>CAUOQF010000109.1:0-86000 GCA_963457715.1 Argyresthia albistria
TGAATTAATACGACGCCTTTCAATGACAGAGGAGCAAAGGGTGCGGCAACTAATCAGCGAAGAGGAGCTTGGTGATCGCCGACCCTCTCAATTCCTCCGGCATCTTCGATCACTCTCCGGTTCGGTATTATCAGATGATAACATCATGCGCCAACTCTGGTTGCGTCGCCTTCCTTCTTCGGTCCAGGCAATTTTAGCATCCCAAGTAGACCTGCCACTTGAAAAGCTGGCGGACCTTGCTGACAAGGTCATTGAGCACTCCGGTTCCAAACAAGTTTTCTCCTGCGCAGATACAACTCCAGTCCAGCCAGTTGTTTTGGATACTTTAATGCAACGGCTGGATGATCTCAGCAGACAGGTGGCTGCCCTCTCCAGCAACGAAGGACGCGGTCGCTCACGCCAGCGCTCAACTTCTGGAAGCCAGCGCTCGCACTCCCGCGGTCCGACTCCTGCCAACACAAACAAATTATGTTGGTACCATAAGAAGTTTGACCATAAAGCAACCAAGTGTAATAAGCCCTGCAATTGGAAGCAATCTCAGCAGGGAAACGCCAGCACCAGTCAGTAGAGGCGGCTTCTGATTGCATGCATCCCGGCCGCCGACTCTTTGTTACAGATCAGACATCTAAGGTTCAGTATCTCATTGATACTGGATCTGACCTGTGCTGTTTCCCTCGGCGTTTACTCAAGGGTCGTTTTGCCACAAGTGACTACGACCTCAGCGCTGCTAATGGTAGTTCTATCCAAACTTACGGCGACATTTCTCTTTGTCTCAATCTAGGACTACGCCGGGACTTCCAATGGAATTTTGTTGTTGCAGACGTTGCTACTCCCATCATTGGCTCTGACTTTCTAAGTTACTATAATATTTTGCCTGATTGTCGACACAAGCGTCTTATTGATGGTGAAACCAAGCTTTCCATACCTACTACAGTAGCTAACATCTCTCAGGTTAGTGTCAAAGCTCTTGCTTGTGGTAACTCACCATTTACACAAGTTCTCGCCGAGTTTCCTGAAATAACCCGCCCACCTGGTGTACCTAGAGTTGTCAAACACAACACTAAGCATTTCATTAGGACTTCTGAAGGACCTCCCATATGTTGTCGCCCTCGCCGTTTGGCACCTCAAAAACTTATTGCTGCCAAACGTGAATTCGAAGACATGGTGCGATGCGGGACCGCCAGACCTTCCGAAGGCGCTTGGTCATCGCCACTGCATATGGCTCCCAAGAAGAATGACTCTTGGCGTCCTTGCGGTGACTACCGATTTCTAAATGCCAGGACTATCCCAGACCGGTATCCTATAAGGAACATCAATGATTTTTCCCATAGCCTCTCTGGTTCCAAGATCTTCAGTACCCTTGACCTAGTCAAGGCCTACAATCAGATCCCCGTCTTTGAAGAGGATATCCCGAAGACAGCCATCGTGACTCCGTTTGGCCTCTTCGAGTTTCCGTTCATGACCTTCGGGTTGCGCAATGCAGGTCAAACGTTCCAGCGCTTCATCGATGAGGTCACACGGGGTCTCGATTTTTGCTTTCCTTACCTGGATGATGTCTTGGTCTATTCACCTGATGAATCCACTCATCGGCAACATCTCCGTATTCTTTTCAAACGTTTTCGAGACTATGGAATTGTCGTAAATTCTTCAAAATGCGTCCTTGGTGCCAGTGAAGTCATCTTTCTTGGTCATGTGATCAGTGCTGAAGGCACACGCCCTCCCGAAGAGCGAGTACAAAATCTTCGTGATTTCCCTCCTCCTCAGACTGTTCAGGGCATGAGAAGATTTCTTGGCATGCTCAACTATTACCGACGTTTCATTCCACATGCTGCAAAATTTCAGGCTCCCTTGATTGATGCTGTTGTGTCCACCAATAGTAAAGGTGCCAAACCCTTTCCCTGGACACCAGCCCTTCACGAGGCATTTGGTGCCTGCAAAGGAAATTTATCCGATGCAACACTCCTTCAACATCCTGTGAGTGACGCACGTCTAGGTCTTTTTACCGACGCTTCCAGCGTGCACATTGGATCCTGCCTGCAGCAAGAAATTGACGGTCAGTGGCTCCCTCTGGCGTTTTTCAGTAAAAAACTTACTCCACGCCAGTCAGATTGGCCTGCTTATTACCGAGAGCTCTTGGCGGTGTACGAAAGCGTGCAGCATTTCCGTCATATACTCGAGGTCCAGCACGTCACGATTTTTACTGACCATAAACCTTTGCTGTACGCTTTCTTGCAGCGCCGAGAGAAACTCCCTCCTTCACAGCTCAATCAGCTGTCGTTCATCAGTCAGTATACTACTGACATCCAGTACATAAAGGGAGAGGACAACGTCGTGGCCGATGCTTTCTCGCGCATTGACGCTATTTCGTTGGAACAAGAGTACGAGGTACTTGTCAAGGCACAAGAGTCAGACGCGGAACTGGCAGAGCAAGTATCCAAGGGCTCCAGCCTTCATCTGTCGAAAATTCCTATTCCAGGTACTGATATTTCCCTGACCTGTGACACTTCGACTGGCAGACCTCGTCCTTTCGTTACGCAAAACCTTCGCCGTAGGGTGTTCGATAAACTTCACAGTTTAAGCCACCCGGGCGCCCGGGCAACTTTGCGTCTTGTTTCAGAAAGGTACGTTTGGCCTTCAATGAGCAAAGACTGTAAGGAGTGGTGTAGTACGTGTGAAGCTTGCCAACGGAGCAAAGTGACGAGACACGTTACTGCTCCTCTTGCAACCTTCGACACTCCATCTGGTCGATTCTTACACGTTCATATGGATATTATCGGTCCGTTACCTGTTTGTGACGAGTTTCGTTATTGTTTAACAGCTATTGATAGGGTGACCCGATGGCCCGAAGTCTGGCCAATGCGCACTATCACTGCTGAAGAAGTTGCAGATGTTTTCACTCGAGAATGGATCCCTCGCTTTGGCGTGCCCACGGTTATAACAACGGATCGAGGAACTCAATTTGAGTCCGATTTGTTTCGCCGGTTAACTCAAAGGTTCGCCACAAAGCGCATTCGCACAACGGCATACCACCCGGCTGCGAATGGGATGATAGAGCGCGTCCACCGCACATTAAAGGCCTCCCTTATGTGCCACGGCGATTCTTGGACGAAAGCTCTCCCCCTCGTATTATTAGGCATGCGTTCCGCTTACAAGGAGGATATTAAAGCTACAGCTTCAGAGATGTTGTACGGCACGACTCTACGTCTTCCTGGCGAACTTTTGGTTTCTTCGCAAGAAATGCCAAGACTTGAAGACCCTTGCGATTTCGTCGTGAAATTGCGGCGTCACATGGAAGCCATTCGTCCTGTACCCGCCTCACGACACTCCGATCCTGCTGTATTCATTTTTAAAGATTTGGAAACGGCATCTCACGTGTTCCTACGTGATGACACGGTACGGCGCCCACTTCAGCCACCATACACCGGTCCTCATCAAGTGATCGATCGATCCGGCGACGGTAAAACTTTTACCATTGTTGTCAAAGGTCGTACAGTGGTTGTCAGCGTCGATAGGGTCAAGCCTGCGTATGTCGAACGTACCGACTCGCAGAACCCAGGTCATGGTTTTTCACCCTCAGGGTCCACACAGCCAACTCCACCGCCTGTCGCTTCATACCCTATTCCACCGCCTGTCGCTCCATCAACTACAATTCCGCCTCCTACTCCAACACCTCCAACTCCCACCAATAAGAAATATACTACACGCTCTGGTAGACTAGTTAAATTCAAAAATTTTGACTGACTTATCTTTCTCCGTGGGGGGGTGGTGTGGCGATTTGCCACCACTAGATAAATATTAGAACACACCCACGCACACACATACTCACGTACACACACACTACAGAATCTATCTCGCGCCATTCTGTTACCGTGCGCGCTCTAACCTATTATCTTGTTTTATTATTTGTACAGACAATTCTTTGTGCTGAATACTAATTACCGTCTTACATAGTACATTGGAGCTGTTTTATTTCGACACGCATCCCCTCAAGAGGATACGGGCCCATCCGGACCCAATATCCCAAACCTTCATTAGCAACTCTAAAATCAGAATAATAATATAATAATAATAATAGAATATATCATGATTTTACAGCTTTAATTTTCAATAAACAGATAGCCAGAACGCCAGAACAGTATGTGTCTATAACGGATGTATTCCTACATTCGGCCACCGGTTCGACAGAGTTAATGACGATATATTCATGATTTAGACTAACGACAAATGTAAATTAAAGAAATGATGATTAATTATGATTTTAACAAAGTTGGATTCAAAAGTAAATAAATAAATATCATAATCCTTCAAATAATCTAAACGGAAATGGTAACCATGTTGCTTTATGTTGCCACTAGATGGCGTTAGGTATAAGTATGGTGAAACCTCAGGGTGAAACATTACAAGGTGTAAAACTAACAAGAGCTAACACTATACTGCCTATCCTTTGTTTATATCGATGGACCTTCATTAGCAACTCTAAAATCAGAATAATAATATAATAATAATAATAGAATATATCATGATTTTAGAGCTTTAATTTTCAATAAACAGATAGCCAGAACGCCAGAACAGTATGTGTCTATAACGGATGTATTCCTTCCTACATTCTGCCACCGGTTCGACAGAGTTAATGAGGATATATTCATGATTTAAACTAACGACAAATGTAAATTAAAGAAATTATGATTAATTATTATTTTAACAAAGTTGGATTCAAAAGTAAATAAATAAATATCATAATCCTTCAAATAATCTAAACGGAAATGGTAACCATGTTGCTTTACGTTGCCACTAGATGGCGTTAGGTATAAGTATGGTGAAACATTACATACAAGGTGTAAAACTAACAAGAGCTAACACTATACTTACAGTTATGAGACGATATTTTGGAACAAAGTTCATGAAATAACTAAAACATTTTGTTCAGTATAACTTTGTAGCTTAGTTGAAAAAAATCGAATTGATTCAAAGCTTGCCGCGTTTTTAGGGCATTTAGTACGTGACTCGAACGCCGCAAGCAGCACTGTCTATACATAAAACTTACTGGAAAACGCGGGAAAATGTGAGACACCTTTATTTTTTCTACCCCATTTTGTATTTCCGTATACCTGCATTTTAATATAGGTTGTAAGGGTCTAGGTTGGCAATTACAGTTAAATAACACCGGAAAATGGCCTCAACGATGCCTAAGAAAATTCAAGTGTCGTTCGTTATACGCGACGAGGAAGAGAGGCGCCATAAGAACGGCGTAAGCTCTTTACAACTCGACCCTTCGCAGGGTAGACTTTACTCGGCCGGTCGCGATGGCATCATTCGTGTGTGGAATACGGCGCCTGGACTGCAGGACAGGTACGTCCAGAACATGGAGCACCACGCCGACTGGGTGAACGACATTATCCTGTGCTCCAGCGGCAGGTATCTGATTAGCGCCTCATCAGACACTACGGTTAAGGTTTGGAACGCCCATAAAGGGTTCTGTATGTCCACACTGCGCATTCACAAAGACTACGTGAGGGCTCTCGCCTACGCAAAAGATAAAGAGCAGGTAGCCAGTGGCGGAATGGACCGACAAATATTCCTTTGGGATGTCAACAGGCTCACGGCTCTAACAGCCTGTAACAACACAGTGCCTACGAATGGTCTTGTCAATAATAAGGATTCGATTTATAGTCTCGCGATGAACCCATCAGGAACTATACTCATCATGGGCTCCACAGAAAAAGTGCTCAGGGTGTGGGACCCCAGAAACTGCTCTAAGTTGATGAAACTCAAAGGGCACGCGGATAATGTTAAAGCTTTGGTTATGAGTAGGGATGGGACTCAATGCGTATCTGGCAGCTCAGATGGAACAATAAAGTTATGGCTACTATCACAGAAACAATGTGTCTCAACAATTTCAGTGCATTCAGATTCTGTATGGGCACTGTTAGCTACAGAAAACTTCACCCATATCATCTCAGGTGGCCGAGACAAGTGGGTGATCATAACTGAGCTGAGGAACCCAGATAACTTCATGATTGTGTGTCAAGAAACCGCTCCAATACTTAAGTTATGCTTCACGGAGGACCAAGAAGGAGTTTGGGTGTCAACATCAGAATCTGACATCCGATGCTGGAAGCTGCCGCAGTTGAGTGCTCCTGAAACAATTGATTTGAAAGATGTATTTCAAACTTCAGCACAAATAACAATTCCAGGAGGCCCAGTTATCAAACAATATTCAGTATTAAATGACAAACAAAATATCCTAATAAAAGACACAGAAGACAACGTAGCACTGTATAATGTGCTAAAAGCAGAAAAAAATGAAGACTTGGGAGTTGTAGATTTTGATGAGGAAGTAAAGAAACGATGTAAAATGGTTTATGTACCAAACTGGTTCCGTGTTGAACTCAAGACTGGTATGCTGATGATAACCTTGGGACAAGACGGCACAGACTGCTTGAGTGCATGGGCCATTGCGAAGGAGGCTGGTTTAGACACAGAGGATGATGATCAAGTAAATTTTGGTGTGTTATTGCTCCAAGCCTTGCTGGAGCATTGGAGACATCTAAACAGAGATAAAATGGAACAAGAAGGAATTGGTAACAAATACTTCAGTGTGCCGCTCCATACGCCTCTAATATTCACTGAAATTGGTGGCAGGACTGTACACCGGCTACAGGTATGTTTGTTTGCATCTATTTAGGTACCTATGGTTAATAATTTGCAAAAAATATATTATAATTTTAGTAGGTACTGATAGAGCTCAGATCAGAACACAGAATGTGAGTCCTATTGGAATCTAATCAATTATAGTAGAGTGAGAGCGCCTAGTATCGCACACGTCAAACTTTTTTCACTCTCAACTTCTTATAGCATAAAAATTAACAACTTTAGGTGATAGTTATATTTTCTTTGCAGTAGGTAAACAATCTGAGATTACCATGACATATAAAGCGACTTTGTTTAGGTTTCGAAACAATTCATTAATTTAGCCCTAGAGACCCTATTTTCCTAGAATCGCACACTTCGTACCTAATCTCGTTATTTTTTCCCTTATATTGCAAACACATTTTAAATATGAAGAAGCTGAAAACTAACATAATCATCTGTCTATGCTTGTTTATTCAATATTTTTTATTAATGAATGGAGTGGAAGAGGGGGAGAGAGGCCTTTGCCCAGCAGTGGGATATTGCAGGCTCATAATAATAATAATAATAATGAAAAAATACAAATATTAGGTATATACTTTTCTAGATTTTGCTTCATGAGCGTTTATTTTTTTTGTCTTATTTTCTGAATTTTTTAATCATTTCCAATCACATGACTTTTTTTCTCCTATTAGGGTGAAAAGAGCTAGTGATTTTGAGTGCAGATTATTTAAAATTTTAAGAAAATAAGACATAATAAATAACCGCGTTTGTTGCGTTTTTTTTATAGATAATGGTACGGAACCCTTCGTGCGCGAGTCCGACTCGCACTTGGCCGGTTATTATATTTTTGACCCCATCCCCCCTGCATGGTCACTGAGTATGATAGCCCAGTCATCAGGGGTTTTTGCACTACAAAAAGTGGAGTAGAAACAATTTTGATTTGTATTGACGGACGTAGCCCAGGATAGGGAATTGTGGATGCAGCATGAGGAGGCCTTTGCCCAGCAGTGGGACACCTAACGGCTATAAAAAAAATGCGTATATAGCCTAGCCATGAAAAATGTAAGTTTTCGACCTGAGCGAGTGCGTTAGCCGCTATTTTGAATTAAAGGGGCCAAAATTATTTCTTTTTTGGGTAAACAGAACCTTATTAATAAGCCCACGCTGTCCGTCTGTCCGTCCGTCTGTTCGTCATCGGGTCCTAGAGAACGAATCGTAATAGCTAGAAAGTTGAAATTTTCACAGAATGTGTAGGATATCTGTTGCCGCAACAACAACAAATACTGAAATACGAGAGATATTACAAATTAAAGGGGGTCCCCATACAAGAGACGTGTTTTTAATTTTATTTTTGTTTCATTGTTTTGAGTGCTTTTTTCATGGCTAGCATATTCTTATGCAAAACAAATAAAAAAATAAACTACTCCACCTTTTGTAGGGCAGAGCCTCTGATTTCTCCCTAACGATTGTACCATGAGCCAAGACTGGTATTTTGAAAAACCCCCCACCCCCTCCCCCTAAAATGGTCACGCAGTATGGTAGGACTTAGGACCTAAGGGAACGTACCACGTTAGGTGGATATAGTTCCGTTCCGTGGTCACTGCCTCAGACTGCCGCAGAATGGGGACGACGAAATTGTAATAAAACAATTAACTTTTAGTCCCATTGTCCCCATTGTCTCTGTCCCAATTAAGTGAAGACAGAGCAGAGGCGATTGGGACAACAGAACTACACCCCTTACGTGCCTATTCTGAAATTCTGAATCGCTAAAAAGTGAACACCCCCCAGGTAGGCGAGGCTAGCAGCGAGACAGAAAGCAAAATGCTAAGCGAGATTGTGCCTCCCTGGGTGGAGAGCGTGGTCACCGGGACGGCAACTCCGCCGCTGAAAAAACTGAGCTTCCACTTGGTCGCTGCTGACTGTCTGCAGTGCCAGTACGGGAGGGACAGACAGAAGAAGGTGGGTGTGTACTTGTGTAGTCAACCAACGAGAAGCGTGGCTTCTGTAAACTCAGTAGTACAGTACATTAGTATAATATTATAGTATCTGTGGTAGTACCTAATCTAATAAAGACTAGACATAAGGAATCTTCTCATAACCCCCGGCGGTGCGGCGTGGGGTGACTGTTGTTGACAAACATATGGCTCGTCTTGGCGGGGGCACTCACTTCCGTGCTCCCAGATGAATGACCAAATGATCGCCACACTCACTATCACCGGGGCCGCGATTCTGCAAGCGAATCGTATGACTGGCTATAGCGAGGTCTCAAAATTCAGCCTTGGCTTGTCGATCGCGCCGAGACGTGCCGCGCCGGCTACAAGCTAATCGGAATTACGCGCTCTCGCTATTGCTATTGACATGCGATTCTATTGCAGAATTACGGCCCTGGCCCTGGTGTCGCGTACGGAATTGCGTGCCAGTGGCTAATGAGCTTATTACATTACGCTGTCGGCAGGGCCCTGTCTGACTCGCTGTCTCTTTCTCGCCGTTCCATCATGAGTGAGACGTCTATACAAAGCGTGCCCTGCCGACTGCGTAATGTAATAAGCTCTTAATAGCGAGGGCGCAAACAAACTTGTTTTGACTTGTTGGTGATTGCCGAGACGCGGCCGCGCGCGCTGCAAACCAAACAATTGACATCCTTTCATTTTGATAAGGTACTAAAATTAGAAAACCATTTCGAGATTTAAGTGTTCTGAGCTCTTAGATATTTTTTTCAGAATTTTTAGATCAGTAATTTAGGAGTAAAATAATAAAAACTGAAATGTTGTCCAAATTATCAATGTCAGGATTTATGGCATGTGTTCCACAGGCTAGATATAAATAAAAAAGCAACTGTCAGTCATCATCTGTCATCTAAATTTTGTCACTGCTGGTTGTCAACTTGTCACGAAGTTGCACAACAACAAAAGAGTATTTACACGCCACCCTGGCCCTCAATTCTACAAACGGATGGCATGCCAGTTGCTATGGCGAGGGCGCAGGAACCCGTTTTGGGCTTGGCGACGACACGCTGAGACGTTCCGCGCCGCCGCCCCGCCGGCTACAACCAAAACTTATGTCTGCGCCCCTCGCTATAGCAACTGGCATGCCATCCGTTACTAGAATTGGGGGTCAGGCCCCTGGTTGTTAGCTTGGCGGAGTAGTAAGTCTTGATACTTGCCTCGACAGGATCTGTTGACAGCCAAAGACTTCGTCCATTGCCGCGTGGTGGGCGAGCACGTGCTGAGGCTCCTCGGCGAGCAGCTCGCTGCGCGCGCGCCGGTGCGAGCCGCCGACGAGGTGCCGCCGCGGGTCGAGTTGATATGCTGTGGTCAGGTCAGCCGCACAACCTGAGATAACCCAACATAACCTAACCCTGATCTTACCTCAAACAAATAAAATAAACGGTCAAGTGCGAGTCGGTCTCGCGCACCATGGGTTCCGATCACACTTGGGGAGTTTTACACGTGTAATTAAATTAGGTTTCAACATAAAAAACTAAAGTATGATGTCATTCATGTAAACCAAATTGAATATTTTTGTAGAAAGACAGATTTTTGCAGTTTTCAGATTTTTCCCTTTACTTGTGCTATAAGACCGTGCCTTGTGCCAAATTTCATGATCGTAGGCCTACGGGAAGTACCCTATAGATTTTGCGTCCAATGCGATTACTATGAAAATCCAACAATGTCACAGCATAAACAGTCGTATCGTTCGATTGCGTTGACCTAGAAGGTTGATTTTTTCACAGATTTGTGCGACCACAGATCTTAACAATTGATATAAATTTCAGCTTGATACGTCCACGCGTTCTTGATAGGTTGTGACACACGGACAGACAAACAGACGGACGGACGGACAACAAAGTGACTCTATAAGGGATCCTTTTTTTCCTTTTAAGGATCGGAACCATAAAAACAAACATAGCGTCACGCCTTTTTCCGTACGGGGTGGCAGAGGCACAACTGTGCCCACTGGGTTTGCCGCCTGTCACGCAAAATTGAGCAGGTATTGAATCACGGCTAATCTTACCTAACCTGACATAAACCGGAACTAATAAATGAGAGTCAGGTGGAACTGCTGTGCTGTGACCTTCTTCTTCTTCGGGTGCATCTTCTACGGGAGGTCGGCGAGCATTACCGCAAACTGTGCGGGATACTGTGCTCCAGGTGTGCTAAATTTCAATAGAGTATGCGCGGACCGCTGCCTTTGCGAGGCCATCTCGCACCTGACCGTTTTTTACCGACTTCACTAAAGGTTTACAATCCGTCGGGATACTTTTTCTTTTTTTTTAATGTACTATGTACGCTCGTACTTTTTTATTATTATTTGTTTTCTATATTTTTACGTGATATCTTTTCATTTTTTTTAAATGTAACATATTGCGCCTAGACGGATGGACCGATTTGGAAATTATTATTTTTTGTTAGAAAAGATTTACCTTCCAATTACAAATACAATCTACTATGCGTGGCTGACGGGCAACGCATAGCCTAAACCGGTGGACCTAGAGCCATGAAACTTTGTACAGGGGTTCCAATGTAGAGTAGGGTAGCACCGAGACGGGATTTGGCGAAATTAATTCCCCAAGGGGGGGCGGGGGAATAAGGGTTACAGTTTGTATTAAACCACAGGGTGCTCATCCGATACAAATTAGAATTAGTAACCCTTCGTAAAAAAGAGATGGCGCGAGGAGTAAGATTTGTATAAATCCTATATATATATCTTAGCGCCATCTCGTGGTATTTGCAATTTGGCGATGGTGCTGCACCAAGCGATAATGACCTCGAACTAAAGAAGCTTCCGTAGCATCTCAGTTTACGCCGGTGTTATATTTTGTTCTAGGTGGTCTATCTGTATTAGTATAATATTATAGTATCTGTGATTATATGATTAAACTCAAAAATCAAATACAGTTTTACAGTTGTGGAAGTCGTTTTTTTTTTGTTTTACTTTTTGTTTCAATTATAATAACCACTTTATCTTTGTTTCCAGGTCTTGGACCCGAACATGGACTTACGGACAGTGCGGCATTTCATCTGGAATTCTGACAAGTCTGACGCGCAGTTTACATTATACTATCGGGTGAAGCATTGAAAATTTCTACCATTTGTCAGTAATGCGGCTAAAACTGGCAACACTAAAGGACAACAGCCAGAGTACGATCAACTTTTTCTGACAGAAGATTAAAAAACAAGAGCTTCCTAGTCCTACTAGCAAGTTTGGTGGATGCGAAAGGGATGTGACATGTAATTTCTTCTTTTTTCTTTATTTAGGTAGGTATTACAAAGTTGTTATGATTGATTAAGATATTGTTACAAAGTTGTTATGATTGATAAAGAAGTTGTTGTTGAATAACACAATTTATTGACCGAGCTAGCGAAGCGTCTCCGTTTCAGGATTGGGCAAAAATGCTTTCGTATGTCTGTCTGTCTGTTCTCCCCTACAGGTCGCATTTCTCAACCGATTCTCGTGAAATTGTGTGAGCAGGTTGGATAATTAAATATTTTTTTTTATGTAGATTCTAATTTTGTATTTTTTCAAAATGATGGAGATCGTAACTCGTCCTATGTTGTAACCAAATTTGCTATTCGCATAAGTATATACCTAGTAATTTAAGTAGGTAATTATGTATTTATAGATGAACTATCTCATGAAGAAGTTTTGACTTTAGGAGTACTATTATCTCTTCTGTGCTTTAGGTTTAAAAAACCTTATTCTTATGAGAATAAAGTTCTTTCAACCTAAAGTCAAAACGTTCGTGAGATGGTTCATCTATAAGCGAATCATCATACGGGCGTTATACACGCAATGTTCAGAACAAATACTATACAGAAGTAATAAACGGCTTATATTTCACAAAATCAAGTGAATCCCATCCTTACATCATTGTGAGGATCGCTTGAAAACTGTGGCCCCTAAACCGGAACTGACAGACATACATACTTAAAATAGAGACAGACAGACGAAAGCAAAATCGGCCTCCTAACTTGTTGAAACGGAGCCCTTCGCTCGCTCGGTCAATGATATTGACTAATAAACAAAGAAAGTTATTATTTGATTTATTCGTCGTTACATGAGAAATGTTAAATGTTAAATAGGTACCTACATAAGTAGTACATACCATAAAGTAACAAAATAAGTAACAGTAAAATAGGTACATAACTATTTTACTGTTACTTATTTTGTTACTTTATGGTATGTACTACTTATGTAGGTACCTATTTAACATTTAACATTTCTCGCGATTTTTTCGATACAGAATTGTTCTTGTTTTTTGATAAATTGGTTTCTTACCTTTCGCAGTCATGTACAATAATAATTTTGATAACTATCAGCAAATTGTGAGATTTCAACACAGATACTATATTTCAATAAGATTTTATTGAAATATAGTATCTACACAGATACTATATTTCAATAAGATTTTATTGAAATATAGTATCTGTGTTGAAATGCTTCTCTCTTATTTTTTGATAAATTGGTTTCTTACCTTTCGCAGTCATGTACAATAATAATTTTGATAACTATCAGCAAATTGTGAGATTTCAACACAGATACTATATTTCAATAAGATTTTATTGAAATATAGTATCTGTGTTGAAATGCTTCTCTCTTATTTATTCTATAAAGTGTTTTGTAATATATTATTGCTAAATATATGTAAGAATATCAACTACTTTTCTTTAATTTATATTGATCCATGGACTACGGAGTTATTCAGTTAGGCCTCAGTTAATGTGGACTCTTTGGCTATATGTGTGGTGGAATATCAGACATAGGGCCCGTTTCTGAATATAAAAATTCACTAAGTTAAGACTGTTTTTGTCTTTGTTTTTGTGACATCTGATGCAGACAGAACGATACATAAGTATTTGATTAGCAAAATATCAATTCACAAATCGCGGGTAAACGGTCCATGTCTGTTGATCTGGAGCTCTATTTCTCAGTAAACGGTCCATGTCTGTTGATCTGGAGTTCTATTTCTCAGTAAACAGTCCATGTCTGTTGATCTGGAGCTCTATTTCTCAGTAAACGGTCCATGTCTGTTGATCTGGAGCTCTATTTCTCAATCGCTCTTTTGCAAACGAGCGCTCTTTTCTACAGATTTTTGTTCCCCAGTTTGTTCGGTCTCGAAGGTGAAATAATAAATAGTCAAGTAAAGTATCAAAATGTTGTAAGCCGAGTATAAACAAAGTAACAATACGTTTGACAAGAAAATAAAGTTGCCATCATCAAAGTTTGAAAACTACCAAAGGACAGGATTCGCTGGCCAGACTCTAACTACTACCTACATGAAGTTTGGTTAGTATATTAAATCAAGTGAGGTCAAGTCAATTTGCTTCTATTGTTGAATGATGCAGGCTGGTGTGGAATAACAATGATAATCTAAGTAATATTGCATTTTTTTGTCATAGGTATATACCGATTTTAGGTACAAATATACCGATTTTAATGGGCAACTCTACCGATTTCGCACTTTGACGTTCGGTTCTAGACCACTGGCTTCACAGATTATCAATATGCTGCTTGGTGGTAAGTTTTTATAGGTACAGGTTGGCAAGAAAGTCTAAAAATTAAATAATGGCAACATAAGTGACATATTAGAGCACTATTGCGTGTTTTGATAGACAATCCAAATATGACATTAAAGAAAACACGCAGTAGTCTGTGAATGTTGCCATCATTTAATTTCTAGACTTTCTTGCCAACCTGTAGTAGGTAAATACCTACATACATACTCTTTGCTTCTTGATGAAGCCGTGAAAGGCGAAAGTGAAATTTGTTAGGTTTTGTTGTAAACAATACAGTCAATCAACAGTTTTATTCCAAAATGAGCTTACACAAAGCCAGGTAAGCTAGTGCACAATAATTTCCTTGTGTGTTTGAACTTGCGATTTAGTAATACGGTATATAAAATGCTTAGTTGTCTGTCTGTAGTGTAGAACTCCTTTTGTTGTGTTGGCAAGGGGGCGTAAATATTCAATGGACATCATTGTAAGTATGTAGGTACTCGGATGGTTGAATACCACAATATAATATTGGTAACGATTCAGAAGGCCCTAAGGAAAATTTGATTTCCTCCCATAATTTGATTTCTAAACTCAGTTTCTTGTTACAAAGTTTGGGTAAATATTGTATGATCTTACTTCTTTCGCTTTGTTTAGTTTCATTTCTGTCTCCTTTCAGTAGTCATAAAAATAAGAAAAGCCTTTATTTAGCTCACATTCACAACAATATACCTACCTACAATTATCTTTCATAAAATAGGTACCTACTACATTTTAATTATCATATTATTATTCATATGCATTCTGTATAAATCATGCCCTAATTAAATTAGTTTTATTTACATATATATTTATAGTAGTTATGTAGATAGTATTTATTTTATGAGCACCTTGACCGGGTGAAGGTCTCCGCCATGCCATTTATCTCTAACTTCTGTGATTGTCATCCAGCCTCAACCAGCCACCTCTACAATGTCGTCTGACCATATCTTGTGCGGTCGCCATCCTCTTTCTGGTCCCAGCCACCCTCTTATCTCTCTGGTCCATCTGCCATTCTTCATTCTAGCTGCGTAACCTGCCCATGTCAATTTCATCCTTCTCACGTGTTCCATGAGTGGTGACTATGACTTTGGTGTGTGATCTTATTTCCGAGCTTCTTATCTTATCTTTGAGTCTTACATTGGTAATGCTTCTTTCCATATTTTCCTGGCGTTTTCAGATGTAAAAGTCCATGTTTGGCAACCGTAAGTAAGCGAGGGCAGGATACATGTATTGAGTATTTTTGATTTTAATTTGATAGGTAATCTCCTTTTAGGATTTCCATTGACCAATATTTCTTCCATGCTATTGAAATACTTGTTCTATATTCAACTTCCTGGTTTTCAATAGTACCTTATCTCCATTTGTCATGGTCTTTGTTTTTGAGAAATTCATTTCAAGTCCTACTGCTCTACTTTCGCGACTTAAGACACCCATCCTACTTCCAGCTCTTTTGCATTTCGGGCGAATAGCATGATATCATCAGCGAATCTCAAGTGACTCAGAAAATTTCCAACTTTAATGCCACTTTTTCCCAGTCAATATGCTTTATACTTGATTCGAGCACTGCTATGAAGAGCTTTGGTGACATTGGGTCTCCTTGTCTAACACCTCTTCCTATTTTGAATTGAAGCATCGGCCAGTTTTGTCAAGTTTAATTTTACTGATGCTGTGTTCTTGTAAATCTCTTTGATGGTATCAGTATATAGATCCTCTACTTTATGTAGATATAAAGCTGACCATATAGAGTTGTGTGCTATGGTGTCAAACGCCCTATAATAGTCCACAAATCCTGTATAGAGTGGAGCATTAAATTCCTTGTATTTTTGTAGAATTTGGCTAATAGGCGATTTTCTGACAGCTAAAAATAGTTTTGAAAGCCGCCGACAGATGGCTTTGTATAGACATGCATTCATATGACACAGTCTGTTGTCGTCACAGAGGAGGTAAATCATTTTTGACCGATCTTGAACGCAGCCTATAGACTGTCTGCCGTGTGTGTCTACCTTAGAGCAACACGGCGCGGCATGTCAACCAACGTTCTTGTCTGTCATTCCGTCCGTTAACCGTTTCGCGAATAAGTCTTATAGAAAATAAATTGCAACTAATCTTATGACACGAGCGTTCATATTGCATTAGACACCGCTGACGCGATGCCGATCACGCAGGGTTGCGACTCGCACTCGGTTGTTTTCGGCGTCAGTTTTTCACGCCGGTAGCGTGCTCTTCGATAGCCGAGCGGCGACCATATTCTGATAAATTCCCCGCGGCGCGCCGCGCCGGCCGGTTGTACCTATTCAGCGTAGACACCCCCTGCTTGTACATAATATATTAAGTTACCAATATTTATTTTACAGAATCAAACAATTTGAAGATATCCTTGAAGAAGACGTTATTGACATGGAGAAACTACAAAAGCTGGCATTCAATGGTAAGTTTCTGTAAATTTATTTACATTGCGGAATAATATATTTGAAAAGCTTCTTTGATATCAGAGACTATATATCCAATTGACTGCGCCTGCGGGGGAATGCGGCTCGCCAACCGTTTATTGTATTCAACAAACGTTCGCATACGCAACCTATGTACGATGACGGGCCGCCAGACAGTTTCGCAGCAGCTGACCAATCACAGCTCTCTTACCGCGTCCCTGCCGCCGTAAATTGGTGAGTTGTGTTTCAAAGGAAAATGTATCTATGCGCTCTCCACTGGATAAGTGCTCCCTGGTTAATATGCAATGAGCACTTGACAGCAAATTCACTCGAAATATCATGTTCCAGGAATACCGGATGAAAAAGGCATGCGCTCCTTGGTGTGGAAGATACTCCTCCGCTACATCCCGCCAGAAAAGAATGCTTGCGAGCAAACACTGATCAACAAAAGGCAGCTGTACAAACAATTCATTGGTAAAAACATCTTTCTGCACCAACTAATATGTCTAACAAAAATAATTTTGTCCAAGTGAATCCATGTAAAATATTTGTGGTTGCATCTCTGACTTAATCTCCCACAAAATAATGTTATTGGGCATGATCGGCTAGTCTCTAGTTTGATGCAACTTCAACTTTCGTTTCTGCAAAATACATCTTAGATGAATATGGAAAACAAACCAATATTGGCCTAAGAGATAATAAACAGAGGACTGAGAGGTAATAGGAAAGTGAAGATGATGTTCTTTCATAGTTGCATATTTCCAGATGAGATAATAGTATCCCCGGGCGGCGGCGTCACCGACCACCCGCTGAACATCAGTCCGGACAGCTCGTGGAGCAATTACTTCAAGGACAATGAGGTCTTACTGCAGATCGACAAAGACGTGCGCAGACTCTGTCCGGACATATCCTTCTTCCAGTCCGCCACTGAGTTTCCTTGTGCTGAGGTATGACTTGATGAAGAAATCATGTGAATTAGCATACAATGAAGCGGTAAAAGGGTGAATAGTTACTATGAATTGGTATTTAATCTCTTCTCTAAGGGCCGTATTTACAGGTGCCTAACTATAAAAAGAAACTATAAAATTAGGCTGTTAAAACTTTTAGTAAGCTAACTACCACCACAGATACTATAATATTATACTAATACAGATAGACCACCTAGAACAAAATATGACACCGGCGTAAACTGAGATGCTACGGAAGCTTCTTTAGTTCGAGGCCATTATCGCTTGGTACAGCACCATCGAAAAATTGCAAATACCACGAGATGGCGCTAAGATACTTGATAGGATTTATTCTAAAATTAGCGCCACCTAGAAGTATGTTAACTGAAACCATGGCGTTTAAAGTACAAATCGTATTCCTCATGCCATCTCTTTTTTACGGAGGGTTACTAATTCTTATTTGTATGGGATGAGCACCCTGTGCTACTGCTACCACTGAGTGAAATTATTAGTATAATTTATTATAGTATCTGTGTTGAAATCCTAATTCATATGAAACTAATACAGGCTCTTTGGAGCGCCAAAAGAGCCAATAGAAAGTATTTGGAGAGCCTTGAATTACATTTAGGTCTCAAAAAACAGTACAAACAATGGCTATGTTTACATAAATTATCACATAAACTCCAGCTTTCTCTCAAAAGATGTGTAGACAGAGACTAAAGATCTCCACTCGATACAATCCTGAACATGTAATTTACACTACTTTATTATATTTATATTATAATGTTATAATTAGCATGTTGATTGTTTTAATTTCCAGATAGTAAATAGTAATGGTGTGAAGCGGCTCCACACAAGAGTGGAGCAGTCCATGTTGAAGTATTCCACGTTGGAGCGACGCGGGCTGGGCGTTGCCAAGGTAACATTAATTTAATAATAGTGTGAGTCGGACTCTCACACGAAGGGTTCCGCACCATCGTACAAGATCCAAGTGCCTGACAGTTTTACGAGAATATCCTTTATCTAGTAATTTTGCTCTGAACCTTAGTTACAAATCTGCCAACTGTGAACTGACGTGTTGCTAGTGGCTCACTAGTATTGCCATATTTGAGAATTTCGTCCGTGGGGGTAATGGAGTTTCAAAGATGGTGGTCGTAGTTCTGAATTCTGTGATTTCTCAGATAACTTGATAGATAGATAGATAGATAAATCATTTATTCAAAGGACATGGTAAACACACATAAATTAATAACAAAAAAATCAATTTAAATAGACGGCACATAATAGCACGCACTATGCAATTAACAGTAGGTACCTACAGCTGTGTGGTTATGTGACTGTACCACGGCAGTGAAATGGCCCTGACTCAGCAATGTCACAGACGAATCTGTGACGCTGGTATTCTGCCAGGGCCAAAGCGGACGCACAACAGTGGCTCAAGTACTTACACAATTTAATTTATATAAGTAATTACATAAGAAAAACAAAATTAAATAATGAAATTAGTTATGTTATTAATGGAATTGAAAATTGAAATAATTGGTATCAGAAATTTAATTGGAATTGAATTGGCAATAAAAAGAAAAAAAAATGTATTGTATTTATTATCTAACATATTGAAAATGAATTATAATGGTGATTAGCTTTAATTTAAATAGATATAATCAATAGTTCAATGTCAGAATGTAGGAAGTCGTAAAATCTTTCCTTTTAGTTGCGTACCGTCACCTCAGCCACTTGGTAGGGTCTGTACAGGCTACGTGACCCTTTCGGACCAAGCTAACCGTTTCTCAAAACACCCGTTCCCAAAACATCTGTTCCCGTCACTACCCTTTCCTAACTAATCCGTTTCCCGATATATGTTTTTCCCAGAATGTGTTTTCCCCAAAATATATGTTTGGCTTAATATCGTTTCCCAAAAAGACCAAATGCTGAAACAACTGTTCCCGTCCTAAATAATCCGTTTCCCAAAATGTGATTACTCCAAAAAAACACGTTTGGCTTGACATTCCTTTCCCAACTCCCTTAGAATGGTCCCTTTTACTTTACAAATAATACGGTCTTTCAACGGGAATAAAGATAAATCAAGATTTAATGGGTCAGTCAGGGTGTAATGATAAACGTGTCTTACTGTGTACGTGTTTTGTGAAACGGATAGCATGTTCCGGAGCCCACGCGACGTCACCCTAAATCCAAAATGGCGTCCACAGCTAAGCAACGAGATCCGTCGTCCGGACGCGTGCGCCGGCGACTACGTCCCGCTCAGCGAGGGCTGCGAAGCGCACTGGGAGGTGGTGGAACGCATGCTCTTCCTCTATGCCAAGCTGAACCCGGGCCAGGGTTACGTGCAGGGCATGAACGAGATCATCGGACCGATCTACCACACGTTCGCGATCGATCCCGACAGGGAGTTTCGGCGTGAGTTTTGGAGGTTTTTTTTAGTTGTCTTATGCCGGCTTCAAACGCCCGCTGCTGGGACAATCTAGGGCGAAAAGTGTGTTAAACTGGACTGGCTGTGTGTGAGTGAGCCGCCTGCCGTGAGCGATTAGGGTTTGGGCCCCAGTTTAACACACCTTTTCGCCCTAGATTGTCCATGCAGCAGGCGTGTGAGTGGCCGGTTTTATGTTATATCCCTTGGGCCTCGTCCAGAATCCGCGGTGACTAGGCACAGTATACTTAAAGAACAGTAGTAAATCAGAGGCCGTTTAGGAGCGTTCGTTACCTACTTTCGCCCGATGCGCAGGGCTGTGTCACGTTTGTGGCTTGGCATACCTACCCAAAATACTAATTTTGCATTTAAGTAGGTACCTATGCAAAGTATTTCTGTTACAGTTTAATAGACAATATTTGTTTACACAAAGTAATAATATTACAGATCGTTAGGTATGTGTTTCTATTTTTCACTTTTCCATAATTATGTTTTGTGCCGGGCGACCACGGGCCGTATGCTGCACTGGCAAACGCATTGCAATTGGATCTCGGCCGCTTCTTAAACGCCCGAAATGGCGATTGGTATTCCGATAACAAATCGCAAATGGATTGCCAGTATTCGCAAGGCGTTTTTGAGTCATTCTTGCGGCGTTTTGCGCATTGCTAATGGAATGCTTACCTATTTTAGTAGCATTACCCCCAGTTGACTTGTATCATGTTACAGTTATAGCCCCCTAAAATATGAATACACCATTCTGTATGTGTGTACAGAGCACGCCGAAGCCGATTGCTTCTTCTGCTTCACGAGCGTCATGGCGGAGATCCGGGACTTCTTCATCCGGACCCTGGACGAGTCGGAGGGCGGCATCAACTACATGATGGGCCGACTGACTGCGTGCGTCAGGAAGCTCGACCCCGAGGTGTGGAGTCAACTGGAGCGGCAGGAGCTACGTCCGCAGTACTACAGCTTCCGGTGAGTGTGCGTGTGTTTGGGTTTGGGAGACTCGCTAGACCACGGTGCTGGTCAATATACCTTATCCAATATAACAGGCAACTTGGCAGCTAACCTAAAACTTCATAAAATCTAAACAAATAATGTGTTGATAGCAATGATGGCGATGACAACTCTTCTGTTAGTTCAACTGAATAAACCATTTCGATTCTTTCCGATTGTTTTGGTAACATCCCTAGTGTTTAAAAAGTGGATTTTATGAAGTCTTAGGTTAGCTGTCAAGTTTCCTGTTATATTGGATAGGGTATAGTAGGGTTCCGTATCCAACGGGTGCCAAATGGGACTAATACAAAGCCTCCGCCGCCGAAGGGTGCCAAACGGGTCCCGTTATTACTAAGGCTCCGCTGTCTGTCTGTCCGCCCGTCATCGGGTTCTACAGCACGAACCGTAATAGCAGAGAGTTGAAAAATTTTACAGAATGTTTATTGATATTGCCGCATCATCAACAAATACTGAAATCCACGAAAAGGGGTGTTATAGTACATTACTTCAGAGGGAAGAAAGTGACAGTTCCATACCGAGATTATGGCATTTGCGCCACGAGCTTGCGAGGGGCGCAAACCATTTGAGGTATGGAACTGTACTTTATCCTGAGGTATGTATAGTGCTTTTTATTACACCTACGAGGAAAATTATAGACATAAATGCACATAAATGTACTGTTGTATCTGCATTTAGATTTTTCCGGCAACAGATTATCAACAACTTCTTGGGCTGTCTCTAATAGTTCTGGCGGTGTGTTAGGGATAACATCATCACTGTCGCTCGAAGTATCCATATTTTACAAAAAACACAAAGATAAATGCTAAATCAATCGAAGTTTTTGCGAAAATGCGCGGGCTTTTCCTTTTTTTATTCGCCCGTTTCTGGAGTAGGCTAAGATCATAAGGTCATGCAGCCACTTCTTCCGTGATTCCGCGCGTTTTATATACAAAAATAATTTCGTTTTTAATTTTCTGTATGCACCAAGGAGGTTGGTAACTGGTAAAAAAAAAACTGTATGTGGCCAGTAACAATTTACTTGATATTTATTTAGTAGACAGTCTCTTTGCAGTATGACTGCTGACAAATAAAAATAAAAAAACCGGGTATGTAATGGAATTTCATACATACTTCCCACCCTTGGGTCGGAAGGATTTTCATACAAACTTCCATACCTTGGGATGAAAGGATTTGAAGGGCGGGATAAAGGCGTTTCTTCCCTCTAATTGGTATAATTAGTATGTATTTTCAGAGCAGGTGTGATAAAAAGTCAATTTCAATACAATAGCGCCTGGCATTTTTTAATAGCAAGAGGTGACTGACGACGATATTGAAGGTATTGCCGTTTTAGGCACCGACGACGATGGTGCGGAAGCCATCGTGTGCGAGTCCGACCCGCACTTGACGATTTTTTTTATTTAGGGTCCCGTAACCGGTAGGGTGCCAAACGGGACGGAAGTCGATTTCAATATCATAGCGCCTGACTCGTTTCGATAGCAAAATGACGAGATGAAGATATTGTCGTAATACCTGTCGGGCACTTTGTATCTTGTACGATGGTGACTTTGTGTGAGTGTGAGAGTCCGACTCGCACTTGATCGATTATTTTTGAGATGTGCGATCGCTCACGTGTCGTGTCGTCTTCAGATGGCTGACGCTGCTACTGTCCCAGGAGTTCTCCTTACCGGACGTGGAGCGGATCTGGGACTCGCTGTTCGCGGACCCGGTTCGGTTCGATTTCCTCATCTACGTGTGCTGCGCCATGATACTGTGAGTTTCACACCGACATTGAATTGAATACATTTTAGTGTAAATTCATTTGCATGGGTCGATTTCACCTCATCTTATTTGTGTCGCACAAAAATAATAATCCCACTCCTACCGTGCGTCAAAAGATCCTTGGAAAGCTCTACATTTATGATTTATCTCTTCAATGGGGCTTATATTCAGGAGACGCCCGATTTCACCAATAATCCTTGATTTTTAGGGGACACTTATTTTTTTTCAGGGGCCACCTAGCGGTTGATTTGCTATGACCTAAGTTTAAGGATCATCTAGGCTACTAGGGACGCCCTAAATTTAAGAGGTCGGCCTCTGAAACAATCGCTAGACAGTTATGAAAAAGAGCTAAGTGTCCCCTAACTGTTGGTGAAATCAGACCCAAAATCCATTCCACCGCACTGAGCCAGCTACTCGATCAATCTTACTCTTCTCCGGGTAATGGCCTGTGCCCATCGGTGAGGACATTAATGGGCTACATTTATTTATTTACAATGGGACAACTGAAAGTGTTTGTTTATTGTAATTTATTTCGGTTGCAGGCTAGTACGAGAGAACCTACTAAGCGGAGATTTCGCTAGCAACGTGAAACTGCTGCAGAGCTTCCCCCCTATGGACGTGTCGCTAATACTCAACAAAGCAGTGCAAATATCCACCACAAACGACTGATAAATTACACATCCTAAATACTATAGTAATAATTACTAGTAATATTGACTATTAATTCAACTGAAAATCGTCTGTGAGAGTCACCGCAGACCCAGGACTCGGACTTTTTAATCGGCAAATAGATTTGTCTGGTCAGGCTGCCAGCGTAATTCGGCTGATACCGAACCGGTATAATGCAGATTACCATACATCGTCGTCGTAGAGATCGGCGACCCCGCCGAACTGTCGCCCGATAACAAGTCTGTGGTCCGAAACCGAAGCGTTGTAATGTGCGCAATTCCATCATCATAACGATTAAGTAAGAGCCCGGCTGAACTCTCGGAAAGATGTAATCTTCTTTCTTTATTAGTATGAAACGTTTTGCCATGAATTCTTAAAGAATCGATAGCAATATGAAAAGATAAAATCTTTATGTCAGTACAAATATGAAGTACCATTTGTAGTAGTTAGGTAGTAGTATCCTAGCTTACGAGAGATACCCGCGCCAAAAAAGCTCATTTTTCTAGGAAACCGAGAAACTATATTGCCGTCGCACCGCACAGATACTCCTTATCATTAAATAATGAAGAAATTCCTAAATATGGCAGTACTAGAAAGGCACTAAATACACCCGTCAATTCACAGTTAAGTTGGCAAGTCTGTAAATGAATAGGGCCTTCATGTCACTCGCCACTCGCCCACGCTTTAAACCTATTGTCGCGACGAGACGCTCCCCGCTGTGCGAGCATTGTCGTTATGTCGCTCGATTTTTTTCTGTAAATCTATTCTATACCCAGAACCGCAAAACGCCAAGTAGGCAGACCACCAGCCAGATGGACGGATGACATCACCGCCATAGTCGGCAGGCAGTGGATGCGGGAGGCACAGGACCGGAGCGGATGGCGTGGTAGAGAAGAGGCCTATACCCAGCAGTGGGTAGGTGTGGGCTGATTGATTGATTGAAATCTATTCTAATATGCACCCTGACACAAATTCTAACTTAAATCACCTTTCATTTTTGTCGGGGGATAAGAATGTGCGCCAAGGACGAATATAGTTTGTTGCGTTCTTCTTAAGAAAATATCTCAAGTTTTTATTGGCACAGGTCATACGTATTTTTCAATTCCCGTGATCCTTTGACAATTAAAGATTTTTATGAACGTACTTACGTAATATTTATTACGTATATTAAAGTAGTGAATCGTTTATTACGTAAAATATAATAGCATACTTACTCAAATCAACGTTTGTAAACAGTCTGTTTGAAGTATGGAAAGACATTCTTTTTGGGGATTACGGAGACATCATTCCGAAAAACTTCTCCACTTCGCCCCAAAAAATGTGTTGCTCCATACTCCGAAACCTCTGATAGTGCATTTAAAATTATAAGATACATATTTTTTCGATTTGTTCACCTCCTTATTCAAGCAATTTCTATTATTTTCCAAGTCGGTGCAACAGGGGTTTATACTACATATAAGATAGTATTTTTACTGTTTACACTTACTGTTTACTCATTCTTGTAACTGATCGAATTCGTCCATTTTTGGTGTGAAGTTTTGTCTTCCACTGCGAAGGGTGAGCCGGACAACTTATCTATTAGTAGTCATCATCAGATATAAAGTATGTGAATAAGCACACAATCTACTCAAATATATCTACATCTGTCACATAACAACCACTAACAGCGAAAGTGCCAAGATGATGTCAACATCCATGTCAACAGTGGATCTTGACATAATTTTGACACTGTGATATTTTATCGTGTATTGGTTGTTTAATATGAGTAGACCTATTTGAGCATCATGCGTGCCCACAATTAAATGATACTGACTGTACAAAAATACTAAAGACTACAGTTTGTTACTATCACGCAATTGTCTAACTATGTCGTGTAAAGCTGATAAGCTCATTTTATCATGGAATAGGCTTGCGTCCAAGGTAATCCAATAAATCTAGGAACAAGTCTTAAGTTGAAGCATTATGTACATAATTCACCAAGTTAAAAACTGAAAAAAAACCGACTTCATGACCTATCAATCACTAAAACCTGTCGCGCGGGATGCGAATGTCGTCTATGAACACGATAATGAGCCTACGAAATCTATCTTCTGACTTCACAATACTATCGGTCCTTACAGCCAGATATCATTTCAGTGACAATGAGCGTAAACGCCACAAAGTCACATAAAGGCAAAAATACGTAATTTTTGGTTACCTCCTGGATGACAGTCTTGTTTAGGGTTCCGTACCCGAAGGGTGCCAAACAGGACCCTATTACTGAAACTTCGCTGTCCGCCGTCTGTCACCAGGCTGTATCTCATGAACCGTGGTAGCTAGACAGTTGAAATATTCACAGATGATGTATTTCTGTTGCCGCTTTAACAACAAATACTAAAAAACAAAAGAAATTCAATATGAAGGGGGGCTCCCATACAACAAACGTGATTTTTTTGCTCATTTTTGCTCGATATTGATAATGGTAGCAGGTAGACGCTTAAAATGTTCACAAAATATACTGAGTATATTATTTACTTAAAAAATAAATAATTAAATTAATATTAAGGGGGCCTCCCATACAAGAAAAGTTTTTTATAGATAATGGTGCGGAACCCTTCGTGCGCGAGTCCGACTCGTACTTGGCCGGTTTTTATTATGTAGAAACCTAAGTACTGGACCGATTCATGATTTTCAAAAATTGGGACCAACCTGAAGGGTCGCCCTTTTGCACACAAAAAATATTTGATTGATTTTTCAAATCGGTTCATAAATAACCAGTTTCGAGGTAACACACGCATAAAAAAAGATAATATTAACACAAACGAATTAACGAAACTGGTTATTTATGAAACGAAAGCTGAAAGCTAAAACCCAGATGGCGCTTTGGTGACTTGTTTACGTCAGTGTCATGTACAGGGTTTCGATTTTTGTGCTTTTTATTGCGATAAAGAACCATAAAATGTATTACTCTGATGACCGTGCGTGAGAAATGACAGTTTTCCACCCAATTGATAACCCCCTCTTTTTTTGAACTCGTACCCCGTCTATAATTTTGACTAGCAGTACGCAAGCCTATTGTATTATTTAGGCTATTTATATTTTTCTGCTGTTTGCGTTATTCTTAATTTTCTTGCGAATGGATGGAGCACTATTAATATTATTATATCAATCAATGAATCAATATAATATACTTTATTGCACTCAAATCAATATACCTATTATTAGAGCCATCCTTTAATTTTTAGTTCAACTGTTGCTGGAGCCTTTATAATCATATTATTATTTTTATACATACTATTTTGTAGAATATCTTGGGTAAGTACTTACCTGTTTTACTGTTTCAATCGAATATATTTTTTATTAATAAGTACCTTTACATTTTATTTACTCCATCCTCCTTTAGTCTTGCCTGCCATCTATAGATGGGCACTGGTAATAATTCCGAACCACCCAACTCGGAAAAATTATAAAAATTGGAATAATTCATGGAATTATTATGAATCCTTCCCACTTGGAAAATATGTGTAAATATGGGGAAAAAATATTTCATGGAAACGTGCACACGTCGGGTAGCAGACTACTATACCAACAAATTATGGTTTCAATTGAAAGATTTTGAAGAAAAATATTTGGACTGTATGATATCAAATATCTCGCTAATGTGACACTTGAGGACATTTTTTCTTATGACTTTTTTTGTTGGTATAATAGTTATCTATCGACGTGTGCGGGTTTCAATTCAATATCTTTGTAAAACACCTTTTTTTTTACCAAGTGGAAGGATTCGTAATAATTCTGGAAGGATATTGGTATTATTGCAAGAACTGGAAAAATTGATTGCCCACTATGGTTAGGTGATGTTATGGACGATAAGGTAATAATGTTCGCAGATGACGTCTCTATATTTTTCAAATTCCAGCTATGTACCTAAAGGGAATAACTTAGTAGAACGTATATCGCAATCAATCAATACTGTTATAAACTGGTTTAAAAAACTCAACCTAAATACTAATCTTAACAAAACAAATGTCTTGTATGCTAACGACCGCCGAAATCGAGCAATCAAACCAGGATTGTTTGATTCGTTGCCTTTGCGCCGCTTCATGAGTCACAGACGCCTTTTACTAGAAGCATTTTTTCTAGCGTGCATGATAATTGATAAGCGATACTACTGATTTATATATTTACAGTCATCATCAGACATATATGAGCACGCAAGAGCCTCGTAATGCAGTGTATACCATCTTACCTTGCCTTGTTTCGTAGTTTAGTTGCCTACCTACCTTTACCTTCGTAGAGCCGTTTGCCTCCTAGAGATTTTAGATGCAGATATTGAGTGAAAGCATCAATCATCACATCAATGAGGGTTCTTTAAAATATTAATAAAAAAAACATCGCCATTAAATATTCAATACAAGTTAGCACATACTTAATGCAGTTTTATTTGTACATAAGTAATTATTTATTATTATAATAATAAAAAGTAAATATTTTATACAAATATATCGCAAATTTTATACATAAATTAATGGAAATGACCACTCCATGGAAAAACACTACTAAAATATAGAACCTAGACTAAAACATCAATTTCAGTTGCTCCGATATAAAAGCCAATGGGTAATCTTGTATGAATAAATTGTCTTCTTTTTTTCGCGGCCATTAACCAAACCTTGTTTTGCAGAATAGTGTAACGAATAAAACTTAGTATGACATGTATGTATACCTCTACCTGCACTCAGTCCGGACTGAGCTAGAGGAGCTCAAAGTTTGTAACATTTATAAGGTTTTTGATTGGTTTCCTAGGGGCAAATTAAGTGTGCAAATGTAGTTATAATCATAGCTTGGCTTGGTGACCCGGATCGATCGTTGAGGTTCAGCAACTCCAAGTGTGGTCGATTTTTGGATGGGTCAAGTAAAACGACGCTTCTGTGCTTCGGAGGTCATGTTAAATCGTCGGTCCCTGCTGTGTGACCTCCGAAGTACAGAAACAGCCATCTAAGTAATACCACTAGTCGTTTTACTTGACCCATCCAAAAATCGACCACACTTGGTGTTGTTTAACCTCAACGATCGATCCGGACCACCGAGCCAAGCTGAGCCGATGATTACGCTATGATTACAATTACGTTTGCCACTTACTTGCCCCTAGGATACCAATACATACCTCTAGCTCAGTCCGGGACTGAGTTTAGAGGTTTGATTCCGAAATTCCTATATTATATACAGGGTGTAACAAAAACGTGTAGTCATATTTTAGAGGGTTGTTAGGGACATCATTCTGAGCAACTTTCACTATGAAACCGATTTGATAAGAGCGACTTTAATTTTCACTTCTCTATCTATACAAATTAGCTGTCCGCTCGGAACAAAACATATGGAACAATGAAAAATAAAGTTGCTCTGATCAAATTGGTTTCATAGTGAAAGTTGTTCAGAATGGTCTCCCTAACAACCCCCTAAAATATGACTACACCCTTCTGTTACACCCTGTATGTCATACAAATTTTTATTCGTTGCACTAATCTGCACTAGAAAAACAAGGTATGGTTGATGGCCGCGCGAAAAAAAAAGGCACCACTTTACCCATTGTCCTTTATTTAGATGTATCAACGAGAATACAATTTGAGTGAAATATTTTATCTGTCTGTGACCTCAGAATGATTTTATTTATAAAATATACATGGTAAGTATAATTGAAATATAATATATACATTTTATATACATACTAACATCATCTAAATATTTAGCGTTTCAGGTAGAATTTAGGAATGAAAGTAATGAGAATCGTTTTAATTTCTTAAAAGTGAAGGTTAATTAAATAAGTAACACAAGTGAATATGTACTGAAAAATAATTACTCGTACATAAAATATGTCAAGAGATTTGTAATTAGAAGAAGATATTACATTTAGATCATATCCACAGCGTGATAGGAATTCCCGAATTCAGAAGGTACAACTTACACTAAAAACATGTCGATGATTAAAATTCAGCAATTTCAGTCTTACAGAGAAAGTATTAAAATACACTGCAATACCTAAGTCATTTGAACTGGGTCCTCATTACTTTCGTCCCCAACTTAAAATATCTTGAATGAAGCTTGTATGGTTTGATTACCTAAAATGTTTGTGCCCTATTGATTGAATACACATAAAAATAATACAATTAGAATTTAACTATTGAAGATGGATAGGTATTTAAAATAAAAGTTCATCAAGATAATGATTCAGTTAAAAAGTAATCTAATAAGTTCGGTAATTGACGTTAAATGTGGATAGCTACATTGGCGGGAATATCTAAAGCATTGAGTGTTACATCAAAGTACTACATATGGCGAATGGCATTGTGTTTAGGCGACAGTAACTATAGTCCTATAGGTAAAACGCTGTCGGGTCTAACCCCCCTATTACTAACTGACACTGACTGACCCCTCAATACTACGGGACAGAGCTAGGCGGCTGTCTATCTCTGTCCCGTGGTTACTCCCGGAATAACTTTTTACTCCCAGAGTGTCTTTTTATTAGTAAGGGGGTAAGGGTTTTCCCAACTATGACAGTAACGGTTTCGGCATATCAATCTGTAATTCTCATGCGCTTGATATAGCTCTCAGAGCTTAGAGCGGTTTGTTAAAACGGGCCTAAGGTAACCTACCCATATTACCAAGTGAAAAGGAATAAAATCTTCAGCGACATCTATCAAATTTCGAAAAATACTAACCTGCCCAGAAATATTTCATTGAAGCGATGTTACAATTGGACACGAAACCATTGAGTTACTAGGAATTAGAGAAACATCTTGGGTCGCAGTATGAGTTTCAGAAGCTTTCTCTAGTTTTACCAAATATCTCAATGTACAGTCAGCATTAGAAATATGTGAGCACGTAAGATACAAATATCCTTATGAACCAGTAGGTGGAGCATCGTAGCGACAATAGATACAAGGCGTGGACGGGGGCGGCGTAGAGTCCGAGCGACCAAAATACCTAGTCTTCACAAAATAAAAGGCCCGTTTTGACAGTTCACGCCCATGAAGTTTTAACCCCTAACGCGTAGATAATAGAAGCGGTTTTCCTAGGTGCAACTTGTACGCACCAGTTGGCTTTTATTACCTACGCATTAGGGGTTAAAACTTCATGGGCGTGAACTGTCAAAACGGGCCTTTTATTTTGTGAAGACTACACAGTGAAAATGTCAACACTCAACAGACATGTTAGTTACACTGCACAGAGGATGTTAGTTACACTGCACAGAGGATGTTGACATTATTATTTTAACACTTTGGCTGCGTAGATATTTCGTGTTCTTAGTGTGTGTAGATTCGAGAATCTTGCGTGCTCATATACCTATACCTAATCTTGACTGTACAGAACACATATTATACTGCACAATTATGCTAACAGCACATTGTCCGCGGCCTTGCTACAATTTTACATTACTTGTCCATGATTCTCGCGCCTTCGATATACGGATATTGAGACCTATACATATTGACAGATTCCCATACAAAATTACTCGGATAGGCAAACCCCGGACACTCCATAGAACGCTCGTAAAATAATCACCTATTACTACTACATAACCAAATGATGTATGTATACGTGCAAAAGTGTGCGTAAACTTTGCTAGGGCTGGTGGCGCGGCAAATGCAGTGATATTAAAGTATACGCGTCGTCACTCGTCCGGCGTTCAACCCTGCGTCTATTGATCCTTTAACCAATCGTTTGACGCCAGGGGTGGGGTGCGGTATCTGAATCAGCGCGGGGAAGGGAGTGGCCGTTCTGTACGGAGTACTATTATCTCTTGTGGTATAGGTGTAGATATCGTAAATCGAATGCGCGAGAATCATGCCAGTCGTTATAGGATTTGGTCTAATTATCTACAGGGTGGGGTGGGGGGGGGGGGGACGCGAGCGTAGCACAGAAATTAGCACAGATAAAGCATAAGCATGTCATCTAAATTGGCCTAACACGTCCCCGGCGCTAAAATAGATTGAATCACACCACTTTACGGGTACCTAAACAACGATCTAGTATGGGTTTTCATAAGAGAATCGGGCCCCTGGTCTTGACACCATTAATTTCCGTGTCGCTTGTTACTATTAACACGCTAATTAGTGTATACTTTGACTTTACGCATTTGGAGAGAAATTAAAAAATAAGAATTACCAATTCAGTATTTTATTTTCAATATAGATAAAATACTAAAAGAAACAAAGTCATGCACATTTTGGTACTTTTCGATCACTTAAAATTACCAATAAACAATAAAACATTTAAAAAAAGTGTATCGTTTACATATTACCTACTATGTACGGATAGCATGTGTTTACAGACAACAACACATTTTATCAATAAATTATTATTCCTCGTTTCATTCGTCATACTTTGTTTCGCTATTCAAAAGTAAATTGTCATCTGTAGACATGTCGAAGTGATGTGTGGAATACTGGTAATCATTCATCATTATCAAACACATGTTATCTGAAAATGATGAAATATTATCAATAAGTATCAGGAACAGAACTCGCGGCTTGATAGGACAGTAGCACAGTCAGTCATCTAACATTAATATCGTCATGGGAAGGTGTTTACTACTGGACGCAAGCGTGACAAAGTACCTAGTCAGGTATTGGCTCTATAATACATCTTATTTAATGATCTAAAAGTGAATAATTATGTTTTAGTTGAATATTTACCTAATCCATTCACACTTTAAATCATAACAAACTAGTCTTTCTGTAAAAGTATCGTTTAGCCGTCACTTACACTTCCAACAATAGGCTACTTACCCATCCTGAATATAATACTTGATCATTATAAAATAAACATTATAAAAATAGACATTAAAATTATGTATTAATATTATTCAACACAGATTTAACTCTAAAAGTAACAGGTCCAATAAATTATTATGTGGTCTCGAAATTTAATTCTGATCGGTATGTATTTTTTCACAAAATAAAACTATTTCGCTCGATATTTCTTCATTCCAACAGTTTGTAGTTTTATATGTCTACGAAGACGGCCTCGCAAGCGGAACTGAGATTCTTTGTGATGAAAATAATTGTAAAATAATTGAAACAAAAAGTAAACTTTAGAAAAAACCGACTTCCACAAACCCTATTTGATTAGATTGAGTTTAATACTAACTGTGACCCCTTATCCACCCTCCCTTGGGGAATTAATTTTGTCAAATGCTATATCAGTGCTACCCCACGCGACTAAGGAACCCCTGTACAAAGTTTCATGGCTCTAGGTCCACCGGTTTAGGCTATGCGTTGCCTGCCCGTCAGCCACGCATTGTATTTGTACCTAGTATTGAGCAGATCTGGTGGCCATATGTGGTCTTCATCAGCAGTTCCGCATCACAATATTATGCTTACCATGTGCATTTGCACGAGTTATTATGAAAAACACAAAAATCACTATAGGTCTGCCTATAATATTTGAAGAGTTCTCTCGATTTCTCCAGGATCCCATCATCAGATCCTGACCTGGTGTCAATGGGACCACCCTTGAGGTATTACCTATACGCCGAAAAAAGATTTGTTCAAATCGGTTCATAATTGGCGGAGCAATCGCGTAACAAACATAGAAAAAAAAAATAAAAAAAAAAAACATACGGGTCGAATTGAGAACCTCCTCCTTTTTTTGAAGTCGGTTGATAAGCACAAATACGTGTATCGTGCTCGTTAGTTGTTACTATAGCTTGCAGTCCGTCAACATTTAATTAAACATCCAAATTGTGTATTTTGCGTCAGACTAGTTAAATAAAAATAAATAGCTTGCTTTACGTTTGTACCTTATGTCAAAAGTTGGATAAAACTCCCTTATAAAATTATCGAGAACAAGGAAATAATAATTAATAATAACAGACAAAAAATTAAAACTGGTAAAAAATGCAACTATTATCAAACTGAATACAGACTTTGTGAATGTCGAAGAGCTTGCTCGCAAATAGTTATAGTTCTCGTAATAGTTCGTAGGGAGCTAGCTGGCTGGCACGCTACCGTACCGGCGTGACACCACGTCCTGCCGACGTGACGCAGACGCGTGACGCCGCGTCATAGTAGTGACGTGACGCCCAGCTGAGCCAGAGAATAAGACCCGAGTATTGCCAGCCTCAGAAAATAATACGAGTTAGCACCGAGTACACAATACACACCTAGGGCCTGTTGCACATGAATAGCTAGGTATTTAATCTCGTTCTTTCACAATAAGAACTATTTTCTTTAAAATCATCATTATAACTTTGCCATTGCCAATAGCCTTTACACAAATTGATGCTAGAAACATGCTAATGTCGTCTGTGAATGGTCAAGTATGCACTAAAAGAGGATTACTTTAAGCTAGCTGAAACAACAAGTTCCCTTTTACCAGCTGATTATATTGCGACAAACGTCGGCCCAACAGAGCCCAAAAATATAAAAGTAACCGCGTACATGGAATATTTCTGCGATCTCGACTTCGTCAAACACTAAGTAAAAACAAAACCACAAAGACCTAACAGCTTCAACTAGCCAAAACTAGGCATACAAGCCCACACGCAACAGGCCCGCAGCGCGTGGCGAGGCGGAACGAAGTGGGGGCGGGGGGGGGTGTCTTACTGGACCACGCAGCACTTGCACTTGGGCTTCTTCTTCAGCGTGACGTGCTCCGGCTGCTGCGGCTCCTGAGGCGGGGAGCGCTGCACCTCCACGGCTCCTCGGGTGGGGGCCGAGCCGTTCTTGGTGCCGTTCGCTTTGGGCGTGCTCTGTTGCTGGGGGCTCGCGACCTTCGTCTGTGGTGATTGCGGGCTCGCCTGGAATGAGACGCTGTCTGTGAGCCAGGGTTGTCTTGTTTTAGTGATGGGTAAATAGGGATGAATTGCAAGAGTATTTTTATTTTATTTTATTGGTTTAGGTACGGACAATACCCCCGTTACCACAAAAAATATTAAACGTAGTTTAACCTCAAAACAAACGTCAAATCCCATACATTTTTGTTTTTAAACAGGTGTTGAACGGGAGTTTATTTTTTTGTGGTAAGGCCCTACATGTTTTCTTAATTGTTACATTTTGTACTCATTGTAGATGTTTGTCCACTATAGGCAAATACAGCATGCATTAAATTACAGTTCAAATAACATATCAAATTACATTTCATTATATAACAAATATTATATATTTTGTAAAGAGCTCCGCAAATGCGTCTGTGAATGCGGGTTGCTGAACAAGAGATCAGCTAATTCAGTTTAGCTTTGCTCGCTTAACTGACGCAGTATTTCATATAAGTTAGTTTCAGAACAGTTTGCAGTCTGCACACCACTACGGAAAACTGCGTCAGCTATGCAAGATGAGCTAAACTGACGTAGCTTAGCTCTTAGTTCTTAGTCTGGAACCCGCATAAGTCAGTAAATACTTCCAAGCGAGTCCTCTTGCATGCACCTAATTAATTCAATATGAATTAACAATTGGTGAGGTGATTGGTTCAGGCTGGCACAGACAATAAAATGAACACAAATCTCTAGTACCATTTATGTATCAACTTTCCGACAGCCATTTGCTGGCGCATTATTACAAGATTAATGATAAAACAGAACACCATTTCCAGCAGTTAGGTTCCGATGCAAGGCTGAGGTAAGAGTGCAAATAGCACGCGGGTCATCAGTGTTCCAGCTGAGTCGTGTCATGGTGATGGGCCTGTGCCCTTGATCAGTGATTCCATCATAGCAGAGAGCAATCAACGTCAAAGTAAAACTATAGCTTTCCAACGATAGTTCGACTTGCGGTGGCAGGAGGAACTAACGCTTTTTGACGGTTCGTTGTATTAAGTTGCGTAAAAGTGGCGCGCCCCTGTAATGTAAACGTCACTCACGCGCCAATAGATCGTCAAAACATCACACTTTTTAGGGTTCCGTACCCGAAGGGTGCCAAACGGGACCCTATTACTAAGCCTCCGCTGTCAATCTGTCTGTCTGTCCGTCAGCGGGCTAAATCGTACGAAAAGCTAGAAAGTTGAAATTTTCACAGAATCTGTGTATCTGATGCCGCTACAGCAACAAATACTAAAAAAGGGTGTTTTAATTAAATCGTAAGAAGTATATTTCAATATAATAGCGCCTGACATTTTTTGGATACCAAAATTACGAGTTGAAGTTCGAAGATATTGAACTGTCAGGCACTTGTTTCTTGTACGATCGATTGTGCGGAAGGCTTCGTGTGAGAGTCCGACTCGCAAATCTCCGATTTTTTGCTTTACATCTTCTCTGCGTTGTTATATCAAACAGGACCGTGATTCTGCAAGCGAATTGCATCACAGTGGCTATAGCGAGTGCTCAAAATTTTTCTGACCTGGTTTGTTTCATATTACATTTTACATATATTTCATTTTACAACTCTATTGAATCAAATGGTCACATTTACTTACTTATTTACTTAGTGTAGGATCAAAAGGTGTCATTTGATAAATACTTTATTAAATATTGGCTTTATTTAAACGTCTACATAAATACTTTTTACACGTTAAAATCTAGCTACTAACTGACACATATACGTTTAACAAAAATACAAAATAATTGCATGGATCAAGGTGAATATTTATTTTCTCAATTTACTCAGAAAAAGGAAAAGTACAAATGACACCTTTTGTTCCTCCTAACCACCTCAATTGCCATGCGATGCAGACTCCGGCGCCAGGTTAGTATCAACTCACATGCAGGTTACCCGCGCCCTTCCCGTCTACCTCGTCGCAGGCCGGCAGCGGCTGCGCGGTCGGCGGCGTCGGGGTGATCGGCTTGCCCCCCTTGATCAGCGACACGATCTCGTCGGCCTCGCGGCTCAGGTCGCCGTCCGGCCGGAACGGGTTGTCCCAGCCGCTCTCCGTGCTGGAGAAGCAGTCGATTAAGGTTAGCAGATCCAGACAATAGTGGGGACCCTTGAAGATGCAATGGATCTCGGTTAGTAGTCTTACAATACTGGGACGCCTGGGACGAAAAAAAACGCAGCCATGTTACAGTAAACTATCCCCAGTAATGTCCCCACCGAGGGGCACAGGCCTTTACCCGGATACGAGTAATATTGAGCCTTATTCCACCACGGTTACTGGTGGAATAAGGCTCTTGGTATTCACTGTCAAAGTTTGTTTGGAGTGTGCCCCTTACGCGAATGGGGAGGACGGGGGACTGTATTTAGTGGCTGTCAAAAGTCTGGTGCAAGTCACACTTATTTACTCATAGTTAACGTTCAGAAAACTTTTGCTTTCGTTAAAAAGCAAGAAGCAACCTTAAAACGTAGTTTTCCTTCTTTACCTGATACAGATTCAGCCAGTGGACATTATTATTATCTAAACATTCAATGTAAAGTGTTCAATGATTTAATATATTAACGATAAGAACTTAAAGATTCTTTGATAAGGCACTAATTCATAAGATTTATCAATAAACAGCCAAGATTAATACTTATTTGTAAAACAAATATTCCTGACTTTTTAATTGTATTCAGCCCAAGTATGGCACTCCCGAGCATGCTATAAAAAACCCAATTCATTTTCATACGCATGTAAGATCTTTATGATGGTGTAACTGTGCCTTTTGGCAGCCTAAAATATCCTAAAGAGCTAACTGTGCCTTTTGGCAGTCCCATAAATATCCCAAAGAACATTTTTCGCACACGTATATTTTTCCTACATTACCCCAAAATAACCAGTAGCCCTCAAAGCAGGTTTTACTGGGGATGCAACAGATCCAGCACATATTCCCGCAAAGTTGCAATGCACAATCTATTCATATTCAACGGCGCCCTCCACATTGAAACTCTAGGTTACGGTTTATTTCAGATGTTGATTCGTCGGTCGGCCATCGCACGCCCACGTCACCAAAACGGAATGTCCAAATGTACCAGATGACACGCACTATTGCCGCCAGTCTCCGTATTTGGCCATATAAATATTTGTCCTAGTTGCCCGATGTCGTCTGAGGTATAGCTTCTGTTACTTGTATTTGTGCATCAAAGCTTTATACCTACTGTATAATAGGTGTCAAAATTGACTTAGTTCGCGATTGTAATAATAATTCATCTTGATCATATAAGATTTTCGTCGAAAATGAAATCTCATAAACAGTTTTGCTGGTAATATTTTTGTACGTTAACCATGAATAACGAGAACTAGGGTGAGACTTTGCTAGACGGGATGACGCACGGTGGACCAGAGTTACAGAATGGTGGCCAGAGAATCGACTCTGCCAGTGGCAGACCACCCGCCCGATAGTCCGACAATATCATCTTAGCGTAATGATTCTACGCGTACGCTGAGTCGCAGGTCATGCAGAAAAGATTTTGCAAGAGCAATTCAATTCAATTCAATTCATTTGAACCACAGAGTGGGCCCCACTCTAAGGGCTTTGTTAGTTTCACGCGGAAAAATGCAGACCAATACCACCGTTACAATGAAATCCGCATGACTCTAAAGAGCAGTAAGAGAAATCTATCACCAATACCAAGTGTTGTAGGTTGTGTGGCTCTAGATTTATCGTGCTCTTTTAAGCCTTGACCAAACCAACGCGTTCAGCTCGCGTCCGCGGTGGCGATCAGTTGTTTTGTAAGAGCTTGCACTGCCCAAGGTTCAAATTCGTACACACCAAGGTGTAGGTTTGGGTGGCTATTAGATTTCTCAGGGCCAGTCTACATTGGGCAAGGACAGTGGACAGTGGCGATATTACAATGAAAGTCAAGTTGACTCGCCACTGTCCGATCGGTTTACAACACTGTACTGTCCACTGTTCTTGACCAATGTGCAATGCCCCTTAGTCTTTAGAGTCATGCGGATTTAATTGTGTTGCGGACTCAAGAGTTGGTATCATGAAAAAGGCGCGTGCTCACCTGACTTGTCGGTTGTAGTTGGCGTGGTCGGCCATGTCGGCGGCGGCGGCGGGCACGTACAGGTGTTGCGGCTCGTGCGGCGGCGCGGGCGGGGGGGACACGCACTGCGGTCGGGCGCCCTGGTAGAACGAGACGCGCACCTTCGAACGCTCCGGGCTGGAAACAAGGTTCGAGTTTGGGAGTTGGCGCAAAATGCGATGCGGTGTCGCAAAGCGGTCATGCGGAATGGACTATGGCCGATTTCACCCCCTATCTTTTAGGGGAATTTCATAAGCCAAAAGGCGGTTGTGTCGCTTTGACCTACGTTTAATTTAAGGGTCATCTAGGCAACTAGGGGACCCCTTAAAGAGGGCGGCGTCTGAAACATTCGCTAGATAGCTAGTGTCCCGTAACTGTTGGTGGAATCGGGCATGAATCGCTGGCTACATGTGGACACATAGCCTTTGTTACCCAAATGGGCGAAAAAGTGGTGTTTCTTGTCTGTTTTTGGAGTTGGAGTCGGTCAGTGCAGAAAGGGGGGTGAAGATGGTCTGTTACCTTAGATTAGAACTATCCGGGAATGCAACGGAAATGATATCCGGGAAATGAGGGCTGTAACTGTTGGTCAGGTATATTCAATTAAAATATCCCCCCACGGGGAGGTAGGAACAACATAATATCAATCAATGCAAACAATCAAAAGCATTATTACTTATTGATCTATGTATTACTATAAATAATACAAGTGGCCCTTTTCCAATGTCCGTTCGTTACGACAGCCAGCGCTAGTAAAGTGCATCCTCATAAAACCAAACCGTGAAATCGCTCTGAATAATAATGTATTTCACAATTTACAGATGTACGTGTAATGGGCACATGAAAACGCAGAGAGTTATAAAGTTGATGTAGGTAGGTACCTACGTTACACAATTATCCACTCGGATGAAAACATCCAACCTTCGCAGTCCATCACAAGGGAGCGACAGACATTGTGTTGATAATGTTTAAACGAATTGTGTCACTCATTCACCAACTAATGTTAAGTACCTGCTACCTGTATATGTTAACAAGGCCATCATCAAACAACATTCCTAAATATTATGTGTATTATCTAAATATTATGTGTATGTATGTGTATCTCACACCTCGCCTCGCTTGTCTAGTGCAAAGATGACGCACCACACAAGAATATATTAAGTTTGTAGGTAACCCAAGAATGGTTCATTTTCTTTTATTAGTCCCCTCCCACACAGAAGACTATGCTAATAATGCGAGGTAGCTTTAGCATTGATGGAACTGTTTTAACACATCTGAGCATGAGTCGGAATTATTCCTAAATTGGATCCTATTAGAGAGAACAAGATGGGCAGAATACGTAATATGCAAAACGGAGATGCCAGCAGCTCACTCTCTGAAAAATGAATCTGTTGAAAAAGTATGTACGTTACGTACATGTTTGATGTAAGGTAGTTACAACCTGTTGGAAAATAGCGCTGAGCATCATCGCAAAGCGTAATCATCGTGTGCGCAAGGTCAAAACACATGAAATGAGACAGTCGCGCAGCAGGGCGGTGCGGTATAGAAATGGAAAACACGAATAACGTAATATAGTAGAAGTGTTGGATTGGACCTATGACCGTCATCGTCATTTATGTCGCCTAATAGTTCCCCGAGTCATTGCCTGTTGTAGAAAATGCATGGCGTCATTTATATACAAAAACAACATAAAACAATAAAATTGAAATTCGCAAAACAACCAATTTGAAAATCCAACCCATTCTGTCACTGCGAACAACTCAAACATAACGATTTTATTTAACGCCTTTTCCCATTTTTTAGGGTTCCGTACCCGAAGGGTGCCAAACGGGACCCTATTACTGAGACTTCGCTGTCCGTCTGTCCGTCCGTCCGTCCGTCTGTCACCAGGCTGTATCTCATGAACCGTGGTAGCTAGACAGTTGAAATTTTCACAGATGATGTATTTCTGTTGCCGCTATAACAACAAATACTAAAAATCAAAAGAAATGTAATATTAAGGGGGGCTCCCATACAACAAACGTGATTTTTTTGCTCATTTTTGCTCGATATTGATAATGGTAGCAGGTAGACGCTTAAAATGTTCACAATATATTGAGTATATTATTTACTTAAAAAATAAATAATTAAATTAAAATTAAATTAATATTTAGGGGGGGCTCCCATACATTTTTTTTGCGGTTTTTTATAGATAATGGCACGGAACCCTTCGTGCGCGAGTCCGACTCGCACTTGGCCGGTTTTTTACTATTCCATTATTTCATCTTTTCTATTTCCAGCTCCAAAAAATTACAAAAACTTCTATCCATATTTAAAAATCTACTATGGCACGTTAAGCTGTAGGTCCCGGCTACTATCACTACTTCGTAGTATGTAGTAGTCGTAAAAACCCCTCCACCAACCCGCACTGAGCCAGCGTGGTGGAGTATGGCTCAATCTTACTCGGATCCGAGTAAAGGCCTGTGCCCCTCGGTGGGGACATTAATGGGCTACATTTACTTTACTTACTATGTTATTCCTAAAGTTCCATACACTCGATTCTTCTTGTTTCGGCTGTTGTTTTGGCTCCCAACCAGAAATACTCCGTGTTTAATTCATCTCTCAGATAAGATAAATGAGCAACACGGATGCCTGATCCCTATAAGAAATATCTCTGGTGTGTCTGCCTGATGGTTGGACTGCCTGTACACAGATTTGTTTGCATGGGTAGGTATTGCAAAGATAATAGGATTCAATTTAGATATCAGCTAATGCACCCACAGAGGGGATAGGTTTATGTTGAACAGGTACCTAAGGTCACACTGTGTTTATTCAGGCTAATTGATATGACTTTTAAAAGTGTATCTGCAGGCCTAATACCAACTCTAAAAGCAGGATCTCAGTACTGCTCTGCTTTTTCGTACTACCTAGTAACCCAGTAAACATAGGAAAATCAGCGGAACTAATTAGGGAGTTACAAAATACTTCAGGATTGTGTAAGGGCAGGTCTCCTGAAAAGAGTCATATAAATTCCTCTAATTTACCTGTGCCGCTAGGCGGTGGGGGAGTATGAAAGGTCCCTTTTTCCAGTTATTCGCTCGTAACTCGAAAACCATTGGAAATATCAACACACTTGCTTCTACATTAAATTTTGAACAAAACATGTCATATACATATCCATTGTAGGATATTGATCAGATACTATGCAGATGTGGTCTGGTAAATACAATAGATCGAACATTTGCTGATTCTATACTGAAAATCTATCTTGATAGCTTTGGACCCATTATTATTAAAGTATTGATCCTACAATGAAAATGTAATGACATGATTTGTTCAAAATTTTATGTAGTTAATTAATGTAAAAGTAATTGTGTTGATATTTTCAATGGATTTCGAGTAATGAGCGAATAACTGGAATACGGGACTTTTAATACGCCCCCACCGCCCTAGCGGCACAGGTAAATGAGAGGAATTTATTTGGATCTTTTCAGGAGGCCTGCCCCTACACAATCCTGAAGTTTTTTGTAACTCCCAAATTAGTTCCGCTGATTGCCCTTTTTGGCTTAGTTATACTAGATTGTAGAACGTATACGAAAAAACAGGGCATTTTAGGTCCTACTTTAGGAGTGGGTATTAGGCCTTCTGCAGGCTAGAAATATCTAGCTCCAGTCTAGTGTATGTATGTTGAACATCGTAAAAGCCGAATGAATATTTTATGTGATAACAACCCAGGAAAAAATATTTGGGTCCTTCCTTACCCGAAGCGGACTCGCCTCCGCTGTCCGTCTGTCCGTCAGCGGAGTGCATCTCATGAACCATTAGGTAGAGTTGAAATTTTCACAGAATTATTATTTCTGTTGCGGCTAAAGTATATGGGATGGGACACGTGTTTTTTTGCTTTTTTTTTAACGATGGATCGAAGCCCTTTGTGTGGGAGTCCGACTCGCACTTGATAGAATACATTTTTCTAAAGGGTAGGGACACGCAACTACATCTCATAGAAGTTTTGGCTGATATTTTTCTACTTTCATTTACTAGCAAGCCGTAGACCGACCGCATTATCTCCATTCATTGTTGTAACGGGCAACATTCTAAAAGGTTTACCACCTTTCACTTATGGCAAGCGCAGGCAAACCGTGATGATTTCCTTCTTGAAATGCAGAACCCATTATCACTATCGCATGAAACAGGCACACATCTGTCCATAATTATTATTTTACGACTCTGAAAATTACGTCAGACTCCGTATGAGTTGACCAGTGGATGATATCACACTATTTGGGTTAAGGTCACCGGGTCACAACTATGAGAATTCCAGTAAGTTAACTAGCCATATCTGATCAATTGTGCCAATATGAATGAATTTCAATTGCATCTCAACAGCCGCGGCGTTAGGTTGGCCCCCTGTCACTCAAAGTGTAGAATTGGATAACAGGCTTATTATCGATAGTGAGAGTGAGTGGACTGTATTTGGGATCAGAAAATAAGAGAAAATTGTGGATGATGTTACTGTTATGGTATATTTTGTGACACTCGCAGAGAAAGTAATCACTACGTCTACGGTGACACTGACCAAACTGACCAGCTATTTTCGAACGTAAAAGCAAAATAAAAAAGGAAATATAAATCAAAATGACAAGATGCGGCCAGCTTGCAGCTGAAAGGAGGTTCCGCAACATGGCTAGTGGTGGCACAATTGTGCCTCTGCCAATCTGTATGGGACAAAGGTGTGACTCTATGTTATGTTGTCTCCATCTACCTTCCATTTCATGTCAGGCCTTGTGACTCCAATCGAAGGCACAAGACCTGACATGAAATGGAACTTGTAGTGGACAAAGGAAATCAGATTATTGACCGGATGCTAACATAAACATATCCCAAAATTGTTTTACTACAAGTATGAATAGATACGTAATTTAATGGTAAGACTGCCGTTGTGGCCAGAAAAGGTTCTAGGCCCTTGAATCTAGGGACAACACATAAGAGAAAAGTGTAAGGGAATGGCAGAATGCACAAGCAAAGGAGTTAAATGGAAGTATTAACCTAATGCTAATTGACAATGTGTCCTGATATTGTCATTTATTTATAGGCGCATAAATTATAATCCCACACTAGTCTTCACAAAATAAAAGGCACGTTTTGACAGTTCACGCCCATGAAGTTTTAACCTAACGCGTAGGTAAAAGAAGCGGTTTTCTTAGGTGCAACTTGTACGCTTTGCTTGTACGCAAGTCTTTTATTACCTACGCATTAGGGGTTAAAACTTCATGGGCATGGAGTGTCAAAACGGGCCTTTTATTTTGTGAAGACTTTAGGATACCGGTTCATGGGAACCAGAAACAACATTAAACATCCCAGACAGAGCTGGACACCAGTATACCCCTTGCTAGGGAGGTAGAGCCTGGAAGCCACAGAAGTTGTTGCTACAACACATCAGAGTTCAATTTGTATTATTTTTTTATTATTTACCACATACCCAGCTCAGATTAGATAAATGGATTTATTCATTAAACTGCAAAATATTAAAATGAATAGATATAACGGCAACATTGGTTAAAGTCCTATAAGAGGCAAGAGGATAATATTGCAAGAAATCTTGGTTTGCGCAGGCAGTTATCAGTGTTTGTTACAACCTTAGATGTAATTTTGTATGGTAGATACATGTGTGTGCATGCTTCTAAAGTCCATTTAGTGCTGTACTGTAGAATCCTTTAATTACAATGTACTGTTTAGCTTAGCACATCCTCATGAAATAATGTACTATAATGTTCATATTCACAAGTAAATCTTGTTATTTTTGTTATTAGCTATATTATTTTTCCCTATTCTGCTCAGCATGCACATATATCACCATAATATTGTAAAAATCGCGAGATTACAATCTAATGGACGACAAGGTTTAGTATTTATGCTTTTTTTGGTAGGTACTTACAAGTCAACCTAACACGAAGGATAAACACTTCGCTCACCCCCTTTATCCTTCACATAGCCTGACCCACCACTTTGCCCAGTAGTTCGTCATTTCAGTTTATCAACTAACACATCATATTGTATGAAGTTCCATACAGTTCACTTTATAGACAGATTACAATCTAGATTTCAAACCGTTACATTGTAATCTCGCGGGGTAATGTTACAGTGACATCATACAAAGATTCCGCAAAAAAATGGAAGGTGGTAACAGCTGCAAAAGTCAGAATTGTGGTACAATTTTCCACATTGGAGAGACAGTTCCTGAGAAATCTCTCTAAATCCGTATCTCCACATCATTTTAGTTAAAAAATCTTCTAAATAAGTCCTTTTCCATAGCAGAGAAATTCTCATTGCACTTAAGAAATATATCTTAGCCTTCTTTTCAGAGTGGTAGCTATTAATAAATAATGAAGGGTGGATGGCTGGGTTCCTTGATGTTGAGTCCCGTCACATTGAGTTGTGTCAATGTCTACTCTAGTAGAGTAAAGTAGACTCAGAGAATATTCAAAATGCCATGTCTCGGGTATCAATGATCCAAAATGTAGGGGCCATCCTATCTTAGAAAGGAGCCAGATGTCAAAATCTAAGTCTCGATACATTAAGTTGCTCTCTTTTTATACATGTGTGACACTAAAAAACTCATTTGCCTACTATCTATGGCAAGTGCACATCATGAATTTCAATTAGCTTGCAACTGTACAGCTAACTGTGCATCAATCCATACATAGAACACTGTAGAATCTACAGTGTAGATGCTTTAGGAGCATCAGGGCAGTGTTAATAGAGTAACATTGGAAGTGTGAGCTCAGTCAATAAATTACTAATTAGAGTGGTTCGAAGGAGGGCGCCCGGGCCGCCACCGCCGCCGATCGACGGGGAACGGGGCGGGACCTCCTCTTCACCTCCGATAAATGATTAAACCACTATAAATAGACCACTAGAACGTTTGCCAATGCATGTTTACTACCTATACGAGCTGAATAGTGACCTTGTACCGGCAGCCGGGACCGATGTAGCTCTGTGTGTTGGTAAATCACTTGTTCTAATGACGTCATGCTCATCGACATGTCCGCACAGAATTCAGATGGTCGAATCACCGAAACAATTATTCGACACACCTGCACAAACCAACATCAAATCAAAGCTCTGCAAGCATAGTCGCGAGGGAGATTTGCGTTGTCTCAATGCGGAAGACAGAAATATGGTGTCCATGGTCGACAAGTCAACACCCAGTTTGCACCAGCCCCGCACTCGCTGCACGATAAATATAACGTAAATACCTTACGTACCTTATTCAACAGGGGCTTTCGATGATGAGCCTTCGATCACAACTATTCACAACACCCTATAAATCTCAAATATTTGTAAAATCAAAACATTAGCGTATAGCAGTGCAGCCCGTTCTGTTCGACGCTTTGTGACAGTAGGTATTTCAACAGAGTTTCCAACATCGCAGTTTGCGCATCGATCTCGCTCGGAAGTCGCGCGCGTGTCGAATGAAACGGAACGAACCGAACGAACGAAACGTGCTGCGCGGAGCGGCGGACTAGTGATGCCCTCAATAACTCCTACCGTTACTGTCATTTGGTACAAAAAAAACTTGTCTTCCGTTTCCGTTTTACAAAACTCTACATCAAGGATCTGCCTAAATATCTTGCAGCATTCACAATTTTATCAGTAAGTTGGCATTGGTAGTGCTCCCTGGTACCTACCTACTAAAGAATGGGAAGTTAGGCTAGGTCTACGGGGTTTCTGACCGAAACAAATGATTTTTCTACAGATAAGTAAGCTAACACTGAATTTGGTAGAAAAGAAAATCAGATGCCAGATTACTCAAATATCGCTCAAGGATGAAGGTAGCAAAATTAATTAAATGTAGGTATTTCGAAATACTTACTCGTCGTCAGCGGGCGTGTAAGGGAAGGCGGTCTCTATAGGGCGGGCGGGCGGCTGATGGGGCGGCGGACTGCACTCGGGCTCTTCTTGTAAGGGACTCTCGAAGATCAGGGTCTCCACCATAGAGCCCTTTGAGCTGCCGAATGACACCCTGCGTAGGAAAATTTGTTGTAAAGTATTGTATTGTAACTATCGATTAGTTGTCTGAGGATTTTGGGATTAGGTAGATACTGGGTAGAAATATCTTGCTGTTTTGGTCCTGATTGAGTATGATCAAATTCACAAACAGCTTCTTAAATAAAGTGGCGCTTAATTAAATGGCATACCGACTGACGCTCTTGTTAGAGTCTCCGCTCTCTCCGTCCTATATCGTTGGAAGTCTAAGGTTGAGGGTTGCGGTGGCGTGCATACTGGTTCTAAGTAGGTGTATTTTGATTTACTTGTATGAGAAGCAAAACTCTTGGTTTGCGCTCAAAACATCACTTCTCGCGTCACATGCCTCACACGTCATAGTACCCCGTCGATGCCCCGGTTATTGTTATAAGCTTGGTTCTAAGTTAAGATCAATGAAAATCTTTTGAGTTCTGAGCCCCGTATTAGTATCCCTTTATAGTCTGTGGCCCCGTATGCCCCGTAGCTCAGAACAAATATTTCCCCTTTCCATATGAAACAAAAAATAATAAAGTATCTTAGCGACAAAAAAAGTTTGTTTTTGAATCATGAATGAAACTTTTCCGAATGAATGTTTGTCATATTCTTTTCCTTAGATCAATGAAACTCTTTACCATTGTCCATGACTTTTCCTGTCGGTTTGTGGATTGTATACATTTGTTTACAAACACACAAAGAAGACGGAAGCAAAAATCAAAAGTAACCTTCGATATCCACACAATTTAAACTTACATACTTACTTCTGCTACGGCGTTACAAGAGTTCTCACGTAAGTAAACAATACAAAGTTCTTGTCTAAGTAGGTATAGGTACCTAGAATGCCTAGACTGGATGAAGTGGTATATATAATAGGTACCTATTAACTTTCCAATAATACACATGCGAGAAAACTACAGCACTCTCTTTTCCTCTCACTGCTTTAATTGAACTATTGTTTTATTCAATACTTCATCTCAGAAAGTAATCAGGACATCGATACCGTACCACAGCCATATCGATAACGTCTTCGTGTTCGCCTACCGTCTACCTACCTTACCTACCTTACCTACCTACCCGATAACAAACAAGTCTTGATGCCCCCATACTCTCGCGCGAGTTGGTAGTTTGGTAAATTGCGTGCAGACGTTATGCGTTAGCCCGAAATATGGAAGTGGCAGGCCGAGACGTCGGTGGCGGGATGACCTGGACAGGTTTTTGTCGGACTGGGCAGAAGCTGCACAGGACAGGGAGGAGTGTTCTGAAATATGGGAGGCCTTTGCCCAACAGTAGGACATTATCCAGGCTAAATAATAAATTGATATCTGAATCTGAGAATGGGGTACAAGCTTTGAGTTGTCTTGCCCGAGAGTATACAGCAACCATGAAATAAATAATATGGTCGCTGTGTCAGAATTGGTGGCTGTGTATGGTGTAAGATAATTATGGTTCTAATTATGCAGCTTATTAGTCCCCCGACACCCATCAACACTGAGCAACCGTGGTGGAATATGGCTCAATCTTGCCCGTATCCGGGTAACGGCCCGTGCCCCTCGGTGGGGGCATTAATGGGCTACATTTATTTATTAACTACTATTGATTGCAGGTATTGAGAGCGCAAGATGGCGGGAAAGCGGGAAGCCGGCGGCGGCGCTGTGAAGTATGATCCGAACACGGAGATATTTCAGATGCGCGCGCAGTGGAAGAAGGCAGACATATGCAAGCAGCTGTGGCAAGTGCGCTGGAGCTGGCTCCTGGACGAACGGAAGTACGTAGTCGAATAAACAAAAACATCACTTAACCTATGACTTAACATAGCGTCAAGTTTTTTAGGGTTCCGTGCCCGAAGGGTGCCAAACGGAACCCTATTACTGAGACATGGCTGTCCGTCCGTCTGTCTGTCTGTCTGTCACCAGGCTGTATCTCATGAACCATGGTAGCTAGAAAGTTGAACTTTATCTGTGTATATCTGTTGCCGCTCCACCAACAATTACTGAACTATTGAAAAAATAAAGGTGTAATAAATACAGGAAACGTATTTTTTTGCACTTTTGTTACAATGATGGTGCGGAACCCTCCGTGTGAGAGTCCGACCCGCACTTCGCTGATTTTATTCCATATGGGGTGACATAGGCACAATTTGCTCACTTTTAGGTCCATTTGCATCAAAAACTTAATTACGATTAGCGTCTTAATTCTATTTAGCAGCTGTCAAAATGTGTGAAATGGCCCTTAGCCAGTTATTCAACACTCCATTTTGCGTGACAGGGGGCTAGCCCATCGTCGCAGCTATGGAGAAATGAAGGTTTCCTCACTATGTTTTCCATAACCGTATAAACTATGGGACTTATTTACCGCCACGTTTTAGAAAGAATATCGATAATACACCAAATTTTACCAACAAAAAGTTATGCTAAAATAACTATCCTCGGGATAGTTATTCTCGTATAACTTTTAGTAAAAACTTGGTAGAACGTAGTACGTTGGTAGAACTCGCTCTAAGATGTATTTTTGATTAAATACTCTTTACATGTGTGGATTGGTAGGTGGCTTAAAACGATGTAATTAAGCGGAAACCTGAAAGCTAAAACCCAGATGGCATTTTGGTGACTGTACGTCAGTATCGGATTCGATTTTTGTGTTTTTTATTGCGATAAAGAACCATAAAATGTATTCTCTGATGACCGTCCGTGAGCTTCCAACTGAGATTCGAAGGAGAAACGCGACAGTAGCTGGAAAAAACTCATCTGCTAGAAAGGTAAACATGCAAAGAATTCAAAGTTATGTTTCGCAAGCAGTTTATAATAGTAATAAATGTATCCCCTACTTTTACATTTGAAAGCACTGCATTCATGTTGGCAAGACTTTGTTTACAAAAAACTACATAAAATTTGACAGTTCCCGTGTCATGCTAAGGTGCAATCGCGATTGCGTCACCTAGCGTGAGAAATTGACAGTTTTCCACCCAATTCAGCAATCGATTACGTATCCGAATTGTTCTGACGACAAACCTAAAAATAATGCTTAGGGTTTCGTACAAGCAGGGTGCCAACTGCCAAATATCCGTCAGCGTCATCGGACCCTATCTCACGAACTGGGGGGGGGGGGGTTGAAAATTTCACAGAATGTGTAACCCTTCCGTAAAAAATGATATCGCATCTTATGTTTAAATAAAACATTTTGTTTTGCTTGACGGGTAACAGAACAGAACACAAATGTTCGCCTCTCTGATTTAACGTTGCCTACAATCGTGATCTCCCCATTTTGTGGAAGAAAGCACCACTATTCCCATAATCCATCCCTTACTACACTTTAATCTCACCTCCCTATGCAATCTCACACAACACCAGTAATCCTATTGAATGTTACGGCTTAGGAGCGCTATGAATAATCGGTAACAATTTATGTGACGTCAGCAAGCGATCAATTAATTTGAGTTGTTCACCGCGATTGATAGGGTGACCAGTCAGTCATGAGCAACTACTGCGTCATCTCCACGCCACAACAAAACGATGGATTGATATGTTGCAGCTACAGTTTGGGATATTGTTGACTACACTATAGTCTATTCGTGATAAGGATGCAGTAAAGTCATCACTGTCCGGCGGCCTAGCCCCGCCCGGTAACCAATCAAATCGTTTCCAATTATCAAGCCAAGTTCACAGTGACTTGACCACCAACCTTGTCCTGTGAGTGTGTGTTAACAGATTTAAATTTAAATTTCACTGCATTCTTCTCACGAATAGACTGTATGCATGTTATGTTATACTTTGGAATTCGATTGTTTAGAGTGTCCCCTGATATCGATGGTACATAGGTAGTATTTATTGTGAAACATTAGTTCTTCATGATCGATAACAACCGATTTGAACACTCCCATATTTTTAGGGTTCCGTACCCGAAGGGTGCCAAACGGGACCCTATTACTAAGACTCTTCCTGTCCCTCTGTCTTTATGTCCGTCTGCATACAAGAAATGCGTTTGTTTTGTACTTTTTATTGTACGATGGTGTGGAACCCTTCATGTGAGAGTCCGACTCGCACTTGGCCGATTATTTAAACAGCGTCACACCTCTTCCCAAACGTGGCGGCAGTGGCACAATGTATCCGCTTTTAGTCTTCTTTTATACGTCGTCGTTTTAAAAACGGTAGAGTCAAAAAGGTTCTTTGACGAGAATGGTATTACTAACCTAATGTTCATTGTGTTGTGCATCCATGGCGGCCAAATAAAAGAGGGCTTTGTGTCTTCCATGACAAATGTATGTAGGTAGGTAGCAGGTCTCTATGGAGGGAGGCTAAGCAAAGTATGTGTGTGCTCAGATAGCATTCCCACAGCCGTGCTCCTGACCCCTGGACCGGAACTGTCCGACACAGCTCTGCTGACCACGAGGTGATCGCAAAGATTTACGCACCAAGCGTATAGTTCAGCAAGATATCCATGAGCTCTCTGTACAAGGACATAAAGGCTTGTTCAACAGGACTTGCTGATTTAGCGATGCGACGAATGTGCGTGCTCCCCTCCGACCACATCCTGTGACAGACCAGATCCAACCGCAGTATTATCTCTTCTGTGCCGCAGTGCTAAGCTGGGAGCGACTTGAATGTCATTGCTAGAGAGCCGGCCTTTTCAAAGGACCAATTTCCGAAAAGAAATGCATGTTAAAACTCTTGTTAAAATTGTCAGTCAATCACCATTTTGAATTAATCTTCGATTAATCGCTTGTCATAGGCACTCTCTCTGGAACTGGGGGTAAAGCTTAAGTTGGTGGTAAAATCTTTTGTTTACAAGACTGACGTTGTACTATTTATAGGTCGATGTGCAACTGCAGTTGAAACGTTGTATCTCTAATGAAGTTGCACGCAACTCGCTAAAATACATCGCCGTAATGGCAGCATAAAATAGGTGCAGAGATAATTCGACGGATAGAAGTAACTACAGTCCATTTCATTTAACATTGGACAGATTTTGAAATTTTCTTCTGCATATTTCCAAACCTTATGGAATGCAGTTATAGCAGTGTGGGAGGTAAGGCTCATTTACACAGACCATGCATTGCTCACTGACAGAACAGACTGCTCATTTAATGCCATTGTTACAATAGGATTTAAAGTTTCAATATCGGATGAACCCAATTATCTACGATCTCGGTTTATCTCCATCTGAAATGGGTACAATACAATACGAAAGTAGATATCAAATGAACCTAACTGCACTGTTAATTGATGGCTCATAACGGCACAGTTCTTTGTTATTAGCAATCAATTTCTAGTTAGATAGTGTACTGCCCAGTGACCGAGTTACATAGAAGCAGAGCATAAGACATCCCTCAGAACATTATATATAACTAAAGACAATCGCACCGCAGATTTTAATGGGGAACAAGCTTCTGATCGAAGGGAATGTGGAACAAGACAATTAGCGCAAAGAAAGTAAAATAAAAGGTCAAGTGCGAGCAGGGCTCGTGGACCAAGGGTTCCGATGACACTTGGAGATTGCCTCGTAACTGGTGTAAATAGGTTTCTACATAAAAAATTACAGTATGATGTCATCCATGTAAATCAAATTAAATATTTTTGCAGAAAGACAGAAATTTGCAGTTTCCAGATTTTTCCCTTTACTTGTGCTATAAGACCTTGCTTTGTGCCACATGATTGTAGGCCTACGGGAAGTACCAGGGTAGTATGTAGGGTTTTGTCTCTATTGCGATTTCTATGAAAATCCAACAATTTTACAGCATAAACGGTCTTAGCGTTCGGTTGCGTTGACCTAGAAGGCTGAACTACTCGTATATGCGACTACAGACCCCAACAATTGATATACATTTCAGCTTGATACGTCCACTCGTTTTTGATATATATGGTCTTGACACACAGACGGACAGACGGACAGACGGACAGACGGACAGACGGACAGACGGACAGACGGACAGACGGACAGACGGACAGACGGACAGACGGACAGACGGACAGACGGACAGACGGACAGACGGACAGACGGACAGACGGACAGACGGACAGACGGACAGACGGACAGACGGAAAGACGGAAAGACGGACAGACGGACAGACGGACAGACGGACAGACGGACAGATGGACAGATAGACAGACGGAAAGACGGACAGACGGACAGATAGACAGATAGACAGACGGACAGACGGACGGACGGACAACAAAGTGATCCTACAAGGGTTCCTTTTGTTTTCCTTTTAAGAATGGGAACCCTAAAGAAGAAGCAAATAGTTATAGTACCTGTGGTTCATCTTAGGTTATTTTACCAAGATTATTTTTACCAATGAAACTATTTTACAAGGCGCGGGAAACTCGCCCGTCTTAGAAAAGACGCCCCGTCAGAAATTCATTTCTGCGTGGCCTGCATCTCACCTGCGTTGCTTGCGACATATTCCCAATGCTGAATACCTATTCAACAAATGAACAAACCCTTTTGTTTGTACAAATGTTGCCAGTTTACACTTGTAAAATTGTAACATTTGGCTTTAATAAACGGGCTGCCGAGATCCAATTACAAGTCAGTAATTGCTAATTGGAGTGGTTCTCAAAGCAGACTCCCGTCCGGCTTCTCTCTGACGAACTTCCCGTGTTTCCGGGCAATGGCACAGAACAGCCAATTACGCCTTCCAAGCACCTATTTATAAATGCTCTCAACTTTGAGCGACACTCATGTTTGACAAGGTTTCGCCACATCAACACTTTATTCGGACGCGCTAGAGGTAGCTCTGTCTCTTCCTCACCACCATTCTTGACATCTCTCTTCTCAACGGCACCTTTTCAGAGATATTTGACGCAGTCTCTGAGAATACCTAACCTATGCCTATTGATATCTGTATTACAGTGTTCTGAAAAATCCGTACTCCGAAATTCATACCTTTCTGAAAAATCAATAAGCAGTGTGGTACAATATTTATAAAGTTGTTACAAAACAATGATTAATCTCCCCTAACACAGGTTTTTATTAACTTAAAAGGGGAGTCCCACGACCTGTGCTGCTGTACTTACTGAAATAACATATATATTTTTTTAAATTAATGCCATTATGAGCTTTGAGCCATACCTTATGTTATTGATTAGACGAAAATTTCTTTTCTTATTGTTATTGTAACCGCATATCTCCGAGCAATACGGTCCATATATCCAGCGCTAAGTTTCTGCTAATGATACTCAATCAAAATGTTTGCACTTTTGTAGTCTCATTTCCATTTGAATACAAGTAACTTCGCCTTTGATCCACGAAGCCTTTTAACGTCTTAATTAATTCTTAGCCTCGTTAAAGACAGAATAATAGCTGATCCAGCCCAGTACCGGGAGCCAGACGTTCCAGGGGCTAAGCATTGTAGAATCTACTAACCAACCCACCATATTGTATGGCTCTGTAATAGCTGATCCAGCCCAGTACCGGGAGCCAGACGTTCCAGGGGCTAAGCATTGTAGAATCTACTAACCAACCCACCATATTGTATGGCTCTGAGCGTGTACATGGGGCGAGAGAGGAGATGTGCTCGCTCAGGGCCAAAGAAACTTGGGGCGACCTGAAATAGTATTAGCATATTAGATACGATCCATCGAGAGGGATTCGGGGCTCCCAATCTTCAATAGTTGAATGGATTTTGACTAAAGAGAATATGACGAAGATGTACTACTTATTCATTCATTAATCAAGTTCCTAATCCTAATCCTGTAAAAAGGTTTCGGCACACCATCAGCGGTTTAGTAGCGGGCAGGGAGCACTTATCCAGTGGAGAGCGCATATAATATACATTTTCCATACAAACACAACTCACCAATTTACGGGCGGCGGGGGACGAGGTAAGAGAGCTGTGATTGGTCAGCCGCTACGAAACTGTCTGGGGCGGCCCGTCATCGTACATAGGTTGCGTATGCGAACGTTTGTTGAATACAACAAACGTTTGGCGAGCCGCATTCCCCCGCAGGCGCATTCAATTGGATATATAGTCTCTGGTAGCGGGGTACCTATTAGCGGGGTACCTAGTAGCGGGGTACCTAGTAGCGGGGTACCTAGTAATAGCGGGGTATCTAGTAGAGGGCGGGTGTCAACAAGAAACAGTACAGTACAGTACAACATGAACACTCCCGCTCCCGAATAGAAGTCCCGGCCCACCGGTCGGTGATGGGTCGATGACACTGACATTTCTCTAACGCCGTGTGAATCGCCTACAGACGAGCCCTGGATGAGGCAAACGCCATTCGCGAGGCGAACGCGAGCGCTATGCCAGTCCGCGAGGCCAAGAAAGAACTCACCACCACTTTGAAGCCAGTGCCACAGACAACTACAGGGTTCATCGGGTGGCTGGCAAACAAGTAGGTACCAATTGTATTAGGCCGGCTACATACAGTCGCAAACGGGATTCAATCCCATACAAATCCGCGAAAATTCCGAACCTAAGTTTGTATGAAAAACTGAATTTTTACGAAAGCCTGTCAACGCGAGTCCAACTCGCACTTGGCAGCTTATTACTCTAGTAATGTGAAATCATGGATGATGATAGGTTATCGAAAATGGACGTAAGCCACGGTGTCCGTCCGTTCGGTCAGCGGGGTAGAGCCGACTAGTCGGCCAGTCGGCCACTTTTGCTGTCGGTGACTATGCGGCCACACCACAACCACCAAATTCTCGGCTCATTTAATTCATTTCTTATTTCATTTGAAGGGGTTTACCATAAAATCGCATAGTCTCATTCCAAACATGTATTGTTTAATTTACAAGATCATCGTCAAGCATTCCCTGTATACAAATGCAATGGATTAGCTCGGTGGTGCGTGGCATTTTCGTAACGTATATATAACAAACAAAGGCTGGCCTGTAGGTTCACAGACAGATAACACTGTGTTGTTAGGGATTCACTAGAGACAATCACCCCATTCTTACGTCCCGGCTTAGGATAATTAGAATCCCGCTTACTTAGTATTTGTTTTGTTAGACGGAGCTATATCACTGTCATCAGTGTTACAGGAAGTATATCAGCAAGTGACCATACATTTTTGACATGTGCAATGAAAAATATTGCTCGCAATAAGAAACTATTCATAGTAAAATTGTAGTAGACACAAGGGGCATAAAAGAGCTATTTCGGACGAATATCCAATTTGGCGCCCGTGCCCGTGAAATACCTCTTATACAACCAGAGGACTCTTTATTAATCTGTGCCAAAGGTAAGGAAGCATCATTCAAGCGAGGTAAATAAAACATTTAAAACAGATTGTAACTGAAAGGTGCAGTCATATAAAAACTTTAACTTTTTTTTTTCATTTTCTTTAAGGATATTACAATTTATTTATTTTTTAAATTATAGTGAATTTTGTCAATAACCGTGTTTTGACACCCTAAAAATATAGGTACATAGCCGACGCGAGTCCAACTCGCACTTGGCAGCTTATTTAGTGGAAAGCCGGCATAAGGGCTCTACTCATGATGCAATCTGACTAGCAATCTGTTGCTGCAACTCACACTCCGTTTACAGTTATTCTACCTCCAGACACATCTTTGCCTCTCTTTCTAGCTGTAAGATTCCGTGGAAAGCAGGTTGCTTTGCAACAGATAGTGAAGGACAGGACAGGAAATAGACAGACAGAGAAGGAGAAATTGCAGCAACAGATTGCAACTCACGATGTAATCTGACTTGCAATCTGTTGCTGCAACTCATAGAAGGCAGGTTGCCTTGCAGCGGAAGATAAGACAAGACAGGAAGATAGACAGAGAGAGAAGGTTGCATGCAATCTGCAACTTGCCTACTCACGATGAAATTTGTTGCAAGGCAACAAATTGCTAGTCAGATTGCACCGTGAGTAAGGCCCGTGTTTATAAACAGCACTGATCTCTGAGAGTTCTCTCATTCTGACCCTAAGTCACAATGGCGATTTTGCCTCTGAAATCTGAAATCTGTAATTATCCTGCGCTTGAGAAGCTGAGAGCGTTTTGCTAATACGGCCTAACTTCGGTTGTAACTATGTCGTAAAATCTTAAGAATCAAAATTTTGCTCAGGTACTTCGAGTTGTATCATCATCAACTAAATAAGGAACTGGCGGCGAGTTCCAGTTCCAGCCAGTCTGATAGGAACTGGAGAGGGATGGTTTGGATTAAGCTTCCAATCCCTCGAGTTTGGGCCTATTGGATTCGTCTTATCGAGACATGTTATACAAGTTTGATTTTATGTTTTCCTTGATATTACTTCCAGGCCAGAATGCAAGCTCGAGATCTATACGTCTTGGTTGTCCCAAATCCCTCTCAGACTTCCAGACGTCTGGGAGCGTCCTGAATACTATGAGAAGAAAATGCAAAAGTAGACTCTAGACTAGAGGTCTGAGGTTTTATAAATGCTTATTTGGTTAATTGGGTTAGATAGAAAGAAAAATATTAATATTTTTTTGGCCTTGTGCAATTTTGATGTTTTATTTACCTGAAAGATCTCGAAGGAGCACCTTGTTTCAAACGTGTATTATTATGATAAATAACATAAAGTAACATAGCGTCACGCCTTTTCCCATACGGGGTGGCAGAGGCACAACTGTGCCCACTTTCAGAATTAACATAATATTATTACAAGTATAAAGATTAGAAGCAGATACCGCCTGCTAATGTAACCTATGATAAGTTTAGTATACTTACATCGGTATCTAGGTAATAGGCTTGTGGCCTGTCTAGTCAAAATAGATACTTTTTATGAACTGTCAAAACGGAACTTTTGTTCCTGAGTTCTATGAAATAACAACAAACGACGTCATAAAAGTGCCATCAAATGCTGTCTTTTTTTTTGCACAAAATTGACTTTATAAAATATATCTGCTGGAAATATACAATTCTGAGAATGTCAAGCCATTTTGTACATGATGCTTCATGATTTGTACTTAAGACTTGTTCCTAGATTTATTGGATTACCTTGGCCACAAGCCTATTGAAAAATCTTTTTATAAACATTGGTGTTGCCAGTACAAACATAATGTAGATGAAATAGTTCGTATATCAAGACATTATTTAGAAGCTTTCTGTAGGGTTTAGAAATAACATATCCCAGATTGATAAATATCATAAATATAAATATTGCGGGAAAGAATATAAATACTTTTGAATAAATAGGTCAGATTAGCATTTTTTTAAGATACATGTGTGATGATGATGATGTCTGAACACCACATATATTATCAACATTTGGTTCCAATTTCAGAGTCTGTATCAAAATGCAGTTGTACCAGTTGTACCGTGAAACAATAAGTTCGAGTCCTTAAAATTTATTTGATCTTATTATTTTTAATGCCTACGTGAAGAAGTAAGTGAGTTAGAAAGTTTGTCACGATTTTGTAATAACAACTCTGAGTATTTTTAAACACTACGGTTCAAGGAAAGAGATGTGATGTGCTCTTTGATATTACTGCGGCGAAAGCGAGCTCGAAAGCGAGCGGGGGTCCTTGATCGTTATCGCAGTTGCTTGAAGTTTGACTAACATGCTTGTCAAGCATGCTTGACGTCGACGAATGTGGTTTGAACAACTTGCTTGATCATTTTGCTTGATCGTTATCGCGGTTGCTTGATGAAAACGTGAAGTTTGACCAACATGCTTGTCAAGCATGCTTGACGTCGACGAATGTGGTTTGAACAACTTGCTTGATCATTTTGCTTGATCGTTATCGCGGTTGCTTGATGAAAACGTGAAGTTTGACCAACATGCTTGTCAAGCATGCTTGACGTCGACGAATGTGGTTTGAACAACTTGCTTGATCATTTTGCTTGATCGTTATCGCGGTTGCTTGATGAAAACGTGAAGTTTGACCAACATGCTTGTCAAGCATGCTTGACGTTGACGAATGTGATTTGCTTGATGAAAACGTGAAGTTTGACCAACATGCTTGTCAAGCATGCTTGAACGTCTACGGCGCCCCTTTAGAAACAAAATGTTTCTACCTAATCAAGCAAACGCGACGCCCGAAACGCGAAGTTCAGAAAGAACCTAAACTTCGAAAAGGGAACATCAAAGATTAGGGAAGAGCAAAAAATATTGCCGGCGATTCCGAAAGCGACACGAACTATATGAATCTGTGACCACCGCGCAAGAGCTGTCGGATTTGAAGGTTGTCAGTTTAGTGCCTTTAGTTCCTTTAGTTCCTCTAGTTTAGTGGTTTTGACACCTCAAGAATAGCCCACAATTGTCTCGCAATAATTGTACATTAAATCAACAAGTGTCAACAAGACAATCAATTCACTTACCTCTTCAAAGTGGTGTGCTTAGTCCCGTTCCCCAGTAGCTTGTGCTTCGGCTTGTCAACCGCACCCGTGGGCGTCGATGAGGACAGCGTCAGGTCACTGGCAAACGAGCTGGTGGAAGACTCCTTAGAGATGTTGGTCCTGGCCTTCCTGGGCGGGGGCTCCGGGCTGCCGCCCAGCTCCAGCGCCAGGCGCGGTTTCACCCCCTGCGGCGCTGGCGGTGGCTTCGCGTCCACCGGAACGGGCACCATATAAGACAGCATGCCTACTCGATACCCACCCACATTGCTGTCCCGTCTACTACTCTAACATTGAAAATCAGTCTTTTATCTGCCTATCACACTTATCTTTGATATCGAGATCTGATGTCGAGTCTTCGTTTTGTTTAGAATTGATGCGAGTATTTGTTAAATATCGTAGTTTAGAATATTTTCAGTACGTGGAGAGTATGGTGCGTTCAGTGCACAAAAGAGTTTTAACTAGGTTGTAAGTTTTAACTGTTAGGTTATGTAAGCGACAGTGATTGAGTCGCGCGGGGGTCATGGCCTTGTCCACTATTTGCCTTCACCTTACCAACTGCACGGCCTGATACAATTATAGGTATTTCTTTATTTTATGATTATATGACGTATCTATATTCTCCCACGCAGTTCAGACTACTCGTAGATAACGAGCTGTGTCTACCTACAGGTACTTAGTCGTGATGTCTTTGTCAAGGTGAGGTGGTGATCTATGTTATGTAAGCGGTACCTAAGTCTATGTAACTACAAGAAATTCAACTTTGTTTATCACTTCTAATAGTAAATCACGGGATAGTCACAGCTCCGGATATATATGTAGATTTTAATCTGAAAAGAAATAAAAGAGCGTTGTAAAACTTGGCCTGTATTATATACCCCCCTTACCTTACACACAATATACTTTGTTTGCATGCGTATCTGTATATTAGTAAATTGATAGATTAAAAAAATACTTGTGTTAAATGGATTTTAAAAAGTTATTAAAGGCAGCGATGTTCGCTACTAAAGACATCACCAAGGCAATGCCTTCGTCGCCCTGTGCTGTACATCCAATCGCATTAAAAACTTTCTATGCCGTGGAAAATTTCCTTTGAAGTAAAGAACAAGTTAAAAGAATCTTTTTGTTTACTTGATCCCTGCTCTTTCCTTTATAAAATATATACAGGTAAAATAAGGTGTGGTTTTATACTTAGACTAGTCAACGTAGGTGTTCTGTTACAGTAGAGACACTCTCACGCTAAAGTATAAGTTTACAGTAAAGCCCAGTCAACAGTTTCATCAAGCGTTACATTTGATCTTTGCAATGTGTGGCAGGTTTTCCCATATTTGTTGTCATATTTCTGTTTAGAAAGAAAATCTTAATGGTTTAGCTATATAGAGATAATTTAAATTACCAATAGGGCCCGATAGAAGGATGAAATAGTTACTGACATGTCAACTTTAGATATTTTACCTTTTATTATCTTGTTTGTATACCTGTTACCTGTGTAATTCACCAATGACTTAGGTCAACCATGAAAGTGTTCGAGTTCAGATGAAATGAACCTTATGACATCGTACATAAGATTCAGTGACATTTCAATTCGCATACTTTTTCGATGCGTAATTTTTCCTGCTCCTACACTGGTCCGACGCGGGGCTCACCTTAAACATTTTTATCATGTAAACCGCCATTCAAATCAAGCATACTGGCCCTATACTAGGATACCTGTGTCGTAGAGCTGGCTCAACTAGAACTTGAGTAACCCGCGTCAATTCTCCTTGCCTTCGGTTCGGACTACCTGACAGCTGATGGTCTGCCCATGAGACCTCAGAGAGTTAACAATCGTGATGAATGAAACACCAAGTCCTGAGTTACATAATCCTATTGTTGTAGCAGTTTACCTAAATCAATAAACCTGACCCAGACAGGAAGAAGAAGGAAGAAAGGTTTGTCGCAGAAGGTAAGGGAAGGGAGCAGAGACTAATAGTGCTCCCTGGCAGGCAGGGACAGAGGCATGGAAAGCGCGAGCTCTCTCCTAACCTAACGGGTTCTACTCACAGTGCAATCTGTCTCGCGATTTGTTGCTGCAACTTGTTGCCTTGCAACCGATTGCAGGTAGATTGCATTGTGAGTAGGGAGGTTGCAGTTTCAGGTTGCATGCAACAAGTTGCAGGACAGATTGCACCGTGGGTAGAGCCCATGTCGTCTACTTTTCTCTTGGTGTTGTAACTGTATGTGAGTCAGAGACTATACTATATCTGGGGGCGCGGCAGCGCCCCCAAGCCAAGTCGAGCAAAACAAAACATACGGGCGCAGCAGTAACATCCTTTACAGGAAGCCATTCAGAGCATATTTGACCTACCTGTTACTCCGTTGTGGATAAAGATAGAAACCTGAATTCCCGGCGGCTAAAAGGCACCATGTCATTCATAAGACATATTCTCAAAATTTCAATAAATTTGAACCAGTAGAGTTGACGGTACAGCAATTCAAAGTTCCTCAATTTTGACACTCACTGACTCACTGATTCACGATCATGAAAACTCAAAAGGTTACTTCTAGCGAACCCACAAGCTTAAAATTTTGAGCATGGTTAAAGTTTAGCCTGCAAAGCCAAGGAAAACTCAAACATTGCGCAATTTTAGCCCCAATTTCATAATATATTAATTATCAATAAGCTCAGTACACGACTACTTCGATTCATCGCTATTCCCCATTAGATGTCGCTAGTCGCTATGTGTATCTTGAATCGCGGTATGGTTTGGTTCCAGCTATGATTTAAATAAAGCGGTTACAATATTGTCTAATATCGCTATTCCCCATTAGATGTCGCTAGGTGTGCATTTCCTGAATCGCGGTATGGTTTGGTTTGAGGTAAAGTAAAAGTAAATGTAGCCCATTAATGTCCCCACCGAGGGGCACAGGCCTTTACTCGGATCCGAGTAAGATTGAGCCATATTCCACCACGCTGGCTCAGTGCGGGTTGGTGGAGGGGTTTTTACGACTACTACATACTACGAAGTAGTGATAGTAGCCGGGACCTACAGCTTAACGTGCCATCCGAAACACGGAGTGTCCGATAATGTACTTAAGACAAATTAATCATCTCATTGGTACATGGTCAGCGCACCGGGATTCGAACCTGCATCTCTTGCGTGAGAAGCAAGGTGAAACCCACTAGACCACGGAGCATGGTTTGAGGTATGATTTATATTTATAGATATAATTCACCGCCCAGACTTGTCACAAATCGTAACATCAAAGCCACAGAGAAGAGCCCATAGAGATAGGGAGTGGGCTTTGAGAAAGTCGGTATCTAACGCACAAGAAATAGTACCCGAAAAGAAAAAAAGGAAAGTTACTTACAAAAAGAAATGAGATCCCAACAAAACATGCATACGCATATACAAAAACGCCAGTCTCGCAGCCTGCGCAGTTTATTCTACCGTAAAAAGTTGTGAGATCTAATTTTAAACCAAGTCGGTTAATTTAACCAGTATCTGTGTATGGTAGAATCTTTCCAACAACTTTATTATCGTATACTGTTAAGTACCTACCTAATTAGTTAACTAATAACATTTATAGTGATCGGATCAATATAAGACATCTTTATTTCTTCAATAATAATTAGAATAACTTGGCAATCGCGCTCAACTGACCACTCTATAGCACCCAGAGCACAAATGAATATTATTACTCAACACAACATATCTCTAAATAAAGATAAACTTAACTAATAAGAAAACAACGAATTATTTCGGAGCGAGAGCAATAGGTACATTACGTTGCACACACGGTCCTATAGTCGACAACTTTTCTACGTGCGATTGCCAAGTCATTCTAATTATTATTGAAGAAATAAAGATGTCTTATATTGATCCGATCACTATAAATGTTATTAGTTAACTAATTAGGTAGGTACTTAACAGTATACGATAATAAAGTTGTTGGAAAGATTCTACCATACACAGATACTGGTTAAATTAACCGACTTGGTTTAAAATTAGATCTCACAACTTTTTACGGTAGAATAAACTGCGCAGGCTGCGAGACTGGCGTTTTTGTATATGCGTATGCATGTTTTGTTGGGATCCAATTGACTGCGCCTGCGGGGGAATGCGGCTCGCCAAACGTTTGTTGCATTCAACAAACGCTCGCATGCGCAACCTATGTACGATGACGGGCCGCCAGACAGTTTCGCAGCGGCTTACCAATCACAGCTCTCTTACCTCGACCCCCGCTGCCCGTAAATTGGTGAGTTGTGTTTCAAAGGAAAGTCTCTCCACTGGATAAGTGCTCCCTGATGTGAGTAGGTACACCACGCAAGCGTAAGCGGGGAGTTAAGACGTTTAAACCAACTTAAACTTTTTATGCCTGTTTTAGTAGCTATACTAGCTACTCACTAACAGCAGGCGGCTCCACTTTAACACACTTTTACACTCTTTCCACTTAGATTGCCCCTGCGGCAGGAGTGTGAGTAGCCCGCATAATGGAGCCAAGAAGTCACAGAACATATCGACAGGAAAGTAAAAGTGGACTCAGGAACACCTAGAATACGGAACTTCTTGATAGAACAATGGGCAAATATTGATCTTCACATGGCAGTGTTCATAGAGAGGAGAGACTCGTTCAAACAATGTCTACAAGACCAACTACTACAAAGGCGAGAAAACTTAATGTGGTATTCTTGACTTGCTTTCGGATTAGTGGGCCTAACCAGACAACCGAAATCAAATATTAAACTTATTATGAAAGGCGGAAACGGAGTCAAACAAATCTACCATAATATTATGTTGCCATTATCAAACAACTCTTACGATCTACGTGTTATACGTGTATGTGTGTACCTTGATTCGTATTCAGGATGTTTGAATTAATAACCGGCCAAGTGCGAGTCGGACTCGCGCACGAATTGTTCCGTTCCGTACGATTATCTATAAAAACCGCAAAAAAAAAAAGTATGGGAGCCCCCCCTAAATATTAATTTAATTTTAATTTAATTATTTATTTTTTAAGTAAACAATATATTCAATATATTGTGAACATTTTAAGCGTCTACCTGCTACCATTATCAATATCGAGCAAAAATGAGCAAAAAAATCACGTTTGTTGTATGGGAGCCCCCCTTAATATTAAATTTCTTTTTATTTTTAGTATTTTTTGTTATAGCGGCAACAGAAATACATCATCTGTGAAAATTTCAACGGTCTAGCTTTCACGGTTCATGAGATACAGCCTGGTGACAGACAGACGGACGGACGGACGGACGGACAGACAGCGAAGTCTTAGTAATAGGGTCCCGTTTGGCACCCTTCGGGTACGGAACCCTAAAAAGCAATTTTACCGATATTGCAATTTTCTTACTTATGATCATTGAAGTCTGTGCTTAAGATGAAATTGATGAAACCGGTGAGGCCTTTGCCCAGCAGTGGGACACCACTTCATTAGGCTATTTAAAAAGAAATGTGAAATACCTAATAACAGTCGTACGTCCGTCCGCGTCAAATAATAGTAGAGGATCCGAAGACGAATCGATCTTCACCCAACTGTTACTGCGATGTTGTTTTTTTTTATCAAAAGTATATTAAAAAATACGTCGCGACTGGGTTGCCTACAAAATTCCTAGCAAGGCTATGATTAATTGATAAACGGTCAAATGCGTGTAGCACTCGAGCACAAAGAGTTCCGTTCACACTTGTAGATTGCTACCTACATATCTACATACATAAAAATGCAAGTAATTAACTTTGTATTTTTGCTCTGTGTTATCTTTCTGTGTGCAATAAAGAAGTTATGAAATAAAAAAATATGAAGTATGATGTCATCCATGCAAACAAAATTAGCTTTTTTTTTTGCGGTCGTAGCTTTCGATTGGGTTGACCTAGAAGATTGATTTTTTTTCACCGTTGTAAGAGACCACAGATCTGAGCAATTGGTATTTTCAGCTTGATACGTCCATTGCGTTCTCGATATAGAAGGTCTTTCATTTCTCAATAATTTTATTAATCATAGACTTGACAGGAATTTTTAGGCAACCCACTCGCGATGTATCTTTTAACATACTAAATTTGATAAAATTAAAAATCAATTTTTCATCGCAGTAACAGATGGGTTAAGGTCGATTCCTCTTCGGATCTTAGACTATAAGTATTAGTTAGATCTTCCATCATCAACAACCACAGTGTCAAATTATCTTGATTATCTAAACCTTGTTCAAACTCGCACCCCACTCCTTGCAATATGCGTGTGTAAATGCGATAGTGGGGCGCGTGACGCGTCACGCTTTACCAACTTTACCAATTGTATCTAATGTCAATGTCACGCACGTCCTTGGTCGTCGTGGTCGTCACTACCATGGACGTGGGTGACATCATTTTCGATATGTACTTGTTTCTGGATTGTAAGGATGTGAACATCTTTCTATTTGAGTAGCTTGCGTGATCAGATCACATAATATCTAACACATAATATCTGATGCTGACTACATAGATAAGCAGTAAGTAGATGACCCCTATACGCAAGCAATATGGAGCTTGCAAAAGGAATTCTGTATGAGGAAGGCAATGAGTTGATGACAGACAAGACATAATGAGTGCGCTTTACTGGGGATATGTTGGGTGGGGGTATTCCATATTCCCAACAGATTATTTGAACTGCTCGGGGTGTAGAAATATTAATAAAATTATAATAGGATAACCCGTCTTGCGGTCTACAGCTACGTCACAATAAATACAGGGTGACATTTAATTAGCTGACCATATTTTGGGGAATCATAGTACCCATCAATGAACAACTTTCCCTAAGAAACATACAGTCGCAAATGAAAAAGATTGAATGTCGGGATAAGATATATATTTTATATTCATTACTATTAACATATTCCTTTTCAAAAGTGCACGTTGAGTGTGTGTGTTTATGATAAGTCGTAGGCCACGCAGAAAAGATTTACAACAACAACAACACCGTGCTCCTGGTGGAGAACTCGTACGTGTGCCCCTTCCGGAACTGCATCAGCAAGTACTAATGCTTCTACTGCAAGGTGGGACACAAAGTCTGCTTCTACTGCAAGGTGGGACACTACTTCTGCTTCTACTGCAAGGTGGGACACTACTTCTGCTTCTACTGCAAGGTGGGAGAAATACTAAACGTATTAATGTTATTAACATTAATTGATAAGAGTATTAACATTAATTATTAATGTCCCTTTGCTATTTTATTGCAACTACTACTTCAATTAGCATGCTAGTTAGGTAGGAGGAGCAATACATGTATTACCTATGTTATGACATTCACTGAGCTATTAGCTGCACGCCTGCACGCAGTACTTTATAGTGATTCAGGTACAATACAGTTTAGATAGGTACATCACTTTGGAAACCATTTCAATCGAATACTCAATAGTGAGATTAGTTTTACCCTCAGATTATAACTATTCAAAGAGTTGTTTTAAGTTTAGTGGTCATGGTATTTATTTATTCGGAGTAGATTACCGTCTAATCAGGGGCCGAATTCTACTAAGTTCACAAGCATACGACAACCCTGGCACAAAGCCAGCGTGAGTACGTTTTGGACAGTAGAATACGAAGTACGCTGGCTTCACGCTGGCGTTTGTGAATTGATTCCGGTTTTAGTAGAATACCAAATACCTCGTATTGAAGTTTGTGCCAGGCTTGTCGTATGCTTGTGAAGTGTGAACTTAGTAGAATTCGGCCCCAGCGCCTTAGGATGCCGAGTTTAGTCGTGAGTTGATGGGGGACTGACTGACACGGTGACTGTTAATCGGTGATGATCCAGGTACCAAATTTTACATGTAGACCGCATATCTCTGTCACTCACTTTCCTAAGACAGGCTACTGGTCAATACCTCAGAAGAAATATCTTATGATGAGTTATGATTATGACCCATCTGGGTAAATATGACATTCTAATACGATGAACGTGCCCCTAGCACGCTAACGACTTCACCGAATTAGAGTACCTACTCATAAAATCTAATTAAACGGATCCCTCTAGCTTGCCGAAATAGAAACATTCGAAATAGAGCGGTTATTATTACTGTGTACCACTAATAAAGCGTTTTGTAAAAAAAACCACTAATAGAGCGTTTTGTAAAAAAAATACATCAAATGTCCAGTTATCATCTATCGGTCGGTAGACGGTACTGTCCAGTACCAAGAAACCTAACCAAACCTATCGATCGGTACAACTTACTTCAAATACCTCGCGCTTAATTACATTTGAACGTCTGCCGAACCAATTAATCAGGCCCGTCATAGTCCAGATAGTCCAATAATAAGATGAGCGGATAATTCGGCTGTATAGTCTTTGTTGTACCCCACCCCAGAATCCTTTGAGGTCATCATTATACACGTGGACAGATCCGTGCCCACCGACCACACCCTGGGCTGGGCTGGGCTGACAAATACCGCACTTGTATGTACGTACAGCCAATCAGCCAAGTATAGTTTTGTAATTTCGATTTTACTTACAGCCCATGACGGAAAAATCTCAAACAATACGGTATTGGAAAACATTAAAACTATTCGACAAAATGTGGTATAAATCCTATCAGATAGCAGCGCAGAAATCTATATTTCATTATATTTTAGAGTAAAATACATATCTTAATTGTTTGCGGATTCCAGGTTTATTTTTTATTAACTATCGAAATATAATGTGGCGAAAACATGACGAAAACGCTCCGTCTGACGTTTATCTCTCTGGTGACGTCACACGCTCGTCTCTGACATCTTGCTTGACTGAATCATAATGATGGCGGGCGTTCACACACGAGCATGTGACATCACGCGAATCATGTGACCGGCGGCGCCATTAGAAATACAGCGTTTTTGGCGCGTTTTTTTCAAATTCAACTATAATATTTATTTTTTATTGAAACTACAGAAGATAGCCCGGAAATATTAATGTAGTGCGCTTAAAATGTAATAACATTTATTTTAAAACTACTGCCAAAATGTGGCCAATACCGTATTCCCCTTGATCAAGAAATCCGTCCCAGGTTGTTCCCAGTAAATCTGAGAAGAAGAAAAGCATAGCGTCACGCCTTTTCCTATACGGGGCAGAGGCACGCAGAGTTCTGTATGATATGAGATTTTTTTGCCAGTTATTCAATATACTGCATTTAAGTAGTTTTATCTATAAGGATAACATATAGTCTATTCGTGATAAGAATGCAGTAAAGTCATCACTGTCCGGCAGCCTAGCCACGCCCCGTAACCAATCAAATCGTTTCCAATTATCAAGTCAAGTCCACAGTGACCGTCTTGTTTGTATATTTTGGTCATTGTCAAAGCTTGATCCAAATTTAAGCAAAAATAAAAGTTTAAGTTTTTATGAAATTCGACATTTATTTAGTAAACATACATGCATTTAAAGATAAACAAGTTGCAACCAGAGATCAAACTTAAGATTTAAATAAGTTATATATCAAAAACCATTTTATTGTTCCACCGAAAAGACAAGGCTGTCCACCGAATGGTCTAAAAATGCAATTACAACATGAAATAAACAAAAATTATTAAATTCTTTTGCATATAACATAGAACCTCTTCTTACAAACAAATCAACATAACACAGTTATGGTTGGCAAGGAACATTTAAAGAGAAAAAAAAAATTGTCTTTGTCCACCGAAAGGACTATGTCTTTTCGGTGGAAAAAGACAAAATATTTTTTATAAACATAGTTAATAAAATAATAAATAAAGTAATACATAGTATAAATAAGAATAACTTAGCATGCATACATACACATACATAGGTACATAAATACTATATCTAATAATGACCTATTATGAAAGAGAAAAGAAATGATTTTTTACTCTTTTCTTAAAAGTATAAATTGTGGGACTGTTCCTTATAGCGCAGGGAAGTGCGTTCCACAATCGGATTGCCCCCAACCTGAACGAGTGCATATAGGCAGTAGTGTAATGCCGAGGGGTCGAGAGAAGAGACATCGTGGATTTCCTGTTGCTATCCCTGGGGAAGAGAAACTCAAAACGTTCACGAAGATAAACGGGATACCGGGGATTTTTCAAAATATTAAACAGAAAAGAGAGAAGGGCATTTTACGGCGAAGACGAATCGGAAGCCATCCTAGCTGCTTGCGACACTGAGAGACATGGTCATACTTGCGTAGCCCGAAGATAAACCGAATCCCGAGGTTCTGAAGTCGTTCGAGTTTGTTCAGTTGTTCTTCGTTCGCACTGACCCAGCAAACATCCGCGTAGTCGATTAAAGGGAGTAGAAGTGACTGAGCAAGAGTGATTTTAGTCTGAAATGGGAGGAAGTACTGCAATCGGTTCTTCAGAGTCATTGATTTGGGGCTCAAAATCGATGGACTAGACATTGTTCTCGATTTCTGGTTATCTGTTGGATCTAGCAATTGGCTAACTATCATTTGGGCTCCAGTTATAAATAAGCAGCGGACTTGCTATGCTCAGCAAGGGACTGGGAATAGAACTCGAAGTTGGTGGAGGGAGCAGGTATCTCGTTACGTGGTTGTAGGTCAAGTGTTATATGGCCCAAATTATAGTATACGCTCGTAGGTCCTGGGGCACAAGTAGTGCAGTCAGTCTTCGGAATTGGAGGATTTTTGGTTCTCTCTTGTCTTATGTTACTTGATGCACTTGCATGGCACCGTGGAAAGGGTAGATTTTGCAGTTTTGAATCAGTCTTTCAATGTCTTTCGCTGCCGCATCGTCAATTTTTATAACATCGATGCCCTTACTACTTACTTCTTGTTTGCATTGAAAAATGCATAATTCAATATGTATAGCCAATTTGCAGCGTGTCTATTTTGCAGTTGAATATACTTACTTTGGATTAAGTCACATTAATTCATACCCAAGTTGCCTAAAAACAAAGACATTTCACTAAGTAATCCATTCGGTGGACATTCATCTTTTCGGTGTACTTAAATACCACCGAAAAGACGTCCACCGAATAGACTTTTCACAGGAAATATCATTTATCACGCAACATTTTGAGGTTTATGTCAAAATTCAAAGACTAAAATGATTAAGGACCTAATTGTTTATAAAATAATGAATGGCAACCAATTTTCAAGGTTTTACTTACCAAAACACGAATGGAACCGAAAAGATGCACTGAACTTTGACAATGCCCATTGTTTTTCAAAGATTAGCTTCAACTTTTTGCGCGCTCGTCTCACGGCAAGATGGCGCTGAGTGAGAGCAATGCAGTATTGGGTGCTTTCATAAATTACTACTATGGTCCGGAAATGTCATTGTTTACTAAATAATTGGTTCGATTAAAAAAAGTCCACCAAGTAGACGTTTGTTTTCGTAACAATGTTTGAATGTGCAAAAAGTGTATTTATATGAATCCTTAATTATTGTCCTTTATACATTGGAAAAAATCAAAAGTCTACTTTAGAAAAATCATAATGTGAGGTAGCACAGCCAATTACTTTTTTTTGTGCGTTTACTTTTATACAAGGAGAGTGATCGGTAACAGACCACCGAAGTGGACTTTTAGGTTGAAATTGTTCTGTAAATATAGTTTTATTATTATTATGGTTTTAATAACGAATACGTAATATAGATATGGAATACATTAACTATAAGATTAACATAGTTTTTATTCTGTAATTTGTTTTCACTTTTAAACAAGCCTGTAACACTTTTTTTTAGGGTTACGACAATGACCCATTTGTGTGTTTCTAACAGTGAATAAACTGATTATAATCAGTTGTGGCAGACAATTTTATCTATATATCTTTTATCTATCTATCTATCGTTTTGAACTTGCCCTGAAGCTTATACTTTATTTAGACTCGCGTTCTCGAAATAAATGTAAGGCTGGGTTAGGCGCTTGTGTGGCGATGGTGACTGCACAGTGAATGTACACATGACCTCACCGACACACATGCACAATGCAATAGCCTCCTAACTTAGCCTCTCTGTAATATACTGAGGCACTTGCTCTAGTTTATATATATTAGTATTCCTTGCTATGTGTTGATACACTTGCGGTTAACTCAGTAAGTGCCAACGACAGTTAAGACCGCCTAATGACTCTGCGCTTTGAATTCTGATGGTAAATTAGCACCAATCCTAGACATAATGACACTTATTAATTTTATAAGGATCTAGTAACATTGTGATGTTAAGGATTATTAATTAGGAATATTTATATATTAAAAAATTTGATTAAGTACCAATTGAGAATACTTGCAGAATATTTATGACTGTGGTGTGGAGTTGTGGACAGAGAAACATAAAATATATACCCTATATTGCTGTATTGATACCTGCGTTATTGGAAAGCTCAGTATTTGAGATTCGAACGACAGAGTAGTCTCTGTCCTTCTACATATACTTAAATAGGGTTTACCTTGTGGTAGTCTACAAAAGGTAAATTGTACTAATAGAGCAGACTACACTGCGAAGGACGTCCTATCTAAGCCAAGGATGGAATGGAATACTAAAAACTCAATCATAATAATACTAAATTGATTGCAATTGAATACTAAAAACTCAATCATAATAAAGACAGACAGACAGACGGACAGCGAAGTCTCAGTAATAGGGTCCCGTTTGGCACCCTTCGGGTACGGAACCCTAAAAATCATGCCGGTATTTAACACGAGTGCTATAAAATTATATTAAATAAATGTAATATTTTAATATCGATCGTATGAAGTTCAGATGGAGGCATTTAACTTGAGCTTGGTTTGACGTAGTGGGGGAACTCTCTCGCTCTCTCAATCACCACCGAAGAGCCGCCTGCGCAGTCAAGGTCATGGGTCAAGATATATGCCTCCAAGAGTACTATCTGTACAATATTTAGTTCACGGGAAAATAACATGAATCGTTGAATATTCGCTTCGATAATTATAAACGTCAGTTTAACATCCAACAAGTGCAACGTCATGGTCATATTGAAGAGCAGCATGCAGCCTTACTCCAACCTTTTTTGCGATTCAAATCCGATACACTATTCCGTCAGATACATCACCAAGGCAACTATTTTAAATCGAAACTCCAAAGTGAACTTTATTTAATTACTGTATACCATTATACTTCCTAAGTACATGTTGCCCTGAGTGGGTCAGCTGATTTGTATGGAGAAGTGAAAAATAAAGTTGCTCTGATCAAATCGCTTTCATAGTGAAAGCTGTTCAAAATGATGTCCTCTACTACCCAAAAAAAAATTGTCGCTCCATACTCCAAACAGTTATATCCTGTATATAAATTTATATCTGCCCACCCGCTCCTAAGTTTTTTTAAATACTTCAGACTTCAGATTAACGTAAAAATACATCTGAGTATATCACATGGATAATTTAAATAGAAGACAGGAACGAACCGAGCAGCGATCATTGCAAGTAGTGGCTGACCAAACATCATTGAATATAAAAATTACGACCGAAACCAAAATAGACGGCCTTGGTGTTCTACTTTCATAAATAAGTTTCCGTCATAACGCGCTCAGGATGTCCTACCATTATAGGTACCCGGTGCCAGTTAGGTCAGCGCGACAGAGAGCGGACCTAGTACTTGCGTAGGATACTAACATAAGTCTGTAGCCAAGACTAGTAAGTATTTAAAATAATGTAAAACAAACATATTTATGAGGACATTCCCAAGGCATCAAAACTAACCAACATACTCATTTCCGAATTAATTTTTAGTTTAGTTTTGACTGCTCGGCAGACCGTAAAATTAAGTTTAGTTCTTAAACATACTTGTCTTGACCATAGGTTACATGCAGCCTGCTTGGTAGGTAATATTCATAACAATAAGTGTACTGTGCAGGTTTTTAGGCGTTGCAATTTCCTGGCTGAATTTGCTAGCGGTGCAAAATAGAACAAATTTTGAAATACCGCTGTGCCGTCATCGTGTCCATTCATTCACGCACGAGGCTGAAATATTGCCAACGTTGACCGACACAAGTTCGTTTGCAGTCTTTAATTCAGGGTTTTAGTTACACTCACTTTGCATTCGGCAACAAGTCCGATTGTTCGAGAAGCTTCGACCGTCACTCTAGGCGGCTTCAGTTCACATCTTATCCGGCTCAATTACAGTTAAGGCATAATCTGAATCGTGCATCTGGTGTGAAAACGGTCGTGAAGAAGCAACACGCCCCAGAGTCCGTGACCTCTGCCAGGGCTGTTTTTACATTTGACCAGGGCCCTTTATTGATTCTCATTACCAAGGACCGACCACGCTAACTAGCACTTTACATAAAATCGATTTTCATAACATAGGACATAGGACACGTCTAGCAGCAGTCGTGGAAATTGTTCCTCTTAAACTGCGAAGATGCATGGCCAGTTATTATTCTGTGTTGCTAGTAAAGTCTAGTTTTGTCAGGCGACGGGCTAGCAACATTTCAATGATGGTCTACTTACTAAGTAGCCAAACTCAAGGAAGATTGCTGGATATTAATTTGCATTTTAAGATCTCGTATCGGCCATTGGTCGAATGCGTGTTTAGTAAATATAGGATAGCATTTTGTACATATAGGTACGATCAAATTTGCTATGTAATCGTGCTCGTATTACGATGTGCCAAGTAGGTTAATGCCACGATTCCACATCCACAATGACATCAAATTGCGAAATGAATGACGATGACGCGCATATTCCTGCGGCAAACAAATTGTGAGGACTCCGGGCTCACTTTTTGGTGACCTAAAGCTAGCCAACTTACCTAGGCTTCCTGAAGAGTCCTGAATATACTGTCTTCTATATTCTATAAATAATATGTGCTTAGAGTCAAGAGTATTTATTATTCTAATTCTACAGTCAAAACAACACTAACCGCCGCACTCAGAGAGATTTTCTGGGTACGTCGGTAAGTATTATAAGTATACAGGGTGGAACAAACGAATGGGGCCTGGAGGGAAAGTACCTTAAATCCTTAAGATAGTCCTTTCAGAACCCAGCCAGATCCGCGCGTTATCGGATGAAGTTGATGATGATGATGAAAAGGGGGGCCCTGAATTCCAATCTGGGGTGTTTTCCATTTTCCGGCCGCCATCTTGGAGAAAATGTCTACGTACATTTGTGTTGACCAGCCTTCATACCCATGGTACAATTGTGCGTACACATTTTTTATTGTGGCCCAAGTGGTTTGATAAAGAATTTAAACAGATAATTTATTTCTTTAATGTATTTATTGCTATTGTATTAATTAACAAAATTATATGCTTTTTAGGCATTTAGTAAAATTAAATTTATTAAAAGTTAAAATACGCTAGAAAATATTCTGTAGGGGATTTAGGTTCTTCAGAACTTCCGGCTGCCTATCCTGGATCTGGAAAGGTTTCTTCTGCCACTTCAGTGTGTGTAGTGGTGCTTCACAATTTAGCAGGCCTTGGCCTTCATTTGAAACAGCGTAGGTATTTAAATTTATTACAAATTTATTTGTGAGGATACCTCGTGTTGTTCTTGTTCGTGTAAGTTTGTTCGGCCTATGTCCTTAGGAGAGAGGAGTGCCCGATTTCACCAACAGTTAGGGGACACTTAGCTCTTTTTCTTAGCTGTCTAGCCATTCTTTCGGAGGCTAGCCTCTTAAATTTAGGGGGTCCCCTAGTAGCTTAGATTATCCTTAAACTTAGGTCAAAGCTAAACCACCGCTAGGTTGCCCCTCAAAGGAAATAAAACGTCCCCTAAAAGATAGGAATTGTTTGTGAAATCGGCTATAAGTACCTATAGTATGGTACCTTCCCTCCAGTCCAGGGCCCATTCGTTTGTTCCACCCTGTATAGGTATGTTTTCTAATCGGTTAGTTTTCATTGGAAGATTATCGTGATCGACAATATGAAAAACTGATGACCTACATAATTTGCAGTGCTGGGTAATAGATAGCAGTAGGGGTAAGTATCCAGTTAGGTAAGTACGCGACTCAGTTTCATTGTAAGTTTTTCTCTGCATAGTCGAGTAATTTCATCATAAACATACTGCCTTTACTAGTGCCTACCAGTCCCCCCCTCTGACCGCCTTTCATAGATAAGGAAATCGTAATCGTTCTAACGGCTAAGGAAATTGCAAAGATAAAATGCAAAACTTGGTAAGTAGGTATCTATCTAGTAGCTACTCTACAAGAATGTCATGTATGTTTGAAAATTATGCTAGGACAAGGACAACATAGCAGGAAAAATGAATTTTGGTCACATTAGTACGCTACTTCTCATTATTATATCTGATTTAAGAATTCCCAGGAAATTGCTGTCCCGATCCTTTTTGTAGGCTTGCGTGGTGGGGACATGGATCCAAGCCCCTTTCAGACAATATTATACTAGAAACAAATATAAAATGTGGTGTACCCGTTGGGTCCGTCCCCGACCGAATACACCCACACCAAAAAGTGCACTCAAAGAACATTCCCGCGAGGTGCACAGGTCTATTGCAAAAACTAAAGGGAAACTAAGGAACAAATACACATACACAACACCCGCACCACACACACCTGTACAAAAACCTACCAAATCATCATCATATTTTTATTTTTATTTATTGATTCCTAAGTTAATATTCTCTAAATGCATGCAACTTTTACTAAGTACCAAAAAAAATCTAAACGGTTACCAAAATGGATAAATGGTCACCAAATTGTGTCACCAAAGGTGACCTAAAGCAACCAGTTCGGTTTTGTGAAACTAGGTACATGAAGTCAAAAAAAAAGTTGCTCTGATCAAATCGGTTTCTTAGTGAAAGTTGCTCAGAACGATTTTCCTAAAATAATAGTAAATTTTGGCCAGGGGTCCAAAAGTAACCCTGTATAACCATTTGTGATTGTGGCCTTAATTTTCGGGTGATTGAAGATGGTCTAAGTCTAAATACGGTATTAAACTACCTATTTACAAACATTCAAATCCTGACGGGTGAGAAAAAATAAGTAGGGCTTGAACAATGGCTTGAACCTATAGTTGGTAAAATAAGCTAAATTGTGAGTGTACATAGCATGTATAAATAAATAAATAAATAAATCCTTAGATCGTATTGCATATGTGCCAGTTATAAAACCCACAACGCGGATTGTAATCAATGTTCGATGGAACAAAGTTGATTAGTTGCGCAATTTGTCTCAGCCTGGCAAAGATCTAGAGCTGCACTGTGGGAAGCATAAAACTAATGAGATCTGCTTCACTAGAAGAAAGTATAAAAGTCCAATGTTTAGCTTCATGCGCTGTCGACTGCCCTGCACCATCAACTACGTAGGTAGGTACACCTAAGAAGACTACAGCTAGGTAATAGCTAGTAATAATCTTTCTTTACTACCTAGGCGCCTGCCATGCCAACACTTGCTATACTGTTGGACTTAATACACAGCACCAAAGCAAGAATCTTATCTTACGATAACGAACCAATTAAAACCTAGATAAAAACTCAATTCACAATCAACCAATCGTACGTTAAGGTTGCACCTTGCTTCAAACGAACACCCAATTGCAATGTTTACAGCCGTGGGAATCCAAATAGCGGTGATAGCGTTATTTTTAGGCACACCATCATAACGCTAATGCGTTGTTTTCATGCCGCGGTCGAGGTCGGTAAACAGGCGCATACGTACGGATAGGTAGGTAGAGACAGAGACGTCCAGGCAGGCGCCGAGACCTGCAGTCTGCAGGTGGAGCATGTCACAGAGATGGTAGAGTCTGCCGGCTGTTTATAAACATTGTGTCCCACTGTCGAGTGTCGTGTCGTTCCGCGATCGATACGATAGTTCGAGGGGCGCGCGTGTAGCGTCCTCAGGCAGGGGCCGCGATGGCCCCAGCCTTCGCTGGCGGGTCGCCGGTCTGTGGAGGCGGCGGCGCGGCTGCGGCGTCGGTCGGCGGCACGGGGCGAGCGGGCACTACGGACGGGCGGCGGCGACCACAGGCGGCGGACGTGTGCTGCGCAGCCCTACGTCAGGCCCGAGCCACGTTTGACAGCTGCGCGATCAATACCGGCCGTTCGCCGCGCTCACTCGACAAGCGACGCTCTTACGACGCGAATGAAACTCATTTTCGGACGCAGCGAGCGCGGTCTCGAAGCCGGCGTGCAGACGTCTTCATAACCTATCCTTCATCCATCTTGGAACTTTTCTGAAACTACAGCGGCCGGCAATGTGTAGTAAAGAAAATTACTAATCTTGTTTTGGTAATAGCATAATTACATAAAAAAATATAGTTGCTACGATAGCTTTACTACTTATAAGTACCTATTTCAAACTTTTGGTGCAAGGTATTTATTATTTATTTATTTATAAGTTAGTATCGTCCTTACTTTTAAGTCCCGGAAGGAAAAATCCACGCTCAATGACGTTCATAACAGTCAAAATACAATGTGAAGAAAACATTCCTTTTTCGTAGGTAACTCAGCTACGAATGTGAAAGCAAAAATCATGTTTGTAACGCATATGTAATTAAGTCTTATTACGAAAATGGACAAAGGGCGTACTCTCCATTTTCTCCCACAATGGATAGAGACTTTAAGATGGACATCCACAATAATGGCAAAACCGCGAAATGTAAGTATTTAACGGTATTATATTAACCATACATTTCGGGCCTACCGGCCGGGCCTAGCGCTCAGCTGTGTGGGATGGAGAAAAAAAAAGTTGCTCTAATCAAGTCGGTCCCATACTGAAAATTGTTCAGAATGATGTCCTTAACAACCCTCTTTCGGCTTGTACACCCTGTATACTATTAGGTATAAAAATATAGGTTGAACAGAATTTCTCGATCTCACAATAGGTTATCAATTTTTAGAGCTCGCCTTTGTACACCATTTTTATTTACTTTTGTTTTATTTCAGCCAATTTTGTGCAATAAAAAAATTATGAATGATGAAGTTATGTCACTCCAACGATGGAGACATTTTTAATCCCCCTTCAGTCAAGAGATTGTCATTCTCCTGGTCGAAAAGGAAAGGAAAGGACATTAAAATTAGGGCAAATCAAGTTCTCATCCCCTTGCAATAGACATTAAAATTGACGTCTTGGTACCCACTGTCAAAGTCAAAGGACTCTTCTCCTCAAGCGAAGGGGCGTGTTTATGTAAATTCAAAAAACATTGCAGCGGCTTTTGCCGGGTGAATTAGTAACAAAATTTATTTATTTTTATTTTTTGCATATAACAAAGGTAGAAAACTGTTTTATTGTTTAGTGTATGTTGTGTTCACCTATAATTGGGTCTACATATAGCAGGATGTCCTGTTTTTTTCTATTTGTGTGTAGTGTGTAAGATCTGTTGGTAAACCATAATAAATAAATAAAATAAAATAAAAATGATAAACGAAGTATTTTGATTTGCTAAGATGAACTTGAATATAACACAACATTGACATACAGGCATTTACATACATTGCAAGTGCAAGCAAAATAAACAATGTAATGTACCTATTATGAAATGAAAATACCAAAAATACCAAAAAACCTTAGGTTATTTATAACCGACTACGACTTCACAAAACGAGGAGGTTTACAATTCGTCGAGATATTTTTGATAGTGTATCAAAAAGCTGTGAAAAATTGTGACACCTTTCAAAAATAGTGAAATATTTAAAAAATAATTAACCCTGTCAAAAATAGTTACACCTGTCAAAATCATGATATTTTTCAAAAATGGTGACAATGTTAAAACAGTGAAACCTGTATTTTTTTATTTTAGTTATGCCTCTACCATCCCATCTGTTAAATTTAGATCAGTGGCACGAGGAAGGAGGTCGGGAAAGTAACTTATTCTCCGCGCATCTTTCTGAATTCACAAGTCCATTTCCATACAAATAACGGCTCAAATTATTCTAGCAAAGTAGACCGGTTTTGTCGCTCGATACTCCAAACACCCCGTATATGATTGTTTATCTGGGTAGTGAAGGATCGGCCCTTAAAAACGGAAGTATAGACAGATCGTAAAGCAGAATGATGGGAAAGCAGAATGATGGGAAAGCAGAATGATGGGAAAGCAGAATGATGGGAAAGTAGAATGATGGGAAAGTAGAATGATGGGAAAGTAGAATGATGGGAAAGTAGACTTATGGGAAAGTAGACTGATGGGAAAGTAGACTGATGGGAAAGTATACTGATGGGAAAGTCGACTGATGGGAAAGTAGACTGATGGGAAATTAGACTGATGGGAAAGTAGACTAATGGGAAAGTAGACTAATGGGAAAGTAGACTGATGGGAGAGTAGACTGATGGGAAAGTATACTGATGGGAAAGTCGACTTATGGGAAAGTCGACTTATGGGAAAGTCGACTGATGGGAAAGTAGACTTATGGGAAAGTAGACTGATGGGAAATTAGACTGATGGGAAAGTATACTGATGGGAAAGTAGACTGATGGGAAAGTAGACTGATGGGAAAGTAGACTGATGGGAAAGTAGACTGATGGGAAAGTAGACCGATGAGAAAGTAGACCGATGAGAAAGTAGACCGATGGGAAAAAGGCCGGATAGGGAAGTAGACGGATAGTGAAAGAGAAGTAGATCGATGGCATTGAACTACTATTACTAGCGTACTGTAAGGATGGCGCTCCGTGGGTCCTTTTTAAAAAAACGCTTTTATTACTGCTGCTAAATAAGTTTATTTCACTGAACTACACACCGACTTTTTAGACAAAAATAACGAGAGTTTACAATGTATGTATCGGACAAAGGTTGTGGGGTGACTACTTGCAGTCGGAAACGAAAACAGTTTTATATAAAATGAATTAGCTTAAGTCAGCGTTTACTGCAAACTAAAATCAGTTATAACATCTCCCCCCATAAGACTGAGCTTTATCAATAATAGATAAACGAAGGAGTAAACAAATAGATTTAAATCAAAGTCAAAGTGAGATACAGCTACTATATACTAACTTGAATGTCACCTTAACTATCACTTAAGCAGTATCGCTATGAACTTAAAATATAATAGTAAAATCTATGTTCCGAAATAGAAATCAATAATATTTAATAGAGATTAAATTATTTTATTTTTTAATAATTACGTTTCGATTTGCGGATGTTTTTTCAAAATTCCTAAACAAAACTTTACTTTTGTTTTTATTCATTTCTATTTCAGGTAGGCTTTTAACAGACTTCTTGTCGCATTCAAAGGATTCATCAGATATATCTGTTAACTCAATATTTGTATTATACTTTGTTTCATTTCTACTAGACTTCTTGTTATGACACTGATTATAAATTTGGATGCAACACGATGTGTTTTTACAACAGGATGAAAACCATTTCTTATATGCTTTATAAACTAAGTAAATTATAATAGCTACTACTATAGCATAAGTAGTTCCAGAATAATAATGTCCGTATTTAAATATATGGGACTGATTCTTTGCTTGATTAATTTGGTTTTCAAGATTATCAAGTTTATGAGAAGCTAGTTTCAGTGATTCTAAATCGACATCAGTTATAGAAATACTAGAAATTACATTTGCGCTATTATTAATAAAATTGTACTTGCAACAATCATCTTCGATTATGTTGAAATCAATTAACAATTGGCTTGGCAAAGTTTGTTTATAAGTTTGAGATGAGTGAAACTGTAAAGTCTGAAAGTATGCTGTACAATCATCTTTTAAGGATAGAATTCCTGTACCTCGTAGGGTATAATCTGTTATATTGTCTTTACATTTCATTGATAATTTGTTAGGCTTAGACTGTACATAGATAAATCTGCCATCGTTTAGTTTCTGCCATATATTAACATTACCATAAATTATCTTAAAGTCGCAGATATCGGGAAGAGACAATGTTACTTCTGTTAAAAGTTTTGTTTCACATATAGGATTGTTTAAAGTAGACAAAACGGAAGGTAAAGGACAGATCATATACTCATAATTAACCTTATGACAATCATTTAACCTATCTAATAATGCGTAACTTAATCTATCATCCGTAAAAGCTACATACATCTTAGACGAATGAATTAAAACATAAGTTTGGAAGTTGTGTTCATCTCTCGGTGTAGGCAACGGTAAAATCTTATAAACACTAAACTTAACTGGGTTAATCAAGGGTATTTGAATTACAAACATAATCTTATTATTATAGTAATATGAAGTCATCTTAGATAGATCTATGATACTATGTATGTTCTCTAGTGATAGAGAAACTGGGAACTCAGTGTTCTTTTTAGACATCTTGCTTTTACTTAGCTCATTAAACAGATGAGTGGGAGTCAAAACATACGGATGTAAAATATTAGCTTTAGCAAAGAGAATAGAGTTCAAAATCGTATCTAAAATATTAGACACTGAAAGTAATGATGCTTCAATTAGATTAAGAATGGAATTTATTTTTGAAAGATTCACACAGTTTGTAAATACTTTATTATTTTGTTCAAATAATAATATGTAATTTAGTTTTTCAATTTGTTTTTTTTTTTTTTTTCATTATCATTTAATTTTAGAATAGAGGTATTGAAATTATTTATGGTTGATTGGACAATGTGAATATTATCCTTCATTAATGAAAATATCGCCTGTTCATTATGTTCACATGTAGACAATGCGTCATCATATTTCCTAGCATCGTCTGCGTCTAGAGTGCCAAAGAAAAATTTAAGAATTTTACCGCCAAATTCTAGGCTCTGAATAACTTGTTCCAAGGACGAATCTGAAACAATTATTGTGCTAACTTTATTTCATTAATGTGATATTTCACATGTTTCCTATTAATGCTGACTGTGACATTATTCTTATCATTTACTTTAACTATCTTGTAAGGTCCTTTCCAGATTGAGGACAGGGCCTTGCGCAACCTATGATGTTGTTTAATGTAAACCATGTCTCCTGATTTATACGTTTTTTTCTGGATGAAACATCATAGTATCTTTTTGATTGTTCTTTACTTCTAATAATATTTTCTAAAGCTTTTTCACGGGAGTACTTCATTCTGTACTGTAAAGCGCGTATATATTCGCCATATGTTGTGCTATCATTTGAGTCATATAAACTACTAGGAATTGAAGGCTTATGGCCATACAACAGTTCAAACGGAGTGAATTCTGTTGTACAATGCGGAGTCGTATTATAAGCTAGAATTGCAGTTGCTAGATAGCAATGCCAATCGTCGTGATTTTCGTTCACGAAGGATTTTAGGTACTCTTTTAGAGTCGCGTGACTTCGCTCTAGTGCGCCATTTGTTTGAGGGTGATAAGGTGTAGAGAATAAGTTTTTGATTTTAAGAATTTCGGTCAGTTGTCTAAATAATTCAGATGTAAAGCATGTACCTTGGTCCGTGAGGATCATTTTTGGAAACGAAAATAGTGAGAAGAAATGTATGAGGTTACGTGCAATCTCATCAGTAGTAGAAGTTATCATGGGATAGGCACAAGAAAATTTCGTTAGGTCATCCTGAAGGGTTAAAATGTACCTGAATTTTTGAAGGCCTGCTTCAGGCAAAATTCCAACAATATCTAGAGCTAATCTCTCGAATGGCTTAGTGCTCGAGGATGTAATCACCATTGGTGCTTTGTTGGAAGCTCGTAGTGGCTTATTTACTTGACATAACTTGCAATCTTTTACGAAACGTTCAATATCTGCCCTCATGCTTTTCCAATAAAACGAGGCTTTAATTCTGTTGAGCATGCGTTTAACTCCTGGGTGACCAGCTATGGTCGTGCCGTGATTTTCTTTCAGGATATTTGGAACCTCGGCCGGAGTAGGATAACGAATTTGGTTTTTATAGATATGTACCTTTATGTTTGTGCCATGAAATAAGTATGATATCATATTATATATTTTTACATAAGCTAGCTTGCTGAACGGTTCTGTAAAGTCTGAGATAGCTAACTCCTTATCATAGTCATCTTCGGAAATAATCAAGTCTCTCAATTTGAGTAATAAATTATAAATAGTTCTGTAGCTCGTTTCGTCATAATGATGTATTTTAGTGTATAAGAAATAGAGCTTCTTATTAGTCGCCTCAACTAACTGCACGGTTTCAAGTTCCCGTTCGGCTGATAAGAGCTCGTCAGCATTGTTTACTACGGATAACAGCTGTTCGCTGTGCGGCATAGAGCTATCAAAATCAAGAGAAACTGGACAAGCTATCGATTTCAGTTTCGTGGAAGTTAAACTTTGATTATATTCCTGAATTTGCGTATCGTTAGAGATCGATTTCGTGAATTGTTTCTTGAAAAACTGTTCATAAGTAGTTTTATTTATTCCTGAATGAGTGATGGCATTTACTGGGTTACGAGATAGAGCGTCAGCATTTGAGTTTATACGGCCCGGTTTATAAACTATCTCGTAGTCATACTCCTCTAGTTTCAATCGCCATCGCAATAAACGTCCTCCTGGATCTTTTGCATTGAAAAGCCATGTAAGGGGACGGTGATCAGTGACAATTCGGAATTTATATCCATAAATATATGGTCTGAAAGTGTTGATGCCGAAGAGAATAGCGAGAAGCTCCTTTTCAGTTGTGGAGTAGTTCCCTTCGCATTTATTTAAAGTACGAGACGCATATGCTATTGGCTTATCTTTTCCGATTTCGCCTTGCGACAATACTGCGCCAACGGCGTAGTTAGAAGCGTCTGTAGTTATGATGAATGTCTGACTAAAATCTGGGTACTGTAATAATGGTGCTGAAACTAACTTTTCTTTCAGAATATTGAAGGCTTGTTCTTGTTCATGAGACCAGTGAAACACTGTGTCTTTCTTCAATAATGAGGTTAAAGGCTTAGTTATGTGAGAGAAATTCTCTATGAAACGCCTATAATAGCCGGTTTGACCTAGAAATGACTTAACGTCTTTCGAGTTCTTGGGTGTAGGAAATTCGGAAATAGCCTTTACTTTGTCTGGGTTAGGCGAAACACCCTTGTCGGTTATAACATGCCCGAGATAAGCGACTTCGCGTCGCAGGAATTCACATTTGTCTGGCTGCAACTTCAAGTTGGCCTCTCTGAATCTTGAAAATATGAGTTCCAGTTTTTGCATGTGAGACTGAAGATCATGTGAATAACAGATGCAATCATCCAAATATATATAACAATGAAGACCTTGGAGCCCAGAAAGGACTAAATTCATGAGTCTCTGGAACGTGGAAGGAGCGTTTTTTAAACCAAAGGGCATTCTGGTAAATTCAAAATGTCCTGAGATACCATTAGTCGTAACACTGAAGCCAGTTTTTTCAGAATCTTTAGGATCTAGCAACAGTTGATGAAATCCTGAAGCCAGGTCGAGAGTACTGAAGTACTTCGAGTGACCTAACTGGTCTAGGATATCTGTTATGAGAGGAAGAGGGTAAACCTCTGAAACTGAGACGTCATTAAGGCGTCTATAGTCAATTACGATTCGCCACTTTTGCTTGCCGGAGGCATCGAGTTTCTTAGGAACAACCCACACTGGTGCATTCCAGGGGGAGGTTGAAGGGCGAATTATATTTTGGTCAAGCATTTTCTTGATTTGACTTTCTACCTCTTCTTTATGAATTTCTGGAAACCGGTATGACTTAACATGAATAGGAGGTGCATCCCCGGTATTAATAGAATGTTGAATTTTATCTGTATGAGTTAGGAATTCACCATTTAAGTGAAATATATCAGTATATTTAGAAAGGCAAGTCATTAACGCTTTCTTTTCTTCTGCGTTTAAGTGAGAGCATCGTATCTGCTCGAGAACCTTTCTAGAACGATCAGTGTTTGAAGAACTCAGCTGATGAATGAGCTCATGCTGAGCATCATCTGAGTCTGATGACGGAAGCTCAAGGGGTGTTAATTGAACCTTGAAGTTATCAATTGAAATCTCGGATTCAGTAGTGTTCAATACTGAGACGTTTACCCTATTGTTGGATTTGACATTGACTATGCAGTTTGCTAAGAACACACCTTCACAAATTTTTTGATCTAGTATTAAGGCTTCTCTAAGGCCTGAAATTACTGAAAGATTAGCAATTGGGCATTCAATCACCATCTCTGACCGCGGGGGTATAACATATGATGGCTTACTAAAGCATATAGGTATCGAGTGTCCTTGCATGTTTAATGAATTTGTGGAATACTGCACGTCGATTTTGAAATGTCGAATAAAATCACTACCTATGATTCCGTCAAAATATAGATTGATCGTGTCGTCAATCGCGTGGAACAAAAAGTCAAATATTATTTTGCTTTTGTCAGAAATTAAGTGTTCAAAATTGAGTTGAATGGACCCAAGAGATTCACATGTGGAATCGTTGTCACTTAAACCTTTTAGAGTGACTGTTAACGGTCCGAGCACTGGTTTGATCAAACTTGATTGTTTTACAATAGAAATCGAGGACCCAGTGTCTATAAGAAAGCATAGAGGCTTTTCATTTAAATGTGTCTTTAAATAAACGTGTGGTAAAGATATTTTATTGTTCACGTTATTGATTGTATAACTCTTTTCACGCATAGAATCCCTAGAAGAAAAACTCGGTTTGTCGCGAGTAGAGGGAATAGTTTTAGAATCTCCAAATTCATTTGATTGACCTTCAATAATTTCAGAATTAACTTGTGTTAGGACAGATTTAGGAACACAAGGTTGGAGTCTTTTGTCTTGAATTTTAGACTGAGGTAGAGGCGCATCAAAACCCTGATTTTTACAGGTGCTGCCTGGTAGCTTAGTTGAAAACTCAGTGAAATAAGGTTCTGACTGAGGGGAAGGTGCAGAAGAATCCTGTGCCACGGCGTGTGTGCTACAGGTGCGACCTTGCAACTTTGCTGAGAACTCAGTAGACAAAGACTGGTCAATTTGTTGAGATTCATTTTCCATCGTCTGTGCTGGGGGTAATTTAAGAGCACAGGGTTGGTTTTTAATGTTCCGTGCCGGGGGTAATTTAAGAGCACGGGGTTGGTTTTGAATCATCTGTGCTGGGGGTAATTTAAGAGCACAGGGTTGATTTTTAATCTTCCGTGCTGGGGGTAATTTAAGAGCACGGGATTTAATACCTATAGAAGGCTTATCATTCGTGTCATTTACTTTATTACATTGTTTCGGCAGACACGAAACCGAAACAGTGTTTAGTTTAAATTAACTTGGTCATCAGAAGAAACGCTAACAACATGAACATTAGAGCGACTATTGTTTGCCGCGTTGTTGTTATGAAATGCACCTGCGCTTGGCGATGCAGCGTTGTGGGAGTCGGCGTTTTGATTATTTTTATACTTAAGTTTGCGACACTCGCCGATCAAGTGACCATGTTTCTTGCAATATGCGCAAGTGTTATTCGAGGAAAACCTTGATTTATGATTGTTACCTTGGGAAACATGAGGATTTGAATTTACGTGATGGAAATTAGGACTTGAAGTTTTCGTTTTGTTTTTGTAACAATCAGAGGCCAGATGTCCAGATTTCTGGCAAATAGAGCACTGCTTATTTTGGCGTTGTGCTAGCCTGGAAAGCTTGTAAAGCTTTTCTTCCTCAATAGCATGAGTTATAGCATCTGAAAGATTCTTTGGATTTCTACAGCGCACTATGTGAGAGTAGTTGGAATTCATTCCCAACAAAAATGTATTAAGGGCAAGATCCTCCATTGCGGCTAATCTGCCGATTAATTCTTTATC
>CAUOQF010000110.1:0-15526 GCA_963457715.1 Argyresthia albistria
GGGTTTGTGGAAGTCGGTTTTTTCTAAAGTTTACTTTTTGTTTCAATTATAAGTTTCAGACGTCCGATTATTTGAAATTATTTTATACTTGTACTTACTTTTAATACGTCATGTCATTTATTTCCCACCATTCCTTATCTACAATTTGTCGCGCTCGTGGTGATATACTTAACTCATTCAATAGTGTCACTACTATTTGCATCTCGCTCAGATTATATACCATCTGACGTCACGTCTTCAAGCCGTCTCGCTCAAATGTATGCTTTGCTTTGCTTGTTTTAGAAATCCATATCGACCCGTGTGACATTGATGAAACTCTTTTCTTACAAACTGTATGGATCGCATCGCACAGCTGTCAAACATAAGTTCCGGTTCCAACAAAGAGGTTGAACGAAGTAGTTTGAGTAATGCTAGTTGGTTTTGTTTGAAGTCCCAGCCAGCGGCGGCGGCGGCGGCGGCGCCATCTTGACCATACCGGAAATCAAGAACTCGTGGAAGAATGCTTAAAATAATTTTTATTTGTTAACGTTTCATCAGGTTTTTCTCTCACTAATTAACATTCTTTATTGTACGAATGTATTATTATCTTATCTGATTAGTTAAAAACCGTATTGAAAATAGTTGCGGTTTTAAAAGTCTTCAGCCGACCCTGACGTCACCGATTCCAATTTCCGTTACATTTCTTAGCCACTCGTGATAGCACCCGGCTAGTAGCAATTGAAAAGCAAATATATGAATAACCCACAGTTGAGAGGTTAAATAAATTTTACCCCCGTGCCCTAAGAAGTTTTACTTCAAAAACAGTGATATATATCGAATTGGTGACGTAAAAATCGAATGTGACTAAGTATCCGCAATCTGGGAATTGGCCTCCAGTCGATCTTCAGAATATTCGCATTGTCTGGTGTATCCCACGATCAATCGCCAGATTTGTTTTATTCTTTCCGATTCTTGTTCATTGAAGCAATGTTCTGTCGTCGTCTGGGTATCAGTTACTTCAGCTGTAGTTGTAGCCGTGGTCTCACGCTGGTGGTGGCTTTCAGTAGTAGCATCAGTCTCTGCAGCAGTGCTCGCTGTCACGGCGGCGGCTGGAAATTAACGTCATAATTATACGAGTTAGCGTCAAAATACATCTTAACTAAGTAATGGGCTGGCCCTGGTATTCCATAATACAGCTTATTACATAATCAATAGTGTATCTAATATAACAGGAAACTTGACAGATGTTAATCTTAGACTGTTAGTGAGGGGATTGCTCATAAAAATAGATTAATGATAATTGAAACAAAAAGTAAACTTTAGAAAAAACCGACTTCCACAAACCCTATTTGATTAGATTGAGTTTAATACAAACTGTAACCCCTTATCCCCCCCCCCCCCCTTGGGGAATTAATTTAGTCAAATCCCATATCAGTGCTACCCCACGCTACTAAGGAACCCCTGTACAAAGTTTCATGGCTCTAGGTCCACCGGTTTAGGCTATGCGTTGCCTGCCCGTCAGCCACGCATTGTATTTGTACCTAGTATTGAGCAGATCTGGTGGCCATATGTGGTCTTCATCAGCAGTTCCGCATCACAATATTATGCTTACCATGTGCATTTGCACGAGTTATTATGAAAAACACAAAAATCACTATAGGTCTGCCTATAATATTTGAAGAGTTCCCTCGATTTCTCCAGGATCCCATCATCAGATCCTGACCTGGTGTCAATGGGACCAATGGGAAGGTAAACCCTTTCAAACAAAAAAATAATTTTCCAAATTGGTCCACCCGTTTAGGCGCTGTCGGGGAACATACATAAAAAAAAATAATAATAAAAAAAAAAAAAAAACAAACATCCGGACGAATTGTAAACCTCCTCCTTTGGGAAGTCGGTTAAAAAGAATCGATACACCCTTTAAACATTTGTGAATCGGAATGATGTTTAACATTTTATTCTTTATTCTTCAGTTACCTTTAATATGGTTGAAAATAAAATGATAATATCTTTAAGTGCTAATAGCAGTGATGGCGATGACAACTCTTCTGTTAGTTTAATTGAATAAACAATTTCGATTCTTTCCAATTGTTTTGGTAACATCCCTAGTGTTTAAAGGGGATTTTATGAAGTTTTAGGTTAGCTGTCAAGTTGCTTCTAAGCATGGATAGAGTATAGCCAGGATACTAGCTCGTCTCACATACTAAATGTACTACAAAAGGTCTTATTAGGGTTCCGTACCCGAAGGGTGCCAAACGGGACCCTATTACTGAGACTTCGCTGTCCGTCTGTCCGTCCGTCCGTCTGTCACCAGGCTGTATCTCATGAACCGTGGTAGCTAGACAGTTGAAATTTTCACAGGTGATGTATTTCTGTTGCCGCTATAACAACAAATACTAAAAATCAAAAGAAATTTAATATTAAGGGGGGCTCCCATACAACAAACGTGATTTTTTTTGCTCATTTTTGCTCGATATTGATAATGGTAGCAGGTAGACGCTTAAAATGTTCACAATATATTGAGTTTATTATTTACTTAAAAAATAAATAATTAAATTAAAATTAAATTAATATTTAGGGGGGGCTCCCATACATTTTTTTTGCGGTTTTGAGGGTTCCGATCCTTAAAAGGAAAAAAGGAACCCTTATAGGATCACTTTGTTGTCCGTCTGTCTGTCTGTCTGTCTGTCTGTCTGTCTGTCTGTCTGTCTGTCCGTCCGTCTGTCCGTCCGTCTGTCACGACCCCTTTTCTCAGGAACGCGTGGAGGTATAATGTTGAAATTAATATCGATTACTCAGGTCTATGGTCCTATGGAGCTGTGAAAAAATTAAACTTCTAGGTCCACGCAATCAAAACATACCGCGATATTATGTCATAATTTTGCTGGATTTGTATGAACTCGCGTGGAACTCGCAAGGGAATCAAAACCTATAGGGTACTTCCGGTTGGCCTAGGGTCATGAAATTTGGAATGTAGGAAGGTCTTAATGCACAAGTTAAGGAAGAAATCCGAAAACTGTAAATTTCTGTCTGTCTGTCTGTCTGTCTGTCTCACCGTCTGTTAAGACTTTTTCTCAGAAACGCATGGAGGTATAAAGTTGAAATTAATATCGATTACACAAGTCTGTAATCTCTTTAAGTTGTGAAAAAATTAAACTTATAGGTCAACGCAATCAAAAGATACCGCATATGTCTCAATTTTGCTGAAATTGCTTGATATTCGCAAGGGAATCAAAACCTAGAGGGTACTTTACGTTGACCTAGAATCATGAAATTTGTCACGAAGCAAGGTCTTATAGCACAAATAAAGGGAAAAATCTGAAAACTGCAAATTTCTGTCTTTCTAAAAAATATTCAATTTTGTTTACATGGATGACATCACACTTTAGTTTTTTATGTGGAAACCTAATTACACGTGTTACGCTCTCCAAGTGTGATCGGAGCCCTTGGTGCGCGAGTCCTACTCGCACTTTGCCGGTTATTTAAAATGGCTGCCCTATCGGATCGCAGACGAATGCTGGAACTATCTTTCCTCCACAATATATTGAATGGCCAGGTCCAATGTCAAGACATGCTAGAGAAAATTAATTTATCGGTTCCACGCATTAACGCTTGGCGAGTGTGTCTTGACACTTTCAAGACTCCCACTTGCAAAACCAATCTTCTGAGCCATGCACCACTAACGAGGATGCTTTCTACGTATAATGACATGTGGGCGACGTACGAACTTGATATCTTTCGCGATAGTGCTAGACGTTTCAAGCGTAAGCTTGTTACCCGCCATGCTGAGTTTCCTTAAGTACAAGTCTGTATCCAAAGAGCTGTTTTAAATCTGTTTAAGTGTTTGTGTTTGTACAATAGGTATTTGTTCTTCTGTAAGTTCATGTTGAGTAGCTACCCTAATTGTTTGATATAAATTTTTACTTTACATGGTCAGTAGACACATGTTTTTAAGGGTTCCGTACCCGAAGGGTGCCAAACGGGACCCTATTACTGAGACTTCGCTGTCCGTCTGTCCATCCGTCCGTCCGTCCGTCCGTCCGACCGTCTGTCACCGGGTCCGCCTGCACGAACCGTAATAGCTAGAAAGCTGAAATTTTCACAGAATGTGTATATCTGTTGCCGCACCAACCACAAATACTGAAATACGAGAGATATTACAAATTGAAAGTGGTCTCGGTACAAGATACGTCTTCACAACACGCTTGAAAAGTTTATACCAAGGCCATTTTGTTTTGGTAGGTAAGCCTTCTTTTAATGAAACTAAATTTAAATGATATGGCAATGTCGTCCCCGGACTTTAAACAACAGACTACAACTACAAAGACTTTAAATATTAATTGATGAATTACGACGTCTCTATTTAGTCTGTAGAACTTTTAGAAAATAATTATAAAATTAATAGTTTTTAATTACTTTTGTTTTCATACAAATCTCAGAGCTCAGAAATTAATTTTTTCCTTTTGGCCACTTCAAGTTTGGCTGCCAGTGATGTTTTAATTAAATACTCTTTGGTGCGTTGAAATGATGTTTTGCAGTCTGCATGACATTGACATAATGAGTGAGTGAACCTCATTTTACGGAAATTGTAGATGGGTGTCTCACGTTGTCCAGTAGGAGTAGGTTGTAGACAGTGCTGCTTACGGCGGCGTTTAGTAGGTACTAAAGGCCCTAAAAGCGCGGCAAGCTTTGAATCAATTCAAATGTTATTTTTCAACTAGCTACAAAGTTATTCTGACATAAGATGATAATTTGAACAAAACTTTTTTGGTATTTCATGAAAAATACAGTTACAGATCACACATATACAGGGTGGAAAAAACGAATGGGCCCTGGAGGGAAAGTACCTTAAAATCTCAAGATATCCGTCCGTCCGTCTGTCTGTCACCAGGCCGTATCTCATGAACCGTGGTAGCTAGACAGTTGATATTTTCACAGATGACGTATTTCTGTTCCCGCTATAACAACAAATACTAAAAACAAAATAAATTTAATATAAAGGGGGCTCCCATACAATTAACGTGTTTTTTTGCGGTTTTTTTAACCGACTTCCCAAAGGAGGAGGTTTACAATTCGTCCGGATGTTTGTTTTTTTTTTATTTATTTTTTATGTATGTGCCTCGATAGCGCCTAAACGGATGGACCGATTTGGAAAATTAGACCGATTAGACCTATAGTGATTTTTGTGTTTTTCATAATAACTCGTGCAAATGCACATGGTAAGCATAATATTGTGATGCGGAACTGCTGATGAAGACCACATATGGCCACCAGATCTGCTCAATACTAGGTACAAATACAATGCGTGGCTGACGGGCAGGCAACGCATAGCCTAAACCGATGGACCTAGAGCCATGAAACTTTGTACAGGGATTCCTTAGTCGCGTGGGGTAGCACTGATATGGGATTTGACAAAATTAATTCCCCTGGGGGGGGGGGATAAGGGGTTACAGTTAGTATTAAACTCAATCTAATCAAATAGGGTTTGTGGAAGTCGGTTTTTTCTAAAGTTTTCTTTTTGTTTCAATTATATAGATAATGGTACGGAACCCTTTGTGCGCGAGTCTGACTCGCACTTGGCCGGTTTTTATCTTTTCTATTGTCTACTTTGTCATAGATTGATCGATTTGATAAATTGTGAATGTTGTGCGCATCTCTAATTGATGCAAACACATGAACTCTGTAAATATTGTTTATTTTCAACCGACTTCAAAAAAATTAAAAGTAAAAAAACATTTTTAAACAAAGCTTTTATTTAATGCCCTAAAAAGAAGAAAATAAAATTTCAATTCAATCAAATGCGTCATTTTATTACATTACACAATTTATACGATGTAAAAGCTTGTTGCGGGATTTATCTCCAAGTCTGTGCAAATAGGTGCCTACCCACCTAATTAAGTCTACACAAGTAAATCTCGCAACAAGCTTTTATATCGTATAAATTGTGTAATGTAATAAAATGACGCATTTGATTGAATTGAAATTTTATTTTCTTCTTTTTAGGGCATTAAATAAAAGCTTTGTTTAAAAATGTTTTTTTACTTTTAATTTATTTTTAACTTTTTAGTCTTTATCATTACAGGACAAAACATCTAATCTAGAATTCGAGTGCTTGTCAAGACGAATCAAATGAGACCAAACACGATACAATTGCGTCGTTTGGTAACAGAGTTCCCATGGCCACCTTCCGGCTCCAGCATCAGATCAGCTCCATGTCATAAAAAATATTCTAGGACCAAAGTATTCGTCAAGACGAATCGAACGAGCCCAAATTCGACGGGCTTGCGATGTTTTATGACAGAGTTCCCATGGCCACCTTCCGGCTCCAGCATCAGATCAGCTCCATGTCATAAAAAATATTCTAGGACCAAAGTATTCGTCAAGACGAATCGAACGAGCCCAAATTCGACGGGCTTGCGATGTTTTATGACAGAGTTCAGTTCAGTTCAGTTCAAAATTTTATTGACCATAAAATCATACATATTACTTAGTCAACGTCAATATAATATTAATATTTTTGTATACTACCGCCCGTTCGGAAGTTGTGGGCTTAGGGATGGAGCAAAGAAGGGCAAGAAACCTCCCCCGTACCTCTTTTAAAATATCAGAGCCTTAAAAATACAATGTTATGTATTTCTACTTAAGTCTAAGGAAATACACCGAGGAGAGACGTACTGACTCAGTCCATCGCCCCTCTTTGGATTTCTGTGCGCTGAGATGGTAAAGACCATGCAGTTTTGTCATCTAAATATTCTTTTACACTGTAATATGACTTCTTCAATAGGCCGTTTTTGACATAGTTTTTGAACCTCCTTTCTGGTAGGTCCGTTGCTTCATTAGGTATTTTATTATAAAAACTAACACATACTCCCATAAAAGAGTGAGCAACCTTACTGAGTCTGAACGCGGGCATAGCAATCTTATTTCTATTTCTAGTGCTAATACTATGATTATGACCTAAAGTCTTAAATAAACCTATGTTTTTTCTGGTATACATGATATTTTCATAAATGTATTGACAGGTAACAGTAAGTATATTGATATTTTTGAATTTGTCCCTTAGTGATTGCCTAGCATCTAGTTGATAGATAGCCCGAATGGCCCTTTTTTGTAAGACAAATATTGTGTTTATATCTGTCGCTCTCCCCCAAAGCAGTATTCCGTAAGACATAATACTATGGAAATAACTAAAGTAAACCAATCTGGCAGTTCCTACATCTGTGATGTGTCTGATTTGCCTGACCGCATAAGCAGCTGAGCTAAGTCTTCGTGAGAGACTAGTTACATGAGGACCCCATTGAAGTTTCGAGTCTATAGTGATTCCAAGGAAAATTGTTTCTTCAACGAGGTCTAGTCTTTCCGTTCCTATGCTTACACTCGTGTCCACCTGCCGCACATTCGGTAAACAGAATTTGATACATTTTGTCTTCTTCGAGTTTAATAAAAGGTTGTTTACATTAAACCAACTTAACACATGAGAGAGCGTACTATTTGCATCGTCTAGAATTTCTTGCTGTCTTTTCACCTTAAAGATAATGGATGTGTCATCAGCAAATAGTACAATCTGAGTCATTTTCTCCACCATATACGGCAGGTCATTCACGTAAACTAAGAAAAGGAACGGACCCAGAATAGAGCCTTGGGGGACACCAATGTTCCCATGGCCACCTTCCGTCTCCATCATCAGATCAGCTCCATGTCATAAAAAATATTCTAGGACCAAAGTATTCGTCAAGACGAATCGAACGAGCCCAAATTCGACGGGCTTGCGATGTTTTATGACAGAGTTCCCATGGCCACCTTCCGGCTCCAGCATCAGATCAGCTCCATGTCATAAAAAATATTCTAGGACCAAAGTATTCGTCAAGACAAATCGAACGAGCCCAAATTCGACGGGCTTGCGATGTTTTATGACAGAGTTCCCATGGCCACCTTCCGTCTCCATCATCAGATCAGCTCCATGTCATAAAAAATATTCTAGGACCAAAGTATTCGTCAAGACGAATCGAACGAGCCCAAATTCGACGGGCTTGCGATGTTTTATGACAGAGTTCCCATGGCCACCTTCCGGCTCCAGCATCAGATCAGCTCCATGTCATAAAAAATATTCTAGGACCAAAGTATTCGTCAAGACGAATCGAACGAGCCCAAATTCGACGGGCTTGCGATGTTTTATGACAGAGTTCCCATGGCCACCTTCCGTCTCCATCATCAGATCAGCTCCAAGTCAGAAAAATATTGCATTGTCATCCGACTTATACACGTATGCGAAATTTCAGCTCAATCGGATAACGGGAAGTGGGTCAAATTCAAGCCGACATTTTTGACGCGAACCGTGATACCCACAAACAAACAAACAAACAAACAAACATACATACAGTGCAAGTTAAATAAAAGCTTTTAATCTAGAATTCGACAAAACATCTAATCTAGAATTCGAGTGCTTGTCAAGACGAATCAAATGAGACCAAACACGATACAATTGCGTCGTTTGGTAACAGAGTTCCCATGGCCACCTTCCGGCTCCAGCATCAGATCAGCTCCATGTCATAAAAAATATTCTAGGACCAAAGTATTCGTCAAGACGAATCGAACGAGCCCAAATTCGACGGGCTTGCGATGTTTTATGACAGAGTTCCCATGGCCACCTTCCGGCTCCAGCATCAGATCAGCTCCATGTCATAAAAAATATTCTAGGACCAAAGTATTCGTCAAGACGAATCGAACGAGCCCAAATTCGACGGGCTTGCGATGTTTTATGACAGAGTTCAGTTCAGTTCAGTTCAAAATTTTATTGACCATAAAATCATACATATTACTTAGTCAACGTCAATATAATATTAATATTTTTGTATACTACCGCCCGTTCGGAAGTTGTGGGCTTAGGGATGGAGCAAAGAAGGGCAAGAAACCTCCCCCGTACCTCTTTTAAAATATCAGAGCCTTAAAAATACAATGTTATGTATTTCTACTTAAGTCTAAGGAAATACACCGAGGAGAGACGTACTGACTCAGTCCATCGCCCCTCTTTGGATTTCTGTGCGCTGAGATGGTAAAGACCATGCAGTTTTGTCATCTAAATATTCTTTTACACTGTAATATGACTTCTTCAATAGGCCGTTTTTGACATAGTTTTTGAACCTCCTTTCTGGTAGGTCCGTTGCTTCATTAGGTATTTTATTATAAAAACTAACACATACTCCCATAAAAGAGTGAGCAACCTTACTGAGTCTGAACGCGGGCATAGCAATCTTATTTCTATTTCTAGTGCTAATACTATGATTATGACCTAAAGTCTTAAATAAACCTATGTTTTTTCTGGTATACATGATATTTTCATAAATGTATTGACAGGTAACAGTAAGTATATTGATATTTTTGAATTTGTCCCTTAGTGATTGCCTAGCATCTAGTTGATAGATAGCCCGAATGGCCCTTTTTTGTAAGACAAATATTGTGTTTATATCTGTCGCTCTCCCCCAAAGCAGTATTCCGTAAGACATAATACTATGGAAATAACTAAAGTAAACCAATCTGGCAGTTCCTACATCTGTGATGTGTCTGATTTGCCTGACCGCATAAGCAGCTGAGCTAAGTCTTCGTGAGAGACTAGTTACATGAGGACCCCATTGAAGTTTCGAGTCTATAGTGATTCCAAGGAAAATTGTTTCTTCAACGAGGTCTAGTCTTTCCGTTCCTATGCTTACACTCGTGTCCACCTGCCGCACATTCGGTAAACAGAATTTGATACATTTTGTCTTCTTCGAGTTTAATAAAAGGTTGTTTACATTAAACCAACTTAACACATGAGAGAGCGTACTATTTGCATCGTCTAGAATTTCTTGCTGTCTTTTCACCTTAAAGATAATGGATGTGTCATCAGCAAATAGTACAATCTGAGTCATTTTCTCCACCATATACGGCAGGTCATTCACGTAAACTAAGAAAAGGAACGGACCCAGAATAGAGCCTTGGGGGACACCAATGTTCCCATGGCCACCTTCCGTCTCCATCATCAGATCAGCTCCATGTCATAAAAAATATTCTAGGACCAAAGTATTCGTCAAGACGAATCGAACGAGCCCAAATTCGACGGGCTTGCGATGTTTTATGACAGAGTTCCCATGGCCACCTTCCGGCTCCAGCATCAGATCAGCTCCATGTCATAAAAAATATTCTAGGACCAAAGTATTCGTCAAGACAAATCGAACGAGCCCAAATTCGACGGGCTTGCGATGTTTTATGACAGAGTTCCCATGGCCACCTTCCGTCTCCATCATCAGATCAGCTCCATGTCATAAAAAATATTCTAGGACCAAAGTATTCGTCAAGACGAATCGAACGAGCCCAAATTCGACGGGCTTGCGATGTTTTATGACAGAGTTCCCATGGCCACCTTCCGGCTCCAGCATCAGATCAGCTCCATGTCATAAAAAATATTCTAGGACCAAAGTATTCGTCAAGACGAATCGAACGAGCCCAAATTCGACGGGCTTGCGATGTTTTATGACAGAGTTCCCATGGCCACCTTCCGTCTCCATCATCAGATCAGCTCCAAGTCAGAAAAATATTGCATTGTCATCCGACTTATACACGTATGCGAAATTTCAGCTCAATCGGATAACGGGAAGTGGGTCAAATTCAAGCCGACATTTTTGACGCGAACCGTGATACCCACAAACAAACAAACAAACAAACAAACAAACATACATACAGTGCAAGTTAAATAAAAGCTTTTAAAAAGGAGGAGGTTCTCAATTCGACCCGTATGTTTTTTTTTTTTTTCTATGTTTGTTACGCGATTGCTCCGCCAATTATGAACCGATTTGAACAAATCTTTTTTCGGCGTATAGGTAATACCTCAAGGGTGGTCCCATTGACACCAGGTCAGGATCTGATGATGGGATCCTGGAGAAATCGAGAGAACTCTTCAAATATTATAGGCAGACCTATAGTGATTTTTGTGTTTTTCATAATAACTCGTGCAAATGCACATGGTAAGCATAATATTGTGATGCGGAACTGCTGATGAAGACCACATATGGCCACCAGATCTGCTCAATACTAGGTACAAATACAATGCGTGGCTGACGGGCAGGCAACGCATAGCCTAAACCGGTGGACCTAGAGCCATGAAACTTTGTACAGGGGTTCCTTAGTCGCGTGGGGTAGCACTGATATAGCATTTGACAAAATTAATTCCCCAAGGGAGGGGGGGATAAGGGGTTACAGTTAGTATTAAACTCAATCTAATCAAATAGGGTTTGTGGAAGTCGGTTTTTTCTAAAGTTTACTTTTTGTTTCAATTATAATGTAAGTGTTTGCATTGTTGATGTGCCTTGTTGACCGAGCGAGCGAAGCGAGCGAAGCGTCTCCGTTTCAGGTTTGGGCAAAAATGCTTTCGTATGTCCGGTTGTTCTCCTCTACAGGTCGCATTTATGAACCGATTCTCGTGAAATTTTGTGAGCAGGTTGGAAAAATAAATAGAATTTTTTACTCAAGCCAGTTTTTAGATGTTTTTCAAAATGGCGGAGATATGGGGTTTTAAAATGTAAAAAAATCGCTACAACCTAAACGGCTCGATGGATATTAACAAATGAGGTGTCGTTGGATTTGTAAAGACCATGTGAGTGAAACAGACTATATAATTTTAGTAAAAAGTCAATAGGTTGTATTAAAGATCGCGAAATGTAGTTTACAAAGTTATTGGTGCGGCTACTTTCATACTGCATGTACGTAACCAGGTACATTCATAAGTTTGTATGTGTTATTGAAAGAAAATTATTTGGGTTATTTTATTTATGTGTGTTAGCAGTTCAGCTTTCCCACCGACATACTCGCGAGGTCTACAGCTCACAGAGCTACTAGTTATAAATAAATAAATAAATAATTTGTGGAAGTTTCAATGCAGTCCTGTCAAAAATACTTAAGTATCCTGCTACTAATCTCTGACCTTCATTTTTCACGCAGGTGGGGATACTATCGTTCCATTTATTTCCGTCGCAGTACAAAGCGTCGCTGCCGACTATTGCGTGTCCCGGCTCGCACTCCACATCAACAACAGCATTATGCATGGACAGTTTGAGGACGCCGTTTGCTATGCTAGCAGGCAGCTTGCACCCAGATCCTGGAATGGAGTTTTACATGATTTACTAACATTATCTCATCACTAAGAGGTTGTTTCCACCTACTACTGATTATAAACTTCCTCCTTTTTGGGACATACGGTCACTGTGGAATAAACGTATCATTCATTTCTTACAATAACGAGAATGAGCCAAGGCAAGCAAGCAAGCAAGCAGCAAGCAGAATGGTGAGACGTGGACACGCATAGTAGTTGTTGCACAATCATATTGACGGGGTCTGAAAGTGACAGGCTGGGTTTGTGCTGCAGTCAATTGGCAGTCGGGTGAAGGACTCTGGTAGTGTCCGAACCGAGCTGTATACCAGGCGGAGGCGGCGGCGGTTCTGTATCTCGGCTGGATCAAAGTTCTGAGATGCAGTTGGGGCACAGCTGAGAGCGGGTGCGCGGAGGCTCCGCGGGTGGCGGGCGGGCGGTGACTCACTGACGCAGAGCGGCGCCGGCGCGCTCCACTCGCCGCCGACACACGCGGCCTCCGCGGCGCCGAGTCGCGTGTAGCCGGGCTCGCACACGAACTGCACACTCCGGCGCAGGTATTGCCGCACCTTCAGCCGCGAGCCGTGCTTCGGGTTGAAGGGTGGACACAATAATCCTGCGCCTGCGAACACAAGGTGCATTTCAAGTTGAAGTCTACATTAATGTCACATAGAAAGCATTAAGAAGAGTTGTGTTTCTATGGAGTGTGTAATAAATGGCCGGTGGGCACACTTGTGTTTTTGCCACTGAATGGGAAAGGCGTATCGAAATGGTTTCTACAAAACGCTATGTTTATGTTTTTGTGGGTAAAGGTTTAGATTATGGACACCGGATTTTATGAAAGGAAAGGGGCCGGGGGGGGGGGAGTAGGTCAAGGGGACTTCCCCCTCACAGTTTCAGTTGTCGCAAACCAGGGATTTTTATGTTATGATTTTTTAGGGTTCCGTACCCGAAGGGTGCCAAACGGGACCCTATTACTGAGACTTCGCTGTCCGTCCGTCCGTCCGTCCGTCCGTCCGTCCGTCCGTCCGTCCGTCTGTCACCGGGTCCGCCTGCACGAACCGTAATAGCTAGAAAGCTGAAATTTTCACAGAATGTGTATATCTGTTGCCGCACCAACCACAAATACTGAAATACGAGAGATATTACAAATTGAAAGTGGTCTCGGTACAAGATACGTCTTCACAACACGCTTGAAAAGTTTATACCAAGGCCATTTTGTTTTGGTAGGTAAGCCTTCTTTTAATGAAACTAAATTTAAATGATATGGCAATGTCGTCCCCGGACTTTTACAAAGACTTTAAATATTAATTGATGAATTACGACGTCTCTATTTATTATGTAGAACTTTTAGAAAATAATTATAAAATTAATAGTTTTTAATTACTTTTGTTTTCATACAAATCTCAGAGCACAGAAATTATTTTTTTCCTTTTGGCCACTTCAAGTTTGGCTGCCAGTGATGTTTTAATTAAATACTCTTTGGTGCGTTGAAATGATGTTTTGCAGTCTGCATGACATTGACATAATGAGTGAGTGAACCTCATTGTACGGAAATTGTAGATGGGTGTCTCACGTTTTCCAGTAGGTTGTAGACAGTGCTGCTTACGGCGGCGTTTAGTAGGTACTAAAGGCCCTAAAAGCGCGGCAAGCTTTGAATCAATTCAAATGTTATTTTTAACCGACTTCCCAAAGGAGGAGGTTTACAATTCGTCCGGATATTTGTTTTTTATTTTTATTTTTTATGTATGTTCCCCGATAGCGCCTAGACGGATGGACCGATTTGGAAAATTATTTTTTTGTTTGAAAGGGTTTACCTTCCCATTGGTCCCATTGACACCAGGTCAGGATCTGATGATGGGATCCTGGAGAAATCGAGGGAACTCTTCAAATATTATAGGCAGACCTATAGTGATTTTTATGTTTTTCATAATAACTCGTGCAAATGCACATGGTAAGTATAATATTGTGATGCGGAACTGCTCATGAAGACCACATATGGCCACCAGATCTGCTCAATACTAGGTACAAATACAATGCGTGGCTGGCGGGCAGGCAACGCATAGCCTAAACCGGTGGACCTAGAGCCATGAAACTTTGTACAGAGGTTCCTTAGTAGCGTGGGGTAGCACTGTGATGGGATTTGACAAAATTAATTCCCCAAGGGGGGGGGGGGGGGGGGTAAGGGGTTACAGTTTGTATTAAACTCAATCTAATCAAATAGGGTTTGTGGAAGTCGGTTTTTTCTAAAGTTTACTTTTTGTTTCAATTATTCAACTAGCTACAAAGTTATTCTGACATAAGATGATAATTTGAACAAAACTTTTTGGGTATTTCATGAAAAATACAGTTACAGATCACACATATACAGGGTGGAACCAACGAATGGGCCCTGGAGGGAAAGTACCTTAAAATCTCAAGATATCCGTCCGTCCGTCTGTCTGTCACCAGGCCGTATCTCATGAACCGTGGTAGCTAGACAGTTGATATTTTCACAGATGACGTATTTCTGTTCCCGCTATAACAACAAATACTAAAAACAATAGTACATTACTTCAGAGGGAAGAAAGTGACAGTTCCATACCGAGATTATGGCATTTGAGGTATGGAACTGTACTTTATCCTGAGGTATGTATAGTGCTTTTTATTACACCTACGAGGAAAATTATAGACATAAATGCATATAAATCTGCAGTACTTATGAAAATTTCATACGTTGGCAAAAGGAAAAGAAAACGACTTCATTTTCTGAAAATGTATTGCTCCAAGTTTTTGCGAAAATGCGCGGGCTTTTCCTTTTTTTATTCGCCCGTTTCTGGAGTAGGCTAAGATCATAAGGTCATGCAGCCATTTCTTCCGTGATTCCGCGCGTTTTATATACAAAAATAATTTCGTTTTTAACCGACTTCCCAAAGGAGGAGGTTTACAATTCGTCCGTATGTTTGTTTTTTTTTTTTTTTTTTTTTTTTATGTCTACACCCCGATAGCGCCTAAACGGATGGACCGATTTGGAAAATTATTTTTTTGTTTGAAAGGGTTTACCTTCCCATTGGTCCCATTGACACCAGGTCAGGATCTGATGATGGGATCCTGGAGAGATCGAGGGAACTCTTCAAATATTATAGGCAGACCTATAGTGATTTTTGTGTTTTTCATAATAACTCGTGCAAATGCACATGGTAAGCATAATATTGTGATGCGGAACTGCTGAAGAAGACCACATATGGCCACCAGATCTGCTCAATACTAGGTACAAATACAATGCGTGGCTGACGGGCAGGCAACGCATAGCCTAAACCGGTGGACCTAGAGCCGTGAAACTTTGTACAGGGGTTCCTTAGTAGCGTGGGGTAGCACTGATATGGGATTTGACAAAATTAATTCCCCAAGGGGGGGGGGGGATAAGGGGTTACAGTTTGTATTAAACTC
>CAUOQF010000111.1:0-17295 GCA_963457715.1 Argyresthia albistria
TCTCCCTTCGAGAGCCTAAGCGGTAATGCCTCCCGTCGCCTTCGCGCATACCCGCATGCAATTTATTTCAGCGCAAGTGATAAAATGAAGATTGATTCGAAATCGCCGATTAATTCTAAAATGTTAAACACTAAACTTTAAGATATTTCGATTACCTATTTTTAGACACAAGAATCAAACCTATATTCCTCGTAGAACTGCTGGAATAACTCGATTTAGGTAAAAAAGGACTATTCGTTTATATTTTTTTTCATATACTTTATGATGACATTATGATCTTTTCAAACACTAAATTTTTAGGTAAGGGACTATTTTATAACATATATTTTTTCTGGATTCAGAAAGTGTCTCAATCTGCTGGAATAACTCAATCTGTTGGGCATTTTAGCTGGACGGGCGCCTTAATTACTTTCTACTAACTTAGCCTAAACCACAGAAGAGATAATCCTAAACTATGAATAATGCTAGCTTAAGTTAAGTAAGATAGTAATTAAGATAATAGTTATTTTCCCGCACAGTATGTCAATGAATAGCAGTTTCAGATTATACTGTGAGTCAACGGTAATTAAATATTTTGACGTTGTTGGGGTCTGGACTCTGGAGTCGTTTACCCCAATTTTATCAAACCTGTCAATGCCATCACCGCTGCTTACAATGTAATGAGGACAAACAAACAACGGAACGGAATCTTTTACATAGTGAATCATACATGCATTATTGTAATGCAATTTTCATCTAATCTACACATCTAGAAGCTGAAACAAAATATCTTTGTCCATCGATAAAAATGTTCAAGACTATGTGTAATTGTGTATTCCACAAATAGTTTTCTTTATCATTATTAATTATAGAGAAAAACATCGTAGTTACCTACTACAGCAGTGCATGGCGTGATTAATGTCGTAGAGGTCACTCATGATCATGATAAACTTTGCTGTGTTACAAAACTTCAGTCATTTATTAGGGTTCCGTACCCGAAGGGTGCCAAACGGGACCCTATTACTGAGACTTCGCTGTCTGTCCGTCTGTCAGTCACCAGGCTGTATTTCATGAACCGTGGTAGCTAGACAGTTGAAATTTTCACAGATGATGTATTTCTGTTGCCGCTATAACAACAAATACTAAAAATCAAATGAAATTTAATATTAATCGGGGCTCCCATACAACAAACGTGTTTTTTTTTGCTCATTTTTGCTCGATATTGATAATGGTAGCAGGTAGACGCTTAAAATGTTCACAATATATTGAGTATATTATTTACTTAAAAAATAAATAATTAAATTAAAATAAAATAAATATTTAGGGGGGGCTCCCATACAAAATGTTTTCTTTCTTTTTTGCGGTTTTTTATAGATAATGGTACGGAACCCTTCGTGCGCGGGTCCGACTCGCACTTGGCCGGTTATTATAGATACCTAATGGTACGGAACCCTAAAATACAATAGCTTCATGATAAAATAATGGACACGTGAAGTGCACATCCAGGCGCAATCTGGAGATGATTCAATACGGCAGACATCGACATCCCACAACTTTCTTCAAGAGCTGCTAATAAACTGTGCTAGGGGGGAATCGGCCGACTGTGGACTGGTGTCACACGCCCACCAGTCACCATCACCACCAACGATTTAGTTTATAGTGTTCACAAAATAAAAGGCCCGTTTTGACAGTTCACGCCCATGAAGTTTTATTTAACCCCTAACGCGTAGGTAATAGAAGCGGTTTTCCTATATGCAACTTGTACGCTTTGCTTGTACGCAGCAGTTGGCTTTTATTACCTACGCATTAGGGGTTAAAACTTCATGGGCGTGAACTGTCAAAACGGGCCTTTTATTTTGTGAAGACTTTAGTGCTTTAGTTGTGTGCACGCTGACAGCCCAACCAGACCAAACTATCGGCGCCTATCAAAAAGTCTGCCGCCGCCGTCTGCGGGGGCCTCTACTCTATCACTTCGCTCTCTTTCTTTCATGTCCCAATGCAATGGTCCCAATCAGACTTGCAATGTCTGTCAACTTAGAGGGTCCACCATCCACTAACTTGCAATGTCTGTCAACTTAGAGGGTCCACCATCCACTAACTTGCAATGTCTGTCAACTTAGAGGGTCCACCATCCACTAACTTGCAATGTCTGTCAACTTAGAGGGTCCACCATCCACTAACTTGCAATGTCTGTCAACTTAGAGGGTCCACCATCCACTAACTTGCAATGTCTGTCAACTTAGAGGGTCCACCATTCACTAACTTGCAATGTCTGTCAACTTAGAGGGTCCACCATCCACTAACTTGCAATGTCTGTCAACTTAGAGGGTCCACCATCCACTAACTTGCAATGTCTGTCAACTTAGAGGGTCCACCATCCACTAACTTGCAATGTCTGTCAACTTAGAGGGTCCACCATCCACTAACTTCATTCTTTAGTGAATTCACGAAAACTGTCACAATGTGTTACAATATAAATAACAATCTTGATGTATGTGTATGATATGTATGTACCTGTGACACGTGTGATAGGTCTGATTGATAAGACGATGTGATGACGAAAATTTTTGGGAAGTCATCATCATAGCACCTCTGAAAATATTGATGCATGAGGAACGAATAGGAATGAGAATTCGATTCCGGCCTTCAGAGAAAATGCACAATAGTACTCCGTACTAGCGCCACAGACTTCAATGCCTAGCGCATAAAAAAGTACAGGTTTATAGGATTATTAGCTGCCACAATGTGGTTTTATCTGTATTTTATAATTAACGAATCTGTCGGTGTCTAATAAAAATAACCGACAAAGTGCGAGTTTAGTATTTGTTGTTATAGCGACAACAGAAATACATCATCTGTGATAATTTCAACTGTCTAGCTACCTACCACGGTTCATGAGATACAGCCTGGTGACAGACAGACGGACAGACAGCGAAGTCTCAGTAATAGGGTCCCGTTTGGCACCCTTCGGGTACGGAACCCTAAAAAATGTAATCCCATTCAAAAATACAATTTAAAATATTTCAATTCCAGACAAATACACCATTGGGCGAAGATGTAGGTATGTCACACGAACAATGACCGGGTTTCTACGAAACCTGAGAAATGAGGGCTCTAATCTATTGAAATTCCTAGAACATTAACTACAGACTAGTTAATGTTCTAGGAGTTTCAATCTTTAGTCTACAGTACATTTACGTAATTTATAACATCATGGTGAGTCATTCACAAAGCACAAACTCATTACTTGATAGTATTTTGAAACGATTATGTTATGATTAATGAAGAAAAGGAGTAGGTAGAAACTTAGCCGTATTGTCTCATCTCACCTGTCTGTTCCCTGTGCACAGATCACCCCCCTGTGTAATGGCCATCAGCAACAATACAACTGAGAGGGCATTATTTCTACAATACCATTCATTCTCATTAATGCTTTGTCTAGTGTACCTAACTAGACATCTAAATAGGTAAGTAGTGGCTCTGTTGAGGCATGAACGGCAATGACCGACACACTGGCCGACATGGCCGGCGGCCGGCGGGCGGCGCCAAAACCGAGCTTTGCAGCACCCAGAGACGCTTGTCTACGTCCGTCGTTGCCAACGCTACACGATGACATGAATTACAACACATGGATGGAAATAGAAAATGTAAATAAAAAGTCATTGATATAGTATAGGTTTATTTAATCAGGATGATTTATACTATCACGTTTGTCAAGCAGTAAGAATGCTTGTGCAAGACTACGTTTATCGCATTGAATATTGTTCTATCTTCGAGAGATCAATCTACACGTAAGTGTGTTTTGGTAGCGTGAAAGTAATGAAGACGTTATCTTTGTCTCTACTTTGTGAGGTAAAACATGTTAGAAGGCAACACATGATCTAATCTTATCAGTTATCTTATCACAAAGCTTCCAACTCATTGGTTGTAAATAAGGATCGGAAGACATGCTCACCTCACCTCGTAGGATGTAATGTATGTAGGAAGAACTACAAACATTTAATTGAATAAAAAATATGTTTAAATAAAATAAAAATATTATATGTACTTTTGATAGATTATTTATTTTACAGCTCCGTGGTCTAGTGGGTTTCACGCTTGCTTCTCACGCAGGAGATGAAGGTTCGAATCTCAATACTGACCATGTACCAATGAGATAATTAATTTGTCTTAAGTACATTGCACGAAGCATCACTGATGAACATGTCCAAGACGAAGATTATGACGGACACTTCTACAAACGGCAATATCAACATAGTGGTTGATAATTATCCCATAGAAGTGGTTGAGGAGTATATCTATCTCGAAAATTGTTTTGCCGGATTTACATTCAGCCCCTGCCGCTGCCCCTCGCGCTGCCGGCAATAATTCCCTAAATACTGCTGCAGCAGGATCGAGAGGAGTGTGTGTTTACATACTGCCCTACCACTCACTTCGCTTTCAAGTTTCGGCAATGGCAGACGTCGAAATAATTACAGCGGCCGCGCTGTCTCTTTTTGCGATACATAATTATGTTCGATGTTTAAAGAGATATCGAATACAAATAACCAGCCAAGTGCGAGTCGGACTCGCGCACGAAGGGTTCCGTGCCATTATCTATAAAAAACCGCAAAAAAAATGTATGGGAGCCCCCCCTAAATATTAATTTAATTTTAATTTAATTATTTATTTTTTAAGTAAATAATATACTTAATATATTGTGAACATTTTAAGCGTCTACCTGCTACCATTATCAATATCGAGCAAAAATGAGCAAAAAAATCACGTTTGTTGTATGGGAGCCCCCCTTAATATTAAATTTCTTTTGATTTTTAGTATTTGTTGTTATAGCGGCAACAGAAATACATCATCTGTGAAAATTTCAACTGTCTAGCCACCACGGTTCATGAGATACAGCCTGGGCCCTAATGCTGCTCTGAGAATTTCACTTATATTTCATTACTATTTCATTACTATTCCATTGCAAACACCCAATCAAGGAGGATAATAATTTAGGAGAATACCAAATGACGCCATTTTGGGTGTTTGCAATGGAATAGTAATGAAATAGTAATGAAATTCTCAGAGCAGCATTAGGCCCCTGGTGACAGACGGACGGACGGACGGACGGACAGACGGACAGCGAAGTCTCAGTAATAGGGTCCCGTTTGGCACCCTTCGGGTACGGAACCCTAAAAAAGATGATCTAACCGAACGTCTTTCTCCTCCAGGCGCTCGGCGAGTACTGAGCGTCGGAGCAGAATGTAAACACGCACTGCCGCTCGCGCTGCCGGTCCTTTGACTTCCGCACAAAAAACCGCCATTTTGGGGAGCGCCGGGCAGCGCGAGTGGCAATGGCAGTGGCATGAGAAGTATCGCGTTTACACACTCGTCCTGCCCACTTCCCTGCCCACTTCCCTGCTCACTACGGCTGAATGTAAATGCGGTATTTAACTTTTGGCCGACAATTCCAGGAGAAGGAGATCGCTAGACGGGTCCAGTTAGAGATGGGCAAAAGACTCAGTATTTATCCAAGCTTGGATAAAAAGCCGTAAAATGCCGTTTATACTGAGTATTTATCCGAAATCGAGGCATTTTATTTTTTACTTTATGAAGTCTTGCTTTTATACAAGATCGTGGATTACTTGATAATTATGAAGTAAAGGGTGTTATGGGAGCGATTTAACACGCTTTTATTAGCTTCACTTGTATGTCTGTATGTTTGTATGTTTGCATGTTTGTATGTAACGGAATCTTCGAACGCTCTTTTGATCCACTTCCCGTGATCCGATTGAGCTGAAATTTTGCTTACGTATGTAAGTTATATGACAATGCAATATTTTTTGACTGATAGCTGATCTGACGATGGAGACGGAAGGAGGCCAAGGGAACTCAGTTGCCAAAAGACGCAACCCTATCATGTGTGGGCTCATTTGATTCGTCTTGACGAGTACTTTGATCCCGCATGGGGTCCAGGGTCTGATGTTGGAACCCGAAGATGGAGCCGGAAGTTAGCCAAGGGAACTATGTTACTAAACGATGCAACCCTATCGAGTTTGGGCTCATATGATTCGTTTTGACGAGTACTTTGGTCCCGAATGAACTCCAGGGTCTGATGATGGAGCCGGAAGGTGGCCAAGGGAACTCAGTTAACAAACGACCCAACCCTATCGAGTTAAGGCTCATTTGATCCGTCTTGACGAGTACTTTGGTTCCGAATGAGATCCAGGGTCCGATGATGGAGCCGGAAGGAGGCCAAGGGAACTCCATTACTAAAAGACGCAACCCTATCATGTGTGGCATTTGATTCGTCTTAACAAGTACTTTGGTCCCGAATGAGATCCTAGGTCTGATGATGGAGCTGGAAGGTGGCCAAGGGAACTCTCTCTCTATATCTCTCTCTATCTCTCTCTCTCTATATCTCTCTCTATCTCTCTCTCTATCTCTATCTCTATCTCTCTTTTACTTTTTCTCTCTTAGTCTATCTCTATCGCTATCTCCATCTATATAGCTATCTCCATCTATATCTATATCTATCTCTCTATCTCTATCTCTATCTCTCTATCTATCTCTCTATCTCTATCTCTCTATCTCTATCTCTCTATCTCTAGCTCTATCTCTATCTCTATCACTATCTCTATCTCTATCTCTATCTCTCTCTATATCTATCTCTATCTCTATCCTTCTCTCGCTCTTTCTCTCTCTCTATCTCTATCTCTCTTTCTCTTTTTATCTTTTTATCTCTTTCTTTCTCTCTCTCTCTCTCTCTCTATCTCTATCTCTCTATCTCTCTCTATCTCTATATCTATCTCTCTCTATATATCTCTCTATCTCTCTCTCTATCTCTCTTTTTCTTTTCTCTTTTTCTCTCTTTCTCACTCTCTCTATCTCTCTCTGTCTCTCTCTCTATCTCTATCTTTCTCTCTATATATCTCTCTCTATCTCTATCGCTATCTCTATCTCTCTCTCTCTCCCCCTCCCTCCCTCTCACTCTCCCCCTCCCTCCCTCACTCCCTCACTCCCTCCCTCCCTCCCTCCCTCCCTCCCAATTGTAAATGAAAACAGGCCTAAAGTAGTTTATTACTCCGTGAATGTCTCAAGACTCGATTCACAGCGATGCACTCTTGAGTAAGGTTTCAGAATAAAGGAGATGCTTGAGAGTGAAACTTAAATTTGAGTCGGATTTACGTAATTTCAGCTTGAGACTGATCTTGAGATTCGTTCTGGAATACGACCCTTTATCAATCCAAGCTATTTTATGATATTAACTAGAGTAAAATGTTTATAGCCTCGATTTTGGCTAAAAACTCAGTGTAAATGATAAAAACTCAGTAAATACTCAATTTTGCTAAAAACTCAGTAAAATACCAAATGCTTTTTACCCAGACCGCCCATCTCTAGCAGCTAGGATGGGCTGCTTTCGGCAAACTCCGGGATGTCCTAACGTCATAAATCCCACAATGCCAAAAGACCAAGGTATTTAACCAATGTGTGCTGCCCACTCTTACTTATAGTGCTGAAGCATGGACGCTCACAAAGAAGACTATGCACAAAGTCGAAGTAGCACAGAGTGCCATGGAGCGGGCCATGTTAGGCATTAAGCTGTCCGACCGCATCCGGAATGCCGGAATTAGACGCCGAACCAAGGTGGCTGACATAGGTAAGCGGATAACACGGCTCAGGTGGAAGTGGGCAGGACATTTGGCAAGGAGGGAAGACGGCAGATGGACCAGGTCGGTAACCAAGTGGTGGCCAAAAGGAGGCCAAAGATCAGTCGGCAGACCACCTGCCAGATGGTCCGATGACATAGCGAGGATAGCAGGAAAGCAATGGACCGGGAATGGACTGCACGGGACCGACCGGGTTGAATGGCGTATACATGAGGAGGCCTGTACTCAACAGTGGGTTCCCTGACTGGCTGATGATGAAGTACATTTATCAGGGGTTCCGTGTTTCGGACTAATCGGTGTTGGGCTAAATTTACTTTTTTACTTTAGTTGTTTTGTTTCTTTGCCTGACTTAAGATATCCATTGGTGGACTGAAATGTTGATGATGAAGTCGCAAATTTTTAGGCAACTGACGTAGGTCGGTAAGTTTTCATATCATCTATTGTGAGCAGTGCGATTAGATGTATGATGTATCCCTACGAGTTAGTTAGCATGGTCAGTGATCACGCCACTTGAAATGGTTGGCAGGCTGCCCGCCCGCCGCCGCGCCCGCGCTAACTGGGTACATGCGTACATATTGATTCCATTGGCTTTCGTTTTTGTCCCGCGATCCGTGAGCGATGAAGAAAGTTGATGAGATTGCCACTTGCTCACACACCTAGGTGTCTCCTGTATAATGGTGCGGTATATCTTGGAAACCATCTTGCCTTGGAAATTGGCATTAATTTGATTAAGTTGCCGAGAGTCAATGAACTTTGAATGTTTTCAGGGTTGAGACAATAAAGAAAATGGGTTCACTTATTTATTCTCGGTCTTGAGAAGGCAGGCCTAGATATAGTGATCGAGGTCGTGTAAGGTGCTGGTAATGTTAGAGCTTGAGACACCTTCGAGGATGCCTAAGAATACACGCATGACGTGGCATAGTGACATTGTCACACCGTGCAAGTGATTTCATTATAGTCTATTCGTGATAAGAATGCAGTAAAGTCATCACTGTCCGGCGGCCTAGCCACGCCCCGTAACCAATCAAATCGTTTCCAATTATCAAGCCAAGTTCACAGTGACCAGTTGAAAGCAAACTTTCGAACGCGAAGGTTGTGTCCTGTCCTGTGAGTGTGTGTTATCAGATTTAAATTTAAATTTCACTCTATTCTTATCACGAATAGACTTTAACTTGTTTACCGACTTCTAATGTAGTAGATATGTGTTGAGTCTAGCTTGGCTGTACTAATTTGGGTCAGGTCTAATTAACATTGACCGCGACGCGCGTCCAGGTAAGCTACTGACAAGGTCTGCACCTACTTAATAATAGATTTTACTTATTTTGCACATGCTGCCAAACATTTTGCATTTGTAAATAATGCATATTCATGTCTTTAGGGTTCCGTACCCGGAGGGTGCCAAACGGGACCCTATTTATTACTAAGCGTCCGCTGTCCGTCCGTCTGTCCGTCAGCGGGCTCTCTGGGGCGAACCGTAATAGGAAGAGACTTAAAATTTTCACAGAATGATTGCCGCTACAGGTTTAAATGTCTAATGAATGAACTAAACGAGATTTTATAAATTAAAGGGGGTCCCCATACAATAGAAGTTTTTTGATACACCCTGCGATATACATATTGAAATAAATCAATATTCAATAAGTTCGTATATTTCGCGTCTTACCACATCGTTGTGGTAGCGCAGCCGCCGTCCGTCCGTCCGTCAGCGGGTCCTAGAACACGAACCGCAATAGCTAGAATGTTGAAATTCACAGAATGTGTATATCTGTTGCCGCAACAACAACAAATACTGAAATACGAGAGATATTAAAAATTAAAGGGAGTCCCCATACAAGAGACTTGTTTTGATACACTCACGCATTTCAATATGATGGTATATTTTGCGTCGACCCATATCGTTGTGGTAGCTGAGCCGGTATGTTGTAGGCCCTCAATCCGTAGGTCGTGAGTTCAAATCACCTTGAGGGCATAATATTTTTAATTTTCTTTTTTGCTTTTTGTTTTATTGTTTTGAGTGCCTAAGTTTTGTTGTACGATGGTACGGTACCCTTCGTGTGCGATTCCGACCTACACTTGACCGTTTTTTTTGCCATCGACGCGAAATGTGTCTGAATTTCTCCTTTCCATCCTGGGGTTGCTGGAAGAAATCTCTTGATAGAAATAAGCTCGCCTTTTTACATGTTATTTCCATTTTTAATTGTCAAGCGTGCCAAGCATGGCCGCAAACCATCAAATTGCTTGACAAGCACATACATATGCTCACACATTTGATTTGGGTAGTTGTTTTCATGGTACAGTGGCAAAATTATTAGAGAAAGTTGTCTCTGCAAGCATTCACAATAATTCACATGTAATGTAGTAACTTTTTGTATGTTGTGTAGATTCAAGCATACATTTTACAGCATAATAATTTGCTGATCTACCCCAGACACCTGAAGTAACAACAGCAACATTTGCAGATGACACAGCCCTACTGTCTAGCAGCACTGACCCCTGTCAAGCATCGCAAACCTTCAGGTAGCTTTATATAACATAGATGAATGGCTGAAGACCTGGAGAATAAAGGCATGCGCCTCAAAGTCAACCCAAGTCACATTCACCCTACGGAAAGGGAATTGCCCTCCAGTGAGTCTTGGAGACCAAATACTCCCAACACCAAGACACGATCAAATACCTTGGTATCCACCTGGACCGCAGACTAATTTGGAAAAAACATCAAAGCCAAAAGAGATGCAGCAAACCTTAGATTCAAGTCCCTGTACTGGCTCCTAGGAAGAAAGAAAAGAAAGAAAGAAGAAGTGTTTATTTGCCACATAAAATGAACATAGCATGTAATCTAAACTTATTTTATTTAGGAAGAAGATCTAAATTATCATATCACTGAGCAACAAACTGTTGGTATACAAGGCAGTGATCAAACCAATATGGACGTATGGAATGCAGCTCTGGGGCAGCGCATCAGACTCGAACATTAATATCATCCAACATAATATGAAAAATGTGGTACTGAAAAGCATGTCAACCACTCCATGGTACATACGGAACACGGAGCTACATCAAACACTGAGGATCAACACTGTGAAAGAGGAAATTGTTGCCCTGGAACAGTCCTATACAAAACGGCTTTCTAATCACCCCAACATACTGGCAGCAAAGCTCACCGAGCCTAGACCTAAAAAGAGGCTAAAAAGATACAACATCTTAGAACTACATAAAAGGGTATTGAGTCCCTTATCAGAATTTAATGGGCGTTTCCCTCAGTGAAGGTGTACCCCAACCCGCCAACCACTCACAAGACATCTGCTCATAGCCGGAAGCCGATCACAGATCAAGCTTACAAAAAAAAAAAAAATAGTTTTAACCGGCTGCATCTGCAGATGTGATATGAGTGTTTGAGGGAGATAGAGAGTGTTGATATTCAAGAATGAAATAGTATCAATAAATATTTAATGAGCCATGCAATTATGATCATTAATTCCAATAAACAAAGTGTATATATCAAATATTCATGTTATGTTATGTAAATATTTATTCACATTGTCTTTTGGAATGATCATATAGGTAACCCTTCAGATGTTACTTGATGTTGAAGGTGGGCTTACCAGAGGGTGCCAGTTCTACGCAACTTTATGCCGAAAAGCAGTAGTTTCACCTGTCACCGAAAGCCAAAATATTGTTGGAAAGCACATGTTGACAATCAAATGGGCTCAACTTTAGTTCCTGACCTATTGACTAGGCTGTCAAAACTTTTTTAGCGTATAGTTGGGGTCATTTAATCATCTTCCTGAAAGTTTCAGGTAACGGAAATTAGTAGTTTTTAAGATATGATTTTTTGAAAATCTGAAAATATTGTAAAATTATGTAACAAAACGCAAAAAATATGTCAAAATCTATGGTCTGTGGTCAAAATACATTAGTTACGTTTCGTTGTATGCATATTTGAAAAGATGAATCTATTTTAAACGTAAAATATCACTTTTGATAAATTAAAAGTTGTAATTTTTCTGAAACGGAGTGCATTTGGGGTGTTGTCTGTCCGAGTTTTTGTTGGTTGGGCGGCCATTTTGAATCCGATTGGATCAATTATAGGTTACTTCCTGTTTGAAAACTAAAGATAGGTTTGTTAGGTACACACTTATAAGCAGAACCGGGAGCCGGAGCGAAGCGGAGCGGAGCGAGGCGACCCCCTACTTCTGGCAACCCCCCCTCCAACCCCTCATCCCCTCCAACTCCCCCGCCCAACAATGCAAAAAAACTTCAAAACTCAAAACTTTAAAAAATCATATCTCAGCAATTAGGCACTTCCGCGGGGGGGGGGAGAAGTAGGGGAGGCATCTGCCCCCCTCCCCCTTCCCCCCCTCTGCCCCTCAAGGTCAAGGTCAGTAGGTCAGGATCTAAAGTCCTTATATTATGTAACCTCCAAAAATTAAAAAAATCATAACTCAGAAACTATACAGTTCCGTTCGGGGGGAGTAGTAGGGGGGGCATCCCCCCACCTCCCCCCTCCCCCCTTCCCCCCTCCCAAGGTCAATTTCAGTAGGTCAGGAACTAAAGTCCTTCCATCAAATGGCACATGTTATACTTTGGCATTGACATATATTTGGTAAAGTTTTTGGCTAGCTAAATTATAAATCAGAGTATACAACATAGCCTCCAAGAATGCAACTTTACAAACAATTGCATTCAAATAGACCCACAGATATAAGTTTTATTTTTATTCCTATAATTGTAGCATAAACCGTAGTTGCATCTACAGAGGATAGGTACTATTGGTGAAGGTCTTGGTAAGGTCAAATATATTCACAACAGTGCAATTAGAAGCAGTACTGACCTGCAAATCAAGCTTCAATTGACTTGTTGTGCTTGCGATTATGTGATTGTCTCCACCATCCCCATTTCTACTCTCGCCGTCTGAAGCCTTCGCGCTCATGTCGTCACTGGAGCCGTCTCCGAACCGGTACCGCTTCCTGGACATTATCACATCACACCTCACACAGAGTCTCTCCACTCACAGAAGAGGGGTTACCGCGAGAACTGATGTCGAAACACAAAGCTATTGAGAAATGTCCGAAAGTATCGATATCGTTTACCACGGGTATTCGACACGACGATGTAAATAAATGTTACGTGATGTTTCACAGTAAAAACATGTGGAATTTTATGATTTTACAGACTTTTCATGCGAACGAGATTTTTTTGAAATGAATGAATGAAATTTGAAAACGTCAATCAAACAAATCGTCATTTCAAAGCTCACTCAGCTCAGAGCTCAGAGGCTCAAAGCCGTACACAACCCGATATAAAAACAAAAAAAACAATTTTACAAAGCTGCCAACATGAAAATGTGATAGGGTTGGAAACCGATATTTATTTCTCAGTACTCACTTTTACCGGTTTTCTTCTTTTCCAAAATTCCCAAAATTCTATTCTAAATAGCCATTTTTATTTTGTTCGACCTTTAAGTAGTAGTACCTATATCCTATACCGATTAGCCCTCTCGGCTTGTTCGGCCTATGTCCTGTACCGATTAAAGTCTTCACAAGATAAAAGGCTCGTTTTGACAGTTCACGCCCATGAAGTTTTAACCCCTAATGCATACGTAATAAAAGCCAACTGTTGCGTATAAGTTGCACCTAGGAAAACCGCTTCTATTATCTACGCGTTAGGGGTTAACACTTCATCGGCGTGAACTGTCAAAACTACTCAAAACGGGCCTTTTATTTCAAGAACGAACATCAACCGACACAGTCCGACACGCAATGAAATGACGCAACGCAGTTTTGTTTGATTGCTGTCTAAGAATCAAATGTATGTACCTACAGCGAGAGGCACAGAGAAAGTAAGAGGTTACAACAATTTAGTAACAAAGGAATTAACGAAATATTACTGGCTACTGGAAGGATCTACTTTATGGATCTATTAACTTAAGTTTCCACACGAAGATGAATATTTTAAGGGTATAGTACGTACAAATAAATATAAAATATGAATTTCTGTAGAATCCGCGTACGCCATCCCAACCCAACCGCATCTCTGTGACCGGCTTATACTTACTCAAAAACAGAACTTAACAAACATAACGTCAAGTCAAGGCTCTTCCCATACGGGGTGGCAGTTAAGCCAGTTATTCAACAGTTTCAACACTCCATTTTTCGTGAGAGGTGGCTAGCCCATCGCCCCGCAGCTATAGAGTAATGAAACCTTGCGAGGTTGTCCATCACCATTAGTTATTATTACCAGGTGATTGATTACACGCCTGCTAGGTATGTCCCACTGCTGGCCAAAGTCCTCTCTCCCCCTTTTCCACTCTAGCGGTCTCCCTCCACTCCGTATCTCATCCATAGTCCCATGTTATATCAAAGACCAGTTGCATTTATCCCATTTATCTAAGGCAAAGACAGATCCATATGAATTCATAAGCCGGATCCCTATAGTCTGTGAGCCGGACCTACATCTACCGACATACAAGGCAGGCAAGCGGGCAAAGGATCTGTCTAGTACAACTATCAATCAATCAATTCTTGGATGTGGCAACTATGCCGTTGACGACAATTCTGCCAATGTCAAGTCTAAGGGTCGTATTCTAGAACGAATCTCTAATCTGAGATCTACTCAAGAGTAGTCTTAAGCTTGCACACGGTGAGAATCTCGGTATAAAAATGTATGCCAAAAAAGTAATTTATTTTGTGAAGGCTATTTTGTTAGTAGGACAAACACATATTCTAGACGCGAATTTCATTTTCACGAATGAATTTAATTAGTACCTCCGCCCCAGTTCATTTGTAAAATGAGCTAGCAAGGTCGTCAAACCAAGGGGAGGAGGATTTTTAAGGAAATACTCCCTATATAGTCCGTGGATCTGTCTTTGCCAGTGACCATAGGCGCGTTCCGAGACGAATCTACAATCGCCATAATTGATTACATACACATACACAGACCATAGATGAAGATAGACGACTAAAATCTCAGATCAATGAAACTCTTTGTTTAACTCAAACATGAGAACCATAACAAAACAAGAGTCGGCGTTCATTTCAAGACACGCGAAGTAGGATGTCTGTGATTACATACCTACCTACTTCGTCTATAAGGCCTATACAAGACCATCTTTTGTATCGCAAACTGACTCGGAACGGTCTCTGTAATCGTTTTTGGCGTGATTCGGAACGGGGGCATTACATCCGTTCTCGTCAGAGTAATTGTGTTCTGTGATCCGTTGTGCGTGTCGAAAGTTGAATTTCATCTTCGACTTATTTAGGAAATAGAATAAAATAACCGGCCAAGTGCGAGTCGGACTCGCGCACGAAGGGTTCCGTACCATTATCTATAAAAAATCGCAAACAAAAACACGTTAGTTGTATGGGAGCCCCCCTTAATAGGTAATTTTTTAGACCAGCTTTTGACCACTCCAATACCTTTCTCCTCTATTGCCTCTTCATTGTAGTGGAGGTTAGAGCTTCGCCGGCCTAAAGTAATATTTTATAGAGAAATAAATTAATAAAACAACGATATCTTGAAATGTCAATAACTTTTATTTTAGTTAAAACAAAGAAAATGTTTGTATATATGTAATATCATATATATTTTATTGGATATAATTATTTCTTACAAACAGAAAAGGCGTCCAAAAGACGGCATATAACATAGCATCCATTGCGAGAGACAGCCACCGAAATCCCATAGGTTGAAGCCGATATGGCATACTTGGAAAAACAACATTGCATTGCTTACAAAACTTGTTTTAAAAAATCTAAATAAAAAATGTTTCGAAAACGCCAACCATGCCAAGTGTTACAATGAATGGTCGGATCGAAAGTGTTACAATGGATGGTCGGATCGGAAGTGTTACAATGGGTCCTCAATTCATTAGAATCATCATCGAACATCAATTGCCTCTCCATTGTAATAATAAGATATAACAAATAGTCAGATATATCACAGTAATTTAATTACATCAAAACAGATGCCCTCGCATAACATGAGATCGAAGAAACAAAAAGTTCTTGGGAAAGAAACAAGTTCAAGTTTACAACAATTTGAGTGTACATGGGCGCTAAAGTTACATTAACATGCAGGTAATAATAACAATAATAAGGGTTACATACTGCGCGTGCAGTAACGGTGATTGATAAATAAGAGCGTATACGTCACGTCCGAGACGTATCGGGAGATACATGGGGCGTTACAATGGGATCGTGTCGTTGGCATGCGTGCGGCTAGCAACGGGTGCAGCGGTGTCTGTGTGGTGATCGATGGCGGGTGAATAAATACGAGTGAGCTGCGGGCTTATTCGCTAACTCAGTGATGATCACTCAATGATGATCAGTGCAAATTAAGAAGTTATTGGTGTGATTCAATTATCGTGTAACCAAAGATATCAAAATAAGTCAGATATGTGAGCTATTCTTGAGGTGTCAAAACCACTAAACTAGAGGAACTAAAGGCACTAAACTGACAACCTTCAAATCCGACAGCTCTTGCGCGGTGGCCACAGATTCCATTTTCAAACACACCATTTTAATTAGTTTAGTTAGTATAGTACGTGTCGCCTTGAATCGCAGGCAATGTTCACGATAATTGAACGATACCAATAACTTCTTATCATCATTGAGTGATCATCAATCAGCGAGTTAACGAATAAGCCCGCTGGTCGAGCGGCGACCACGGATGGCGAGGGGGGTGAAGGGGGCGAGGGGACGAGCACCCTAGCACGCGCTGAGTGCCAGCTGCAGCGCGTCGCGATGCTCGCTGCTCAGCTGTCCGATGCACGCGTTGAACAGGGTTCCGTTACTCTGTAAACACAATACCGAAGTTTAACGTCATTTCCTTTACATACACGAAATTGCAAAGGTAAATTAGTTTGGCGCCCTCAGCTCTCATAATCTTCGGGTCATCGGGGCGACCCTGCCGGGCTCCCGACACCGCCGCGTCAGATACACGGACGCGGAACGTCCGAGCGAGCTACTAACTCACGGCTGACAAGACGGCGCAGTCGCCCGACAGTCCCCCTCAAGCATGAGTTTTCATCATTGGGCAAGCTTATGTGAGCTATATGAGAAAAGACGTTATGAGCCAGCCACGTTATGATGTGGACATATTGCGAAGTGGTCCATATGAACATACAGGAATCATAAATGGACTCAATGCTGACGATTGTATACGGATATCCCTGCTGTACTTGCCTGTATCTGTCTCGCGAGCGCCACCATCTGCGGGTAGACGGGGTTGTCCGGCGGCACGACGTCGCGCCGGAACGCCTCCGCCAGCACGGCGAGCACGTGGCGCGGCGCGTCGGGCGCGCCGAGCGCCGCGTGCCCGCCCGCCGCCAGCTCGCACAGCAGCGCGTACACGTGCGGCGCCTCCTCGCAGTCCTCCACCACCGGCAGCCAGCTCAGCCTGCGGGGACGGGGGACGATACATAATGATATATCCCGTCCCGACCGAGCTCAGTTTGCACCGAGCTGGAATGTCATGTAATGGACGCGAGTTGCAAACTTAGTTTGCTCGATGAGCAGGTGGGACGCCCGCTGACGGGTAATCGGTCCTCTATTGTGACTATTTCACCCAATTCCCAGAGGGGGCTGCGGGGGGAGACAGTGCGTTGCTAATCAGCACACTCTTCACTTGCCTGGCAACAAAAACACGGCCCGCGATGACCTTTATCTAA
>CAUOQF010000112.1:0-14888 GCA_963457715.1 Argyresthia albistria
ATTAGCGAAAAAAATTACACATCGTCTTGCTCCACAGTACTCCACACTGATTTCACTGCTAATTACGATTATCCTCCATTTAAGCTAATTCTAGTATAATCGGCCAAGATTCGGCGATTAAACTTCATTTAGTGGCGGACTGGACGGATTATGATTAGATCTGGTGGGAAACAACCCAGGAACGTGACACGTGGAAAAGGGGAAGCCTTTGCCCAGCAGTGTAGTAATAATAATGATATTCTCGTTTGCGCATGGCTGCGGTTGTCAAACTTGTGGTGTGTTACTTACACTTATTGCTTCGTTGAACTGCCGCTCCTCTTCCATCTCCAGAGAAGATTCGCTCTCGGAGAGGTGTCGGCACAGTGCTTCACGGCGCTCCACCTAACAAAAGACATGTCCAACATCAATAAACGTCCGATACTAGAAGCGTAATTTATCACTGATGGTAATGAATTAGGTCATCTCACACTCGTGTTGAGTTATTATGTCAATCGTACTGTTCAGATTTATTTTCATAAAATTATCAGTGGGTAAAAGGTTCCCTACCATTGTACTTTAGTAATTTTTGACCGGAATTGACCGGATACAACAAGCATTATCTTAACCTTTACTTCCGCCCGCGTTTGATTAACAAACAATCATTTTATTTATATTATTTCGGTATAGGTGCCGCCATCCACGAAGACGCGTGACGTAGCTATTTGCATCTTTCTCTTTCATCGGGGCACTCTGTTGAAAGACAAAGATGCAAATAGCTACGTCACGCGTCTTCGTGGATGGCGGTACCTATAGCATAGTATGTATGTGAGAAACTTCGTGGCGAATAGTCTCCGAGAATCGCGTAGAAACTGTTGTGTAGTTACGAAACGTAACTACAGACTGTGTGTAATGATCTGATACACTATGCATATCTGTCAAATCTCATAGACTGTGGTAGTAGTCGATGGTTGGTACAGACGGCACGACGCGTCCAATGAATTGAGTAACAGTCGTTTTGTATCTTGTCATGTCTCTAGCTAGAACAGAATATATCATCATCCTACGCATGTATGTAATGGCTATCAAACTAAAATAATTTAATAAAATAAAGTGTGTTCCTCCAAAATATATGTTTTAATAATAACAAAACAGAAACCTTGTCTCGTATTTCAGTCACATACCTCTTGTTGCAGTTTTCGTTGCAAGCGTACATTCTCCTCTCTGATATGTTTCTCTTCAAGCGCGTAGCGATGCATCTTCTCCTTGTTTTCATTCTGAGAGACGGTTAGTTGATTCCTAAACAAATCATCAATTTTAGATACACAAAAGTGGATGCCTAGATTGAGAGAAACCTCATCATAGCAGTACAGGGTGGCGAGTCGCGTTCGGGTATGGCTTGGCACTGTCAATAAAAGCGAGGGCGCAAAAAAACTTGTTTTGACTTGTCGACGGTGCCGAGACGCGCCCGCGCGCGCTACAAACAAAACAATTCCGCGCTCTCGCTATAGACACTACCAAAACAAGTTTTTTTGCGATTAGCCACTGGCACGCAATTCCGTACGCGACTCCAGAGCCTGGTCCATTGTCGGAACCTCCTAATTTTAAGAACTTCACAACCACAGTGTTGCAATAAATTATTTGGATTTGGATTTCATCACAGCAACTGAGACACGACGCATGGACATATACGCAACGAGTCAGTAATCGTAGCGAGCAGGTACCCTTATTTCCAGAGAAAAAAGGCAACGTGTCCGTCTAGTGTTTCCGACTTTTCTCTCTGGGATTACGCCTTTAGTTCTCCTTCTCGATGTATCTGACCGCCTAACACAATATTGCAATATTGCTTACCGTAACTTGACAACTTCCGAACGCAGTATTTGAATGTGATTGCTAAGGTTCGATGCGGTGTCGCCGTTACTAATTTCCCTGCAACAAAATCGAATTATTTCTAAAATCTAAAATCACTTTCAATAATTTATTATTTTTATATTGTATCTGGCGGGGAACAGATGCGAGTGGCGTGCTTTGGGAGAGGCCTATTCCCAACAGTGGGATGATACGGGCTGATATGATGATGATGATTATATTGTATCTATTGTTGCATGCAGGGAGTTTCTTGCCCTTCTTTGCTCCATCCCTAAGCCCACAACTTCCGAACGGGCGGTAGTATACAAAAATATTAATATTATATTATATTGACGTTGACTAAGTAATATGTATGATTTTATTGTCAATAAAAAAAATAACTTTGAACTTTGCAGCTACTACCGGAAAATTTACTTTTCGTTATACGTAAGTAAGACCAAATACGCCGAAACGGAAATGCAAGCGATTTTCCGACTCTTCTATAACTTTAACATGTCATCTGTGTGCAAATTATGCATGAGGTCTAACCTAGGACTGGCGGGGTCTGACACCGGCTGGTCAAGTCTGATCTGCAGTGAGCGCTTCTCGGCCTCCAGCTTGTCCATTCGCTTCCACAGCCGGTTGACCAGCGCCTCCTGTTCCTGTTCCAGAGTGTTCTCTAGTTCCACCTGGAAATTGAGATTTAGTTATTAATTTTGAGGTAATGACGAAAATAATGTATATGTCGGCGGCCGATCGTCGAATTGGGCACATCGTGATGTGCCCAAACGTGAAATATCATGAAACGATAAAATCTCAAGGCAAACATTGCGGTAGCTTAGGTGAAGACTAAATAGAATAGAATGTATAACACATCATGATGAGCCCGTTTCTATGATCGGCCGCCGACATAGAAACGGTAAACACACTTTAACTCTACAGTTTAAATTTTAGAATTTACATCTGGCAGTAAGAGAGATAAGGAAGTCTTAAAGATTTGACAAATAATTCACTGCACAATGCTCCAATTCATATATACATAACTTTATTGCCAAAGGGGAAAATCGGCGACCTGTTTGGCGGCGCAGGTGATAGGAGAATATCGAACCATCGGGAATTCGGGACATACAGACGCATCTCCTTCCCACACTTTTCCTTCAGCTAACAATATTCTAGTTGACCCACCTTTTCACGACGCAGTCTTTCTAAGTTGGTCTGCTTAGCGTGAGTTTCAGCTTCGAGCTTCTCGATCTTGCGCATGAGTTTGTTCACGAGACATTCCTGTTCCTGCTCCAGGGTCTGCTCCAGGCGGCATTTCTCTTGGCGCAACTAGAAATAAACATATACATCATGCCTGTTTCTTGTATGGATTGGCAACAGCACCAAGCACTGTTGAACCCTTGAGAAGCAAGTAATTAAAAAAATATATAAAACACTTTACATTCAGATATAAGGTGGTTTTGTATTTAGTTTTTTTTTCGTTTTATATGATTCCTTGGGAAAATTGTTCATTATGATGGATTCTATCATTCCCCAATATAATGGTCAGCTAGTTAAATGTCACCTTGATAACCTTGGATAGGATATTTTAATCAATCACAAATAATTTTATTATTTAATTAGGAAATTTATATTGAAGTGAAATAGTCAGCTGCTGATTTAACTCACTTGAAGGAGTTTTTTGGAGAGATCATTAGTAAGACATTCTTCTTCTCGTTCATAATGATGAGCTAGTGTTTCCTTTTCTTTCTTCAAGGCTTGGATTTTCTTCAAAAGTGTATTTGAAATATACTCCTCTTCTTGCTCTGCCTTGGCTTGCTGTGGGAACAAATAATAAATACCTAGGGTAAATGAACATTTTGTATGTAAGGTATACCTAATGATCATTGTTGTTGGTCATGTTTGATATAGTAGAATCTTTACTGTAAAGCTCAATATGTACCCCCCTCTAGCTCCCACATCTATTGTTCTCCATTGTTAGTTTGTTTGGTCTGTGTCCTTACGCGAGCATACTGAGCAATAATGTAGACTAACTTTTTTATTAAACTGGCACATACTGGCCAAGTAGTTAACAGAGCTGGAATACCAACCAAACATTACATTCAATAATGAAGAGTGAAACATTTTATAATTTTACCCAGCAACAATCCACAATATACAGATGTAATATGAGCCACTTGGCTAGCAAGTGGAAGACATTTATACATACTATAGACACAGAAGCTTGTCTGAGAGCTCGGTTTTCCTCCTGCAGAGCTTTCACACGAAGTTTGTAAGTGTCCAGTTCGACTTTCAGCACCCTGTAATAACCAAATTATTATAATTCCAACATGTATTTCCAATAAGAAACCAACATTTTTATCAATGAAATAAATTACAATTAGAAAAGCAGCTGGGGTTTTGTTAGTTAGGGATCATTCAACAATTACGTGATCACCGGAAGGGGGGCGGGGTCGGGTGCTTGTATATACATCGGATTATTTGGGGGGGGGGGGAAGAATCCATGATTACGTCATCTGCGCTTCGTTTCTGAAAATAAATTATATTTAAATATTTACGTCCAATTTTGAAGTTTATTACTGGTAACACTTACTATTACATAGATGAAACGGGATTTCCCCTGCTATAGACAAACTGTGGAACAGTGTGACCAGATTCAGTATTTTTATACGTTTTCGGCATATTTTATCGACTTTTCCAAGCATCAGTATTGTTATAGGTATATTGGAGGAAGTAAGTAAGTATTTTGGGTATATTTTAGGTAAAAAGTTATCAAATCTGTAACTTTATAGTTCTTACCTAGCATTTTGACAAAATGACACACCCTCTTCCCAAATTTAGGTCATTTAAGACCCATAGAAACGTGTCAGTGCTAATAAACAGCAAAATTTTAAGCACGGACGAAGATGACGTAATCAACGCGAGGGGGGGGGGTAAAAACAAAAGATTACGCTGTGATCACATAGGGGGAGGGGGGTTAAAAAAACGGCCAAAAATGATCACGTAATTGTTGAACGATCCCTTAGTTAGGTTTCGGTGTATGGGCAGGCCGAGGAGGAGACGGAAGGGCAATCTCAATAAGTTTCTGCCAGGGTGGACGGACGTAGCCCTGGATAGGGAATTGTGGTTGCAACTATAGTTGTGAAACAGAGGTTGTTATCGTGTAGTTATCGAAAGCAGCCCATAAAAATGTAGCGTCTGGCAACCGGCTGCTTATCCAAAAGAAAGAAAACGAATTAAAGCGCAAGGTGTGAGGATCTTAAATGTATTTTATAATATTTTTAAGACTAATTTTGAAAAAGTTATGCACAATAATATGACCAATTCGCATGTCATCAAAACCTCTAGGGTACTTATTGAAGTCCTAAAAATCAGAAATTTGGTATGCAAGCACATGTTTGCATCTATATCCCATAAAAACTCCGAAATCCACAACTTTAACCCCCTAACCCCCGAAATCTGGGGAGCAGTTTGAATGAAAAACTGAATTTAAGGGTACTTCCTGAAGTCCCCCTATTATTGTTGTATGAAACCCTCTCAATGCAAGTCCAACTCGCACTTGGCAGCTTTTTGAAGTTCAGGTTTTTCAATGTACGGCAAAATATTTGGGGTCTTTTAGCCAGATAACAAAAGAGGTGGATGTAATAAATACAAAATGGTTTTGAATTATTTTTTTGGTACTTAATTTAGTCTGTCATTGATTAAAGACAAATACTTTAAATAGGCTACCTGTTTTGCTGTTGAAGAGACTCGATTCTTTTCTGCAGCTGGTCTTGGGAGACCGTGACCGGAGGCAGCATGGCACCTCCATCCAGAGAGCTGGTGTCACTCTCTGAAGCAGAATCAGCCATTAGAACTGCTAGAATACACAAATGCTAGCAAGTAAGAGTCGGTTTACATGTTCTCCGACAAGTTGAAGTGAGAAATAGCGTACATACCAGGAGAAATCACAGAATCATCCATTTGCACGAAGTGATGATCGCGATCTGTGCGATAGAGAAATATGACATCTATTCCTTGGGAGCAAATAAAACAAATGTGTAGGTACTGTAGTTTTAAATCAGATTTCCCAGTGTGTGTTAGGACGGTATTTCTCTAAAGAATTAAATGGACACATAAATAGTTAGCAACAAACAACCCACTCCTCAAGCAAGAATTTCACGAAATTTACATTTTTTTTCTCAAAAGTGATACATATTTTTGTCTGTGGTCAACAACCACATTTATTTTTCACAACACAGATTGCAAAATTACGTGGACCGGTAATAATAGTAAGATTTTAACGATTTTTCAAAAAGAAAATACCTTTGAAACTACCATCGATATATACTACTATTGAAGTCTGTGGAAACCTTCGAGCAACACAGTAGAGAGGCGACTTGCTAATTTATCACCGGTTAAAAAGTTCTGGCATTATTTGCGGGGGGAAATTTGCACACAAATGCAGCTCCGCACACCTACATACAAAATTAAAACTGTAATGACTACACCAACACTTAGATAAAGAAACAATACATCCACAAAACTGCACTCATCGATCTATTTTTGTGTACAGACTGACGAGTCAGAAATCAAACATTGACAAGTTTTCGACGTCAATAGGGCTTGACGCAACTGGCGATACGGTAATATCGATAGATTTCGGAATTTATTGTACTAAGAAGGGAGGAGTATGAAATGAAAAGAATTGAAACTTAATTTTTATATACAGTTTAATTGGTAAAAATGTTAACTTAAATCTCGATCAGTTCATTATTATATCGAAATTATTCAACAGACTTACAGCACAAATGCAACCCGGTATTCATCTTGGTAGGTATTACGTTCTCCAATAATCTTCTCATGTTATTCGCAAGGACTTGAAAATCGGATGTCTGGCAATGTGTTGAACAGATCACACTCGTCCTCTTGGGATCCCAGGTTCGCAAAATGTTGTTGTTCCCAATTTTTGCAAAATTTCTCCATGCATTTCGTAATTCGGGATCTTCAGGGAAGCTGTGAACACAAGAATTTATTCCTACAAGTTTTCCAAACTTGTATTTGTATTTGTTTATTTGTATCCAACAGCATATATTTACTTAATCTATCGCAGAGTTAATATTTTACTTGCCAATTACAGGATATCCTAATATAATCTTTTTAATTTATGCGGTAGTGGAGAACAAAAGAGTATGCGAAAGATTATTATTTTTTTCCTTATACCCCCGGACTGCCCACATCCGCGCGCGCGACGTGAAATTCATGGGACGGTGGACAGGGACAGAGCTATGCGGCTTGCAATAGCAGCTTTGCCCCTGCCCACCGCACCATGCCCCGCCGCCGCACCACGGCTGAGCGCAATCCGGAACTAAGTTTAATAATAGGTAAATAAAATTGTACTGCACCAACTGTGTTACTTACTCTTAACATGTAATATTATAAGGTTATTTACCTTATCGGAAATATTTCAGTAGTACATTGGTTAAACATCAGTTTCTTTTTCCAGTTCTAGTTAATTTTAAAGTTTAATACACATCACACACATTTGAACACAAACAAAGGAGGGAAGATATATATGCTGATAAATTGGTCTACCCATAGTTCAGGGCAGTTTGCCTAGTTGACTTATTCTAATTAACAACACACTTCTATTACATTACTTCTACTACACATTCTGGGTAAGCAACCGCAGGTACATCACCACCCGTAGTAAAGTACTTTCGTTGATCTACTGGCAATGAAAAGAAACAGCAGCAGGATATTTATCGATCGTTAAATACGAATTCAGTTCAGAAACTTATTAGTGAAGCAGTAATTAATAAATGAATATTTAAATGCTATTTGCTTGTGAGAAGTCTTTGTACATTGCTAGGTCAAGTGGTCAGGTTCTCATTTGAGAACCTGGAAATTATAATGTCTTGAGATGATTTGATGATTATGATGATTTGTCGCTCGTTAGCACTACCCAGGGAGGACGTGAAGCGCCCTTGTGGGTTCCAAGTAATGTTTTTGGTTAATTTTTTGTTGGTTGTCGTGGTTGTCGTTTGATTGATTGACGGACGGCTTTGACTTGTTGACCTTTCTCTATGCTGAATTGCTGACCACAGATTATGTTCTTCGATTGTTATTATTTGGACTGGCAACCTTTCTCAACTCATGTCTGGCCTACGACATCTAGTGACGAATTTGGAACTACTGAAGTTGTTTTTTTTAAAAACCCCCCATTCTTTTCATTTCATACTCCTACCTACTTAGTACGATAAATTCCGAAATCTATCGATATTACCGTATCGCCAGTTGCGTCAACCCCTATTGACGTCGAAAACTTGTCAATGTGTGAGTTCTGACTCGTCCGTCCGTACACAAAAATAGATCGATGAGTGCAAGTTTTGTGGATGTATTGTTTCTTTATCTAAGTGTTGGTGTAGTCATTACAGTTTTATTTTTATATGTAGGTGTGCGGAGCTGAATTTGTGTGCAAATTTCCCCCCGCAAATAATGCCAGAACCTTTTGACCGGTGCGGTGATACATTAACAAGGCGCCTCCCTACCGTGTTGCTCGAAGGTCTAGTTGGAAATCCGAGCGCCAACTAGTTTTATTAAACGCATATGCCAAGCTGGGCATATGATGATGATGCTTTTATATGTATTCTGGACCCCCTTGTGACTTGTAATGAATATTATCAATAAACGATGTCTATGTCTATGGGCTTGTACTTTCGCAGAGGCTCAGAACAATAACTAAAGCTTTAGTTATTGTTCTGAGGGCAGAGGGGAAATAGTGCGAATGGCTACTCCCTTTCCGTAGGAAAGGCCGCGTTTCTCCAAGCGGCCGAATGAAAAAAGTATGTGCAGTGTGCACACTGAACACGAGTCGACTCGGATAAGAAAATCAGCGTCTATTTTCAAATCTGGAAACACAGTAAAAAAAACAAAACACTACTGAATAAAAAGTGACACACACGCCATAATGTAAATTTGCTTCTTGATTTGGCTTTTGAGTTGAAATAAATGCAATAACGTGATGTAAAAAAGGATAATAAAATGTCCGTAGCAAAGATTGGTAAGTGTAAAACATTTGTCCATGCTTTACTTTCTCTAAACAGACCAAAAAATATATAGGTTGGTGCCAGGGTAATCGAAGCCATTTCGTTGATTTCAGATGGTTCTTTTGTAACTGGTTAACATTTTGTTTATTTCTTTTCTGAATATTGATAGGAGTGATAGTCCTAAGCAAGTTCAGTTGCATGTAAAATTGGGAATAGTGGTTGGTGGCGGTTGTTTGGTCGTCGCCATAGTTGATTGATGTCGTCCGCGTATTTCACGGAGTCATTGCTCTGCTGGTGCTGATAGGCTCTAGCGCACGGTTGCTGTCGGATCGTACCTTTGAAAAAAACTGATTGCTATTTAGAAATTGGTAAAATGTCTCAATCAGATTTGTATTTGTGATGAAAATTACTGATTATGTCTGATGGTTCCCAAGAGTTTAAGATATAAGTCTTGGTCTTGAGATTCAATATATTTGTAGTTTAATCTTCATTAACATTTTTACTATTACAAGGGATGAAAGCTTAATTTCTCCTAATTTTAATGACAAATATTTTTCTTTTTTGGCCAGGATAGCAAGCGAAAGGGTTAAGATATTGCTTGGAAATTATCAGATTAATTCACCTTCTTTAATTAGAGTTTCAATGTAAACAAAATCACAGTACCTACATATTTACTGAAGATAAGCATGCTTTCAACATGATTTCATGGTGGTTATGTATAAATTAAGTCTGATTTTAAAGGCGCAGGTTACATAAAGATTCAAAGATTATTTATTTTAATAAAAAATTTGGTACATTTTTGTGGTTTGTGCATGCTGTAAAAACACAAGTGGTTTGTCTCAGCTGCACATATCACAACTTAAAATATAGTATAGTCTGTGTTAACAAATAATACAAGTTATTTCTTGACATTAGGTACCTACGTGCTTACGAAATAGTTTTTTTTTTATCCATTTGTTTTCCATCTGCAAGCAGCTCTTTGTAGCCTTTATCAGATTGTATGTCTTGCGAGGCGTGTGGAGGCCCCATCCATTGATGCAGCCTCGTTCAGGGCTTTACAACGACAGATGTGTGAGCATCAGCGTGTTAGGTCGTTTCAACCGCACCACCTCTCCCTTCGTGTTGAGCAGGTCTTGTGCTAGTGGGTTCGAGTGCTGTTGGAGGTGTTGCTTGTAGTGTTTCAGCCTGTTCTCAATCTCCTGCTTCACGGTATCTCCAGGTACTCGTGAATTTCGGTGTTTCTCGTAAACCAGGGTGTGGTGACAATGTTACAGAGGACCCTGTTCTGGAACCGTTGTAGGATCTCAATGTTTGAGCTGCTGGCAGAACCCCAGAGTTCTATGGCATACAATCAGATAGGCTTGAGAATTTTGTATATGAGCAATTTATTCTCGAGGGAGAGTTTGGATGATCCACTGAGGAGCCACTGGAGGTCCCTGTATCTCAATGTTAGTTCTTCCTTTTGGCCAGGATGTGAGTCTTCCAGGAGAGACCTCGGTCAAGATGGCAACCGAGGTACTTTACACATGTTTTGTGTGGTAAAATCTTGCCTTTCAGTGTGATTGCTGGACAGTCACCTTTTCTCAGGGTGAAGGTTATGTGTACAGACTTTGTAGGACTTGCTTTTATCCGCCATTTATCTAGCCAGTGTTCCAGTTTGTTTACTTGGCATTAGGAACGAAATAGGTGAGAATAGTTTTAAGTATTAAAGTAGGTTGGTTGGAGTGTAGATAAGGGGGCGCCAAGGAAAAAAAAACTTAGAAATTTTTTCGCCGCGAGACAACCCGCCGCTTCCGCCTCCTTATGTACACTCTGACCGGTATTATATATAGGTACATATATTGTGCTCCTAAATAAGGTGATCTAATCGTGTGATGTGTTTGTATAGTATTTTTTCAATATATATTTTTGTTTGTGAGGGTTGTCACGGATTGATTTGATGTAATTATGTCAGGTGGCATTTTAATTAAAGAGTTTGTTGGAACCAGCATGATTGTTACTTCAAATATGTGATTGGAGATGGATGACATGAAAATATGGATGGATGGAGTTTTTTAGGTAGGTACTCAAAGAGTTTCTCTAGATACATTCAATCCAATAATAGTTGGTCACATCAATCCTGCTCAGGGAAGGAGACTCTCCTTAGTGCCTTTTCACACATACTGCTTAAGTACATGGCCATATACTTCACCACCACTACAACCGGTGTGTGTGAAATTGCACTTACAATCACTGACAGATGACATCATGACATGACACCAAGATGTTGAAATTATTGACCATTATTATTGACATTTGCATAATCTCAACTCAAGACTCACTCACTGATTTTGCAAATAGAAGTCCAATTAATGCAATTGGAAGTTCTTTCCAAAATTATTTGTATGGGGTCATTGGCACATTATAAAATCTCTCAAGTCTCATCCTTACTTGGTTTGCTGGAAGAGATCTCACCTTTAACTCTCATAAGCACACTGGTTGAACAATTTTAGTATGGAGAACTATATGTAGAAGTGTTGACGAAAGGGTTAAAAACAGAAAAAGTGTGTCGATGTTTTTATTGTCTTTGTGTGCAATAAAGAAATTATGAAATCAGGTTTAACCCTTACAATTGCTATCCTGGCCGCAAAGGAAAAACATTTAGCTTGGAAATTAGAGGAAATTAAGCTTTCATTCCCTCACAACAGAAATTGACAGACGCCTTTACACCCTTATTTTTATATTCTGCGTAGTTTGTTGCTGTGGTGGCAACAGATACACATATTCTGTGATAGTTCGTTGCTGTGGTGGCAACAGATACACATATTCTGTGATAGTTTGTTGCTGTGGTGCCAACAGATACACATATTCTGTGATAATTTCAACTAAAGGTTTGTGCCATAGACCTCGCTGAAAGACGGTCAGATGCTTTGGTCAGTTCCTAGTATTATAAATATCTCTCTTTACAGGATAACAATTTGCAATGGCTCAATACTATCAAATAGTTGGGCACCAAGGACCATCTTTGACACTTGAAGACTTGCAGCGCTACTGTCCTAACATATGCTTGGATAGCATCATTGTCAACCAGGAAGACCAACAATATGGTCAGCAACAGGTACTATGATTTCCTGTCAAATTAGTACATTCCCTGATCAAGTGCAATCTGTGGTTTGTAATGCTGTGAATTAATGTAGTCTTACAAATCACAAAGCTGCCAACATAGTGTGTAAGTGTCTTTCCATGGCTTCTACAGGCAACTACAAATGGGGAGGTAACATTCAAAACTTGATTTGTCCTTCAAATAGGAACCGAGGATAAGGTATTTGTTTTATTTTGACATTTACTGAAAACATTTTGTTTTTGACAAAACACATTTTGTTTTTACCACAATGTTTACTTGATAATATTACTTAGGAAAAATCACATTTTGATCAAAATTTTCTTCTATAAAACAAGCGGTGCATCAGCAAGAGAAGGATGACATTAATAACTTGATTTTTAGGGTTCCGTACCCGAAGGGTGCCAAACGGGACCCTATTACTGAGACTTCGCTGTCTGTCCGTCCGTCCGTCCGTCTGTCTGTCGCCAGGCTGTATCTCATGAACCATGGTAGCTAGACAGTTGAAATTTTCACAGAGGATGTATTTCTGTTGCTGCTAAACAACAAATACTAAAAATCAAAAGAAATGGAATATTAAGGGTTAGCTCCCATACAACAAACGTGATTGTTTTGCTCATTTTTGCTCGATATTGATAATGGTTAAAAAATAAATAATTAAATTAAAATAAATTAATATTTAGGGGGGCTCCCATACAATTATTTTTTTTGCGGTTTTTTATAGATAATGGTACGGAACCCTTCGTGCGCGAGTCCGACTCGCACTTGGCCGGTTATTCGTCTTTTATGATAAATCACGTTTTGAATTTAACCTCCTCAAATATCCTTCTGAGTGTCATGCTAATGTGTAACCAAGATAAGGTTCTCAAATCTCAAACAGCCCAACTTTGCCCAGGTGGTGGTCCAGCAAGCGGAGCAGCCTAATGACCTGATCGTCAGCGACGGTGTTCAGCAGCAGCTGCTGGTGGGGGGAGATGGCTTGCAGTACCAGCAGCAATACATCATCCGGCACGAGCCGCCGCCGCCGCCGCCGCCGCCGCCGCCGCCGCCTGCGCCCGACTTCCAGCAGCAGCAGGTAACATAAACAAACATACATACAGGCTCATATATTGCTGAGACCACCAACACTTACAGGGTATCTTGGGAAATGTGATATAAACTGAATAGTACCAGGTACCAAAGAAAAGTAGACATTGACACAGGCAACTCCAGGGCCAAAACAGCTCTTAGCCTCTGATTCTTTCAACAGGTGCAACAACAGCAGCAGGTGGTACAACAGCAGGTGCAACAACAGCAGCAACATCAACAACAACAACAACAACAGAGGCAACTACACCACCATGTAAGTTTTGTTGCTAATGTTTTTCGATTGCATTCAAAAACAGGTCTTATTGCTTCACTAATCTATTCTCTCAGCTAGAAGATACCTGAATAATGTGAAATTATAATCTTGACCATATTATATCTTGAAATAGATTCGCGAAGCAAAGATTAACCGGTATTTTCCTGTCGTCTAGGGCCAATTGGAAATTTACTGCAGAAACACATGCAGACAAAATTTTGATGTGGATACTTTTTCATATGTATTTTTCTACGTTTTACTAATGTATCCGATATAAAATATTTTCACTAATGTGTTGCATATGTCATCATTGTTCATTATCTGAGTAATTTCCCAACACACCATGATTATAAAATTTATTTGTAGGTTTACTACACCTCTGAGTTGCCTGTGGATGCTCAGGTCGTTTTGCAACAGGCTCAGCAAATCATTGACGCATCTCTGATGCAACAGTCTACTTCACAACGGCCACAACATGTATGTCCGCTCTGAACATTTATGTCTAACTCTTAGAGCAATCATTTCTGTGCACTAGAACGATGAAATACATGTACGCTTGTAATCTCGACTTCTTTTTATTTTGGTTGTGTTTATTTTATGTCACGTGAAAGTAGAACAGCCTAAATTTTAATGACGTGGGCCAATTCGGAAGCAAGTTCGGTTCATTAAAGTTGTATTAAATATGTTTCCACAAATAAAAGGGGTCGCTTAAGTACTACATTTTGGTTTGGGATAAACCTTCTATTTTAATTTATAAGAGTAGTATGTTACTAATCCTCACTATTTTCCACTTCTGTGCATGGGAACCAAATAAGTATTCCGAATGTGTATTGATGCATTAAATGGGGATGAATTTATTTCGAAGAATAACCAAGAATAATGTCCTCGAATGCGTCACTATGCCTTACTTATGTTATAATTCGTTACAACACTGCTACATTATTTGCATGTGCTAATGATCCTAGCTACTGGATATTTATTTATAGGTTTTATTTTATTGTTAAGTTTTTGATATTGTTATTGCTACTTGATCATATAATACTTGAGAGCTATTTTTTGAAATACCTGTACATATTGTTCTATCTCATCTTTAAAATAGCGGATTATTATTGAGTCGAATTTTATACTTATTCTATGTTATGCTTTATGTGTAGTCAAGTGAACTTAACGATTGTGTGACAGCAACATTGAGGATTTGCGAAGTAAAAACATATGGCCCTGTTACGTGGATGACACAAAGCTAGCGTACATATTTATTTATAGCAATATTTTAGATAACCTACTTAAACTAATATTCGCCTAGTGTATCCCCTGTGCAGGCCTGTATGTAGTATATAACGCGAGTTAATACTAAACTCAAGTAAGTTTATAGGTATGGAATGTCAAAGTTGACCCGAGATTAGTCATTATTCGTGTTTCACCTTTTGTCCCTGAGCCAGTAGTCATGTCCATAATAATTAACAATAGGTAAATTGACCTACTGTAAATTAACACTAATGTAACTAAATTCTCATCCGCATCCAATTTCATCGTGCTAATATCATTTCTAATGACAAGATAATTATAAAGAGAAACAACTACAAGAAAGAAGAGG
>CAUOQF010000113.1:0-15183 GCA_963457715.1 Argyresthia albistria
GCAATAAAGTATAAAGTGTTCCGGCTCGGTACTCACCTATCGGCACGCGCGGGAACAGCGGGCCGAACATGTGGCGCGTGAGCCGCGCGGTGAGGCAGAGCGAGGCGCGCGCCCCACTGCTCCACGAGCGCGGGCCGGTGGCGCCAGCGCAGGCAGGCCTCCCGCAGCGTGCGCCACAGCGGCGGCGAGGGGAAACACCTGACGCGTGACAACGAATGAGAGTATGAATGAATCGGTAATCAATTAATCATTAACCACAGCTAGGTGTCGTGACGCTATGAAAATGATTTTTTTATTTCATTTCATAAACTTAAACTTAATAAACAAGCTGAGTCATCCTTTTAAGGTGTTAAAACACCTGTGCTAGGAGGCCCCGCTCTTTCGTTTCGTTATTAGTTATTAAGTTATTTACAACTTTTAGGAATGAATTTAGATACGTGATAAGCAAATTATTATACTATTAAACTAACTTTTTATTATGCATGCACATGCAAGATTAAAAATAGATAAGTAAGTAGAAATGTAGCGAAAACTACAATCACTTTGTTTAATATTGAATAAAACAGAGGAGTATATAGGCTTATTGTGAAGAAATTTTCAGTACCTATCCAAGCTATCTAAACGAACAAATAGTCTGCGGCCGGATTCTGTATGCGAGTCGCGTAGCAATAGCTGCGTGCGGGCGCAAAGTGCAGGTTTTGAACTGTCGTCGGGGCAGAACAGGTACCCGGGTACATATGAACCAGGTACGGGCCCTGGCCCTGGGTGTCGAGTTAAGCAATCACCCTGTTACCCTACAAGAAATATTAAACGTAGTTTAACCTCAAAACAAAGGTCAAATCCCATACATTTTTGTTTAACAGGTGTTGAACGGGAGTTGATTTTTTTGTGGTAAGGCCCTCAAAATCCCGTATCTTTCAAACAATCGCTACAGAGCGAGAGCGTAAGATCTATATTAGCTGTCTTCAATGCGAGTCTACTATTGTAGGATTGTCCGGTGTCAGTGGTTGAACTGTCTAACTAAAGCGTAATCTTGGTATGACCACAGGGTGCTCATCCCACACAAATTAGAATTAGTAACCCTTCGTAAAAAAGAGATGGCGTGAGAAGAAGATATGTACTTTAAACGCCATGGTTTCAGTTGACATACTTCTAGGTGGCGCTAATCTTAGAATAAATCCTATATATCTTAGTGCCATCTCGTGGTATTTGCAATTTTTCGATGGTGCTGCAACAAGCGACAATGGCCTCGAACTAAAGAAGCTTCCGTTGCATCTCAGTTTACGCCGGTCACATATTTTGTTCTAGGTGGTCTATCTGTATTAGTCGACATGTCGACAGTCGACATATGTCGGTGAGCATGCATCGACAGGCTCTCTGCTCCGCCTCTTACAATGAGATGCTTGAACGTCGGATATTTAAACTCCCAGTGATGGGTACAAACACATCTTTCGCACAAAGATTCGGCCCATTTTTGTATCCGCATCTTTACAATAAGGTCGCTCAAGCCTGTGACATCAAACACGCCTCACCATCTGAAGCTAAACACAAAATACGACAATGGCTTCTTGGCATGAACTACAACCAGACTGAAAACTTCATTGGAACACAATCATAGAAATACTCTACCTGTATTTATTATTTATACAAAAACACTCTCCCCGCACACACAAACACACCCTCCCTCACACACCCTCACACCCCCTCACACACAGACACACACACCTTAACACACCCTCACACACCCTACACACACACACACACACACCCTCACCCTCTCCCTCACACACACAAAAGTAAGTGGAATTTTTTTGTTGCATTACCATAATAATTTTCGTCTTTTAGCTTTATCATGGTATTACATATCATCACCTATTACTTATTAAAATATTTACCTTATTATTTTAAATTGAAACTCATGTAGTTTTAACCTGCTACCATCATGTATGTACACCAAACATTATAAACAGTAGAGGTTCCCGCGATACAGGCTGTGCCTAGTGCGGGAGCCACAGTCTAATCTTACTTTGATACCCGTGCGTGCCTGAATAGTGCATCTCCCCAACTCTAATGTATTTAGATTTATGAACACTTTTATGTACACTTTTAGGTGAAATAAATGATTTTGTATTTTGTTTTGTTGTATTTTGTAGTACAATATTATAGTATCGGTGGTATGGCACAGTGACAATCAGACAGATTACTTGGCCACTTCTATCTACAATCGATCAGTCGATAGCATCTCGGCATACGTCAAAAGGTAGCGGTAAAAGGTTGTGTTCACCTAATAATTGAGTCTACTTAAAGCAATGTGTACCTATTTTTTCTGTATGTGTGTAGTGTGTAAGACACGTTTTTCAGCACAGATACTATAATATTATACTAATACAGATAGACCACCTAGAACAAAATATGACACCGGCGTAAACTGAGATGCAACGGAAGCTTCTTTAGTTCGAGGCCATTATCGATTAGTGCTGCACCATCGAAAAATTCATAATTCATAATTTATTCAGAGTAAAAAGTTAGGCACAATTGCAAATACCACGAGATGGCGCTAAGATATATAGGATTTATTCTAATTCTAGCGCCACCTAGAAGTATGTTAACTGAAACCATGGCGTTAAAAGTACAAATCTCTCCTCACGCCATCCCATTTTTACGAAGGGTACTAATTCTAATTTGTATGGGATGGGCACCCTGTGGTTTTAAGCCAGTAAACTCACCGATGGCACGCCAGTATCCACACGTCGAAGAGCGTACACAGCACTCGCTCCAGTAGCTCGCTGCCTTCCGTGTGGTGCGGGGCCGGCGGCGAGAGCAGCGCCGCCGCTGCGGGGGAACTACTGTTAGCAGGGTATTCAGGAAAAACAAAAAGTAAACTTTAGAAAAAACCGACTTCCACAAACCCTATTTAATTAGATTGAGTTTAATACAAACTGTAACCCCCTATCCCCCTCCCCCCCTTGGGGAATTAATTTTGTCAAATCCCATCTCAGTGCTACCCCACGCCACTAAGGAACCTCTGTACAAAGTTTTATGGCTCTAGGTCCACCGGTTTAGGCTATGCGTCGCCTGCCCGTCAGCCACACATTGTATTTGTACCTAGTATTGAGCAGTTCTGCAGACAGCAGCAGCAGCAGCAGCGCACGCCACTCGCTGGCTCCCAGCTCTCCCGACGTGGCCAGCAGCAGCTTGTTGCATAGAGCGTGTGTGTGAGTGTGTGTGAGTGTGCAGGTACCGGCAGACAGCAGCAGCAGCAGCAGCAGCGCGCGCCACTCGCTGGCTCCCAGCTCTCCCGACGTGGCCAGCAGCAGCTTGTTGCTTAGAGCGTGTGTGCGAGTGTGTGTGAGTGTGCAGGTACCGGCAGACAGCAGCAGCAGCAGCAGCAGCGCGCGCCACTCGCTGGCTCCTAGCTCTCCCGACGTGGCCAGCAGCAGCTTGTTGCTTAGAGCGTGTGTGCGAGTGTGTGTGAGTGTGCAGGTACCGGCAGACAGCAGCAGCAGCAGCAGCGCACGCCACTCGCTGGCTCCCAGCTCTCCCGACGTGGCCAGCAGCAGCTTGTTGCTTAGAGCGTGTGTGTGAGTGTGTGTGTGCAGGTACCGGCAGACAGCAGCAGCAGCAGCAGCGCGCGCCACTCGCTGGCTCCCAGCTCTCCCGACGTGGCCAGCAGCAGCGCCAGCCGCAGCACGCGGTGACAGAGCACCGCTTGCTTATGGATCAGGTCGCCGCCTGCGAGACACAATAAAGGGATAACAGAGTGAAGATTGATCCAAGTACTTTGTCTTTCTCTTTTTATCTCTCTCTCTCTCGGTGTATAACTCTCACCCCACCGTGCCGTGAGATCTCTCTCAGGTTAATATACATTGCTTCTATTCTGGCCCCACACTAGGTTCATGGGAACCAGAAACAGCGACTACGTCACACACATGTGCATGCATCTCTTGATCCCTCAACATACATACATTCATTCATAAATAAAATTTGAATACATCATGGTTTAAATGTTACCTAAAATATGTATGCAAAAGTGTTATTTACAGACACAACAAACCCCCTGTTCCGAGTCACGTCAAATTCGATTACAGCGTCTACGAAGCCGTTCCGAGTCAGTTTTGGCGATACAAAACGATGGCATCGTAGACGCTGTAATCGATTATGGCGCCCAGACAGAACACTACAAATAGGTATAGGGATTCACCATCAGGCAGGACATTGAAATTAGATGGAGTCAGAGATAGACTAGTTAAAGAGTGGTGCTCTATGGGAAGTACAGCATACCAAGGTGCCAAACATGCATTTATAAGTTAGCAACTAATACAAAATGAGGAGTTATCTGACAGTCGATTAAAAACAAAAACAAAGCTTCCATCTGACAAGCTGTGTTAATGATTGTGCTGTCAGAAAACCCCAGATTATATTAAAGAATGTATAACTTAACTTACCTAACTCCAGTTGGTAAACAAAGGCCAGTGCTTGTGAAAGAAAAAAGGTGATTTTAGTTGCGTGCGTATTATAAAGCCAAATCTTACATGCTATGCTAACGCTAACAACCATTATGTTACAAGAGTAGTATAAAGGAGTAACTTGTAATTAAAAGTAAGTAAAATGTGTTATTAAAAAAATACATAGTGCATAGTATTTACAGCATTAAGTTAGGGAAATTGCAATAAACTGTTGGAACATATTAATCTGCCTAGATTAGTACAGAGCCCACATCTACCCTGCACCTGAAACAGATAATGCAGATATCCCAATATCTTCCTAACATCCTCGGTCTGGTGAGCACCGAGCACAAAGCTTCTATCAGGAGCCCATAACTACCCAGTACTCTAGTTAGTATAGCACACTATTCCTATCCCACTACCAGAACATAACTACCCAGCCACAACAACACTACCAGGAGCGCACATTCATCAGTAGGTACTCACTCTCATTAGGCCTCGGCACGAACAGGTTGTGCAGGTATCCCAGTATCTTCCTGGCGTATCGCCTCGGGCTGGCCTGCACCGGCGGCGGCACGGGCGGCGGCGGCGGCTGCGTCCGCGCCTCGGCCTCCGGCAGCAGAGGAGACAGCCACGAGCAGCAGATCCACACGCAGTCCCGGATCGTGGCATGCTCCGCCAGGGGGAGGGAGAGGCCGAAGCGGATCACCTCGAGCACCCACTCTACCTGGGAGTGGAAACGGTAGATCACCTTCTGGGTCCAAATATGTTCTGTTCGTTTCGTACCTCCGTTCCGTATCTGCGTCGCGATCCAAAAACACTGGACGCTCTATATATAGTATAAATAAGAAATAGTAGGTTCAATCTGTTCGCATGATAACTAACTACCTAATCTTGCTCAAACGGCTAGGGTTGTCACTTAGCTACAGGGAGCACTAATTATCCAGTGGAGAGCGCATAGATACATTTTCCTTTGAAACACAACTCGCCAATTTCCGGGCGGCGGGGGACGAGGTAAGAGAGCTGTGATTGGTCAGCCGCTGCGAAACTGTCTGGCGGCCCGTCATCGTACATAGGTTGCGTATGCGAACGTTTGTTGAATACAACAAAATAGTTTGGCGAGCCGCATTCCCCCGCAGGCGCAGTCATTTGGATATAGTCTCCTGGTCGCCTACCTCGGTGTCGGTGTTGAGCGGGCTCGGGTGCTGGTCCGCGAGTTGCCGCGCCACGGCGAGCACCACCTCCCGCCCCCCCACCGCACCCAGCACCCCGCGCCCGCCCCCCTCCAGCGGCAGCGAACTCCACTCCGAGTACATGCCCGAACACGAGCTGCCCTGCTGAACAATACTCGATCTATATCTATTTCTTTAGGGCGGGCCCTAGGCAATCAGAACTTAGAATTTCATCCTCAACTTATTTTTAGAGGAAATTAAATAACCGGCCAATTGCGAGTCGGACTCGCGCACGAAGGGTTCCGTACCATTATCTATAAACAACCACAAAAAAAAATGTATGGGAGCCCCCCCTAAATAATAATTTAATTATTTATTTTTAAGTTAATATACTCAATATTGTGAACATTTTAAGCGTCTACCTCTACCATTATCAAAATCGAGCAAAAATGAGCAAAAAAATCACGTTTGTTGTATGGGAGCTCCCCCTTAATATAAAATTTCTTTTAATTTTTAGTGTTTTTTGTTATAGCGGCAACAGAAATACATCATCTGTGAAAATTTCAACTGTCTAGCTACCATGGTTCATGAGATACAGCCTGGTGACAGACAGACGGACGGACGGACGGACGGACAGACAGCGAAGTCTCAGTAATAGGGTCCCGTTTGGCACCCTTCGGGTACGGAACCCTAATAAAAATATATTATAGCCCAGCTAACTGAGGAACATACTGTGCCATTTTTATTAACCAACTTCCCAAAGGAGGAGGTTTACAATTCGTCCGGATTTTTTATTTTTTTTATTTTATTTATGTCTGTTCCCCGATTGCGCCGAGACAGATGGACCGATTTGGAATAATAATTTTTGTTTGAAAGGGTTTACCTTCCCATTGGTCCCATTGACACCAGGTCAGGATCTGATGATGGGATCCTGGAGAAATTGAGGGAACTCTTCAAATATTACAGGCAGACCTATAGTGATTTTAGTGCTTTTCATAATAACTCGTGCAAATGCACATGGTAAGCATAATATTGTGAAGCGGAACTGCTGATGAAGACCACATATGGCCACCAGATCTGCTCAATGCTAGGTACAAATACATATAGGAGTGTTGAATAACAGGCTAAGAGTGGGCCCAATGTGCCTCTGCCACCCCGTATGGGAAAACGTGTGACGCTGTGTTATGTAATGTTAAAGAAAAGAAAAATTACTTGCCTTTTTTTTGTTGATAAAATGTTATCCTCTTCAACCCTGTATAATTATGTGCAGTTTAAGGAGGCTCACACTGTATGTAGGTAGGTAAGTATTTTGGGCATTGTTAAGTCTATCACCTACAGGGTAAATGAGACCATGCATCTAACGATTATAATTATAACGCAATAAACGTCTATTCTATTTAAAAAAAAAAGTCTATTGTTGCACAGAAAATGTGGTAACTGTACATATATATCTAGTTGCCTACTGCATTATAGCGGTTTTATTACCGGTGCGTGGAAGAATTTTAATTAATGCAAACTTATTGACTAGTGGGAGGATACAACAAAACCAACCAAAATCCCTTTTAGCAGTTGCTTGTTGGTAATGTGGTAACGCACTGTGTATGATACTGGACGTAGGAGTTACTAAATAAAGAAAACTAACATATTTACCTTGTGGTTGACTCTGTTGAAGATTTCCACATTCATAAATGAAGATAGAAGTAGTAACGGTACTGCAAACAACCAAGTTTCTCACGTTTGGTAAGTAGACAAAAGGGAATATACTTTAAACCAAAACTAGCTCGCATAGGAAAGATGGAATAGTCTACAGACAGACAATAATTAAATGTATAACACAATTTTCCGCTTTGTTGAGACTAGGTAGGATTTTTGTTGGGATTTGTTTTGATTTTTGATTGACGTGACGTGTGACGTACGCTTCTTCTGAAAATCGACGTGGAAGATCGATCGAGTATTACATTACAATACATTATTATTTCACTCGTGCTAATAAATCGATCGATTTTATTTTTAAGATAATTGAATCGAGATATTCATTGTCTCTCGATTGTAAGATAAGGTTATTTAGGGTTCCGTACCCGGGGTGCGTAGCCTAATACCTAGACAAAATACAAATCACAAAAGACCTAAGTTCATAAGACCTTTCTTCGGAATGCCGAAAATCTAATACCGAATGACTGTTTGACCGAAAGTTCGAAATCCCTAGTTCTAAATCCCGAAATTTTGAATGGCAGTAAGGTAAGGTTCACCAATAGTTGTTTTACCCTCGTACGCTAGTAATAGTAGGTAGTTCAATGTAAATAAAATATTCAATCTGAATTACCTATCTCGGAAACGCTACTACTTATTTACGAAAGTCAAAGAACATTACGTACGTACGGAACCCTAAAAACTGTGTTTACGGAAAATGAGGAATTTAGGGAATTTCCACATTAGGGTAGGTACCTAACCCAGAAAGGTTCGATGTTTTTTGATCGCGCGAATGCCTACTCAGCACAGACAGACTATATTCAGTCAACTGTCGCAGCATCAAATATGATGCGTAAAAAAATGGATTATCTATCGGAGTATCACATTTGATGTCGGTACAGACCAGGTTGCGTTAACAGTGTATAAATCCGATTAACAGTCTAAATACGTTAAAAACTATTTCTCAAATTCAAATCATTTTTGTATTACGTTTGTATGGGAAATCCATGCGGTCACCAGTCTCTTAACATATTGGTCGCGCGACCCCATTGCGCGAATGCCTATTAGGACACTTTGGCCTACGCAGACTGCTGGGACGGCATGGCAAGGGATTTAATTTTTTTACCAATAGACATTCAAACGATATAGAAATAAGACACAAATTGACATGGTTAAAATAATGCCGTGGCATTATGTTAAAACATAGTAATGTATGTCTTATTTCTATATCAGTACACTTGAATGTCCATTGGTAAAAACTTGCCATGCCGTCCCGGTCTGCGTAGGTAGGCCTTTATTTGACATCCTTGTTTGATCGCGGCTTCACGTCACGCCAGGTTCACTTCAAACAAATCACCGAGAACAGCCGCACACACACAGCTACATTGCATTCCGTGTAAGATAAGCACGCGCCGCCACACGCAACATTGCCGAATCTCGCGTCCTTCGCGTGCTACGAGACAGGGCTATGCAAGCAATGCATGCGACGAGTCAACGTCATTCGTCCGGCGCGGTCGAACCCGCGGCGCTAAGCAACAACCCAAGCCGTTTGAGCAAGAGTAGGTAGTTATCATGCGAACAGGGGCCGAGTGAACTTACTATTTCTTATTTATACTATGTTCAGTTCACGTGATTGTCACATCGAATGGTCGCGATAATCGCGTTGTCTTAGGTTTAGTTTAGGTTAGGACCACACAGGTTAGGACACTGCCTTAACATTTTGGTTGCGCGACCCCATCGCGCGATTGCCTATTCATTTTGACATCAACCGGGTTCAGTTGATGGTCGCGTCGCTTACTCGCGCGATAATCGCGTGGTCGCGTTCTATTACGACAACGCCTCACTCTTTCCATTTTAAGATCTAAAAGTTCTAAAGTTCTGTAAATGTTATCATATCAGTTAGGTACTAACTGTATGTCGTGCTAACATTAGGCACTGCACAAAAAAAGGTTTATACATAATTATTATAAAATGAAACTGTATTTTGCAAGATTAAAGGCCTTTTTTACAAATCTAACTAGGTACAAGTAATAATATTGCGCCTCTGCCACCCCATACAAGATGTGACGCTATGTTATCTTTAACTAACAATACATAGTAAGTATAGGGATTAGATTACATTAGGTACCTATGCCACATTCAATAAGTATTTAATTATAAAAATATAAAGATTTAGTTACAAAGTAGTTAAAATTAATAATTTCAGTTCAAAGTGAACTCACAAGAGTGAAGAGAGCTCCATTTATCACAAGTTCCACACCAAATTCCACACCAAAAAATAAAAAAAATAAACACATAAAAATATAGGTATAAGTATATGCATATAATGATCTCACTGTTATTAAACGCAGACGCTTTAAAATTCTATTTTAACTAAGATAGGTACCTACCTAATATTTATCAAACACAAATGTTAGATGTAAGTTAGCTTTTAAGACATTGTAGTGCCCTTACAGGGTTCATTGTTGGATATAATTTTGTAAAAGTGTACCACAACGACGCAATAAATATACGAGTATGAGTATGAGTACAAATTGATTAATCAATAATTTGGTGTGGAACTTGCGATTAATGATTCAATAATTTTAATAGGTACTCTCATGCTCATGACTAGTCTTCACAAAATAAAAGGCGCATTTTCACAGTTCACGCCCATGACGTTCCCCTAGCATGCACTTTGCTTGTATGCAACAGTTGGCTTTTATTACCTACGCATTAGGGTTAAAACTTCATGGGCGTGAACTGTCAAAATGGGCCTTTTATTTTGTGAAGACTAAGTACCTGTAAAAACCCAGATTAGAAAACAGTTTCTATGTCTTTTTGGCACCTGCAACTGTTCCTTTTGTTCAGTCCAACACCTAATTATTCTTCCTTGATACCGGCTGGACATGCATCTTCATATTTCTTCCTCCACATGTCTACCTCATCTTGTAAATCTTCAATCCTCTTTTGGTAAACAATCACCGTTTTATCAGACTCGGCTATATCACCTGCTGATTGCCTGATTGAAGTATCCTGTGGTATTGTCTGTGCTATAACTTTCTTTTTGTTTGTTGCTTCATCCTTCATAAGCTTGTCCAATCTATCAGTCAGACTGTCTTCGATTATGAACATTGTGGCTAAACGGCGTATGACTAATGACAAGAAAATTGAGAAGCCAGTTATGTAGAAGTTCCGCTGTGCTCTGAACAGTTTTACACTGTTTTTCAGGTCGCTAGCCAGGTGGGCGTGAGAATCTGTGGCGTGAGAATATTTTCTCATGTCTCTGATGGCATCCATGAGACAAAGCGAGAGAAGTGCGAGAAGGAAGTAGAAATACATCGTTGCATGATCCCTCACTATAACGAATAGTCGCGAGTTGAAAAGGCGGCTCCACTTTTTCGGGCTAGCTATCGGTAGTATCATTATGAGAACGATGCCAACCTCGAAGTAAAGATAGCCGGCTATTACCGTCCACTGAAAGGACATATTGATCTAGACTTCTATCTTCTTCGATCTTTTGAGCACATGTAACACTGTGACTGTCTACGTCTTGAGGTCACAATAACAACTCAAAACAAAACACAATATGTATATTTTATATTTTGATCCAAATGATGATGGTAGATTTTTCACAATGTTATCATATTTATATCTATCTGTGACAGGACTGACAGGTTTGATTGACTTGAGTTGACAGAACGGTATCTTGTTCTGTGATGTTTTTGCACGAGTTTAAAATTGATCGATCGATGAAAGAATTTCGGTCGTACAAGGTACAAGTGTAGTAGTTTATCACATCCGGGCTACGTTCGAGAAGTAGGTGAATATTCACTCGGAGAAAGAAAAGAGATGAAGATTGACAGGAAAGGCCGCGTTTCTCCAACCTTCTGTTCCGCGACGAGCTATCAGTGCTATCATCGCTCACGTGACGTCACGACCATCATGACCGTTCCGAATGGGAAATCACGACCACCGGCGTCTATCACAGATATCCATTCGGAACGATAAAACGCGACGGTAGACGTCGACACTGACAGATGTCAAACCATTCTCACCAAACTTTTGTAGAATAACAATTCAGATCATCGTTTTGAGCTGGTTTTGATTGAAAGTGAGTGAGAACAGGCTGCGGCTGAGAAATACTAATAATACGACTTCAGAAATGAATTAAAGTTATAAACAAACAAACTTTTCACCGCCGCCGGTACAGAATGACAGCTGTCACTTTGACCGATCTATCAGTGCTCACGCTCTCGACGATGGTCGTCGATGGTCGATGATATCCCAATATGGCGGAGTTGATGATGTCATTCATGACGTTGACGTCATGCCAACCCTTTTGAGATATCGTTGTCACGTCAAAAACTGATTCGGAATGGCATTGTAGTGTAGACGCTGTAATCGATTATGGCGCCGATGGTCGATGTTACGGAACGCGGCGCAAGGTGTCTATAAAAAAAAATAGTGTACCTACCTAATCAAAAATCAAAATCATTTACCTAGTTGTGAGAACATGTTGTAAATGATTTGATAAACAATGAATTTACCAAGAATTCTCTGTCGTCTGTATCATGTTTAATGCTATAAATTAGCAGACTTAATGAGACCAAGAAGAAGCTATAATATTTTCTATTAGCTTTTCTTACCAGTCTAAACGATGCAGTAAGGAAGGATGCATTGCGTCCAAGTTATATTTTGTAAGATAAAGTTATCTTTCTGAGATGGATGGCCTCAAAGTTTGCAGGATTTGCCTGCACAGTGACGGCAATATGTACGACCTTAATAGTTACCCATTGGGAACGTATTACGAACACATAATTGGAATGAACGTGAGTATTTTTTGTGTTGTTTATTTTTTTTGTTGTCTACTATATACTTATATTACAGAACTTGATCTTATTTGACATAAAGTCCAACAGTTTCACGTCCTCTAATTTAAAGATTTAAAAGATAATAAGCCCCCATCAACAATACCTACATCAAATAGACAAAAAAATAAGATTTTATTTTAAGTCCTGCACACCCTTTTGCTTCACCCTTCCAACTCGCTCTAACCGAGAATTTGTCAAACCCCTACCTTTTGCTGTTTTATATATTTTCAAGTAACAATAACCTGTTTCAAGACTTCCCGATAAGCTTTATGTGACAGAACCATATAATAATTTCACATACAAAAATCTATAATTTATCTGTTGTATCTGTTGCACCCGTTGAGTCTGTCCTAGAATGGTGGAAGGACTTTAGTTCCTGACCTACTGAAATTGACCTTGGGAGGGGGGAAGGGGGGAGGGGGGAGGTGGGGGGATGCCCCCCCTACTACTCCCCCCGAACGGAACTGTATAGTTTCTGAGTTATGATTTTTTTAATTTTTGGAGGTTACATAATATAAGGACTTTAGATCCTGACCTACTGACCTTGACCTTGAGGGGGAGAGGGGGGGAGGGGGGAGGGGGACAGATGCCTCCCCTACTTCTCCCCCCCCCGCGGAAGTGCCTAATTGCTGAGATTTGATTTTTTAAAGTTTTGAGTTTTGAAGTTTTTTTGCATTGTTGGGCGGGGGAGTTGGAGGGGATGAGGGGTTGGAGGGGGGGTTGCCAGAAGTAGGGGGTCGCCTCGCTCCGCTCCGCTTCGCTCCGGCTCCCGGTTCTGCTTATAAGTGTGTACCTAACAAACCTATCTTTAGTTTTCAAACAGGAAGTAACCTATAATTGATCCAATCGGATTCAAAATGGCCGCCCAACCAACAAAAACTCGGACAGACAACACCCCAAATGCACTCCGTTTCAGAAAAAAAAAGCTTTTAATTACAACTTTTAATTTATCAAAAGTGATATTTTACGTTTAAAATAGATTCATCTTTTCAAATATGCATACAACGAAACGTAACTAATGTATTTTGACCACAGACCATAGATTTTGACATATTTTTTGCGTTTTGTTACATAATTTTACAATATTTTCAGATTTTCAAAAAATCATATCTTAAAAACTACTAATTTCCGTTACCTGAAACTTTCAGGAAGATGATTAAATGACCCCAACTGTACGCTAAAAAAGTTTTGACAGCCTAGTCAATAGGTCAGGAACTAAAGTTGAGCCCCTATTATTGTTATTTATGATGCACAAGCAGGTTAACCCCTTCTCTCTCAGAATCACACGGCTCAAACGACCGAACAATGGCAAACTATAAGATTTGTCAGTGAACCAGTTACAATCTTTTAACATTGTGAGAAACATCAGCAAACATTGTCAGGAAGCTTATAACTCCATTGCTGTGGGGATGGGCTAGCCCCCTGCCATGCACTGTTAGATTATGAAACTGTTGACAGATTTTTTAATTAGATTATGGTATTGTGTTTGTAAAGTAAGTCATTATGAATTAGATTTCAAGTTTGTAATATACACTTTATTACATGAGAGTAGATAAAATTGTGTATTGAATCACTGGCTAAAAGTGGGCACAGTTGTGCCTCTGCCGCTTCGTATGGGTAATCGCGTGACTATGTTAAGTTATGATTTTGTTCCAGCCGCTATGCTTAATGCAACTGCCAACATTTGCGTGTGCGGAGTGTGCCCAACTGATCAAGAAATACTACTTCTTTCGGGAGAAGTGTCTCACAGGACAGTCGACTTTCTTTGACATTTTGAATGAATCTGGACAGGTAAGCTAAAGTTTAGGTAAATACATGTCTAAAGATGCATTATCAATAATTTAATTTTGTGTAGCAATTGGACATTCGCGATGTCAAATGGCATACATTTTCTTAGCATTGCAAGCGAGTGATAATTATTAGTAAATTGCCTTTGTTTATACTGTGTTTCAGATATCTCTGGCTGATCTTCAACAAATAGATCGGAAAACCTTAAAACTTAGTTCCAAGCTTACGACCCACTTCATAAACGAAGACTCTTATATCACCCATATACACAAAGATGAGGAACCTGCTCAAGAAGTAAAATCCTTTGTATACCAATTTGATGAAGAGTTTGATGTTAAAGTTAAAGTGGAAGATGATTTCATGGACACTGGGTTTCCTTCTAGTGACGGTGACGATGAGCCACTCTCTGTTCACAAGAGCTTGAAAGATATGAAAGATAAGAAGAAGAAGGGTGGGAAGAAGAGGAAGAGAGAATTGGTAAAGGAGGAAGTGGCCGTGCCAGAGAAACCGCCGAATGAAACAGAGTTAGAAGTGAGTTAAGGATTAAGAACTCCATATATTTTAGCTTACGTTCCTTACTAACGTAGGGAGGCGCAGATACTAATGTTAGCTAGTTATTTGTAAACTCCACTTCGCGTTATAGGGGGCTAAATGATCGCCATAGCTATTGAGAATGAAAACCACCATGGAGGCAATATTTTATGTAAATTCTTTTATGTAAATTTATTTTATGTAAATGCACTCCCCTGTGCCATCAGGGACAGTCCTACTCTAAACATATTTAAAAGCCAGGTAAAGAGACATTACCTCACTCTTTAAATCTCAGGTAGTTTGTATGTATTTATTAGTGTATGTATGTGTATGTAAAAATTTCTTTATATATTATATTAGTTTATTAATAGTATTATATCTTTAATATTTTGGTAGTTAATTTTAGGATGTATTTGGATGCAAGTATATTCTAGCTTTGTACTCGTAGGTATATTGTTGTACACAAAGGTCTACCCTTGCTGATATATCAAACTCTCTCATCGGAACTTGGTTTGCTGGAAGAGATCTCTTTTTAGAGATAAGCTCGCCTTTGTACACTGTTTTTATTTACTTTTTGTCATTGCAATTAATTGTGTGCAATAAAGAAATTATGAATTATGAATTCTTTCACACACAGTACTCTATTAAATAAACATCTTTTTTCGTAATTACAGTTTTATACAATGTTATTAGGCTTCCGTACCC
>CAUOQF010000114.1:0-27627 GCA_963457715.1 Argyresthia albistria
AGTACCTATACTCCGACCGTTCCGCTGAGTATACTCCCGACTCCATGAGCCTGTCTAGTTCCTCGGAGTATACTTAGTCGTTCCTACTCGGAGTATAGTGTTTTCTTTTTAAATGTCCGTTTCGATTGCCTTTTGTCCCTACAGAGTATGAGATCGTAGCGGAGCAATAATTGCACTTTCCTTTTTTCCCTGTTTCTTCTTTAGAATGGTTCACAATGTGCTTGTTTTTCTCCGTGATGCCATTTTAAAAAGTACTATTCAATCACCAAATTATTCACTTTACGGCTATAATATACACTAATCATAATCACTGGTTCTTTTACTTTGACGAACTAATACAAAGCTAAATTTTGTATGCACTATCTAGATGACCTTTTTCTTTTCAGTATTCACTCACGGCACGCGCGCGATTACTAATCAAACAAAACAAACAAAACCGCATCCATGTTGAAAAAATATGGTCAAATGCACAGTCAACCTGACGACTATTCATTCTTCTGACTGTTTTATTTCATTCGTTTAATCAATTCAAAAACACACGTCACTATGATTCAAAAGCGAGCAACATTACTTCGTTCAGTGACATATTGACCTGCCAACTCACTTTGATCAATTACCGAATAGGGTAAAGATAGATAGCGTATACATAATTTAGCTTTATATTCGTTCCGCAACGCAAAAGAACCAGTGTTATGATTTGTGTGTAGTGTAGTTTTATTTGAATACATGAACAATATAGCTGTAAACTGTAAAGGAAATAATTTGGTGGATGGAATAGTACTTTTAAATTGTCATCTCATCACGGAGAAAAAACTAGCATACTGTGGAACCATTTCATATAAGAAATAGGTAAAAAAGGAAAGTTTAATAATTGCACCGTTACGATCTCATTCATTGCAGGGACATAAGGCAATCAAATAATCATAAAATAAAAACACTATAGTTACTTACTCCGAGTCCGAATGACTAATATACTCCAAGGAACTAGACAAGTTCATTGAAATCCCCGACTGCCGGGAGTATGTCTAATTGTCTATATTAACGGAACTATGTTCGGACCAACGATGTCTCGTTCCATGTCCGTTCCTTTACATTTGCACATGTCTATAGACAGTGAGTCAGACAGGGAACGATTTCTCGCGTAGGTGTAATAAGAATAACTCGACATCCTGCTGGGAGACAGGAAACCGAGAGGCAGGGCACGAGACTGCGTAGTCTAATTGGGCTTCAAGGACCGCCACATACAGTCGGTTTTCCAATTCGGAATTCCGTAACTGAATTATCTCGAACGCAGTAAACTCATACAAATCTATGGATCTACCACATACATACGGAAGTTTTCCGTTCGGAATTTTTTGCGGATTCGTATGGGATTTAGTGCAAAATATATTTGTCTATGCTATGCGCCATGATATACGTACATCATTATTTGGTAGAAGTACCAATAGACCATTTATAACCCTGTCTTTTTAATACGTGGACAGTTCTCCACAAGCTCTTGCCAGTTACTGGGTAAATTCTCTCCATATTTCTCTCTAGAAATAAAATAAATAAATGTATTGAATGTGATTGCTCTAAGACTCAGGTATTTGAAAAAAAAATACAATAGTCAAAGAAAAATTACAAATGCCCTCAATCAAAGTCGTCCCAAATTAAATATGCATAGAGGTACATTTATCACAGATACTTTAATGTTTGATTTTAGTTAAATGAAAGCTTTCGGAGTATGATTTATTAGGTAAGTATAGATAGGACCATTACTATACTGAGGGTGAAATCCAGTTTATTAGTGCCATTAGTTCATACTTCAAACAATCTTAGTGACAAATCTAATCTAAAAAAAATACTAAAATAAAAAATAACAAATCTAACTAAACATTTTGTTTCATTTATACTTTATTCTTACTATTCATGTAGATTTTAAATGTTTCATTCGCCCTTCTAAGATCAATTTTACTGGTGGTCGTATTAAGAACTACCAAAAGCCGATCACAGAAGAGACGAAGACATGTGCAAATAGTGTCATGTGTGGTAGTCACCTGTAGAGGTGCGGCACGGTGCTGGCCCACAGGCCGGCCTCGTGCTCCGCCACCAGATCGGCGAGGCCGCTCACGGCGGCGCCGGCGTCCGAGGCCGGCAGCCCCGCCGCGCCCGAGCTCTCCATCGCGCTCAGCAGCTTCACCGCCGCCACCTCGCGCGCCAGCTCCTCCGACGGCGACGAGTCCGGGTAAGACGTGGCATTGTGATTGGGATCCTACCCTGCGCGCATAACAGGCACAATAATCAGAGCCAACCGTATTCTTTGCATCGCTGCACATAGGAAATCTTAATTGACTTCTTGAAAATCGTGCAGCATTCTTGTTTTTGTTTTAGGATTTGATTGAAACGGCCCGTCGTTTTATTCATCATCTTTATGAATCGGAGTCAGAGAACAACTCTGAGATGTAAAATATAACAATAAGTTCTATCTGCATTTAAATAATTATAATAATGTATGACATACATAAGGAAGGCAACAGACGAACTTACTTTAACAGAACAGTCGTAGTTGGCGGGGCCCCGTTTCGCCCTATGCTCATGCACTTTATAGACAGGCTGCGGCAGTCCAAGCTTGTGGCACGTCCACTCCAGCTTCGCTACTGAGGAGGAGTCCGGCGGCGGCTCGAGCGTGAGTGCGGGAGCGACCAGCGTCACCGGACCACTACTCTCCTACAAATTATATATAAGCCTCGGTAACAGAACGCTCCCCTTCACCTCCAGTATGTGTGTGTAAGCATGCACAATTGATAACCTTTCATTTTGATAAGGTACTAAAATTAGAAAACCATTTCGAGATTTAAGTGTTCTGAGCTCTTAGATATTTTTTTCAGAATTTTTAGATCAGTAATTTAAGAGTTAAATAATAAAAACTGAAATTTTGTCCAAATTATCAATTTCAGGATTTATGGCATGTGTTCCACAGGCTAGATATAAATAAAAAAGCAACTGTCAGTCATCATCTGTCATCTAAATTTTGTCATTGCTGGTTGTCAACTTGTCACGAAGTTGCACAACAACAAAAGAGTATTTACACATATTGACAGTGCGTTCCGCGACATCGCCGTCAGCGCCATAATCGAATACAGCGTCTAAGATGCCATCGTTTTGTATCGCCAACAGCTCAAAACTGACTCGGACTGTAATCGATTTTGGCGTGACTCGGAACAGGGGGTGATATTATGACAGAATAATGACTTTTTAATTTTTATTGATGCAATGACGGGCAAAAGTTCAACGTTTTATAATCCCGACATTGTACTTACGCCCTTTTAGAATGAGTAACTCTAAAAATCTTGAATTATAACTTAAAAATAAGAATAAACACTAAAATAAAAAATACGGGTCCCATCGTTTCCCATCTATTTTCGTATGAGATAATAAAACCAGCTGCTATTTTTTTTGAATTGTTATCAATTGCATGCAATAGCTCATATTTATATCATATTTAAAGCCCTTTCCAGATCTTATTCAAAGTCAATTCCAATAGTCAATATAATATCAGCCCACCAGAAAATGGCTGGTATATTACATACATTATGTCCCAGTCCAAACTTCAGTGCATATGAAATAAAGCATTCTTGCTGAATACTATTCAGTGAATAGCGTCAGCTTTTCAGATATTTCTTTACATAATAAAGTAAAGTAAAGTAAATTTAATAAAATATTTTTTTTATTATATATTTTTAGAATTAGATGTAAAATGTACGTACCGAGTATTCGTTGGTCACAGCAGGCAATTGTAATGGAATTAGGTCAACCGTATTTAGTCGATCCCTCAGGTTTGACAGACGCTGAGATGCTGACACTTTGGAAGATTGTTTCACTTCAACATGCGGCTCAATTCGACCTGGCTGATTCAACTGCAAGCAATAATACAGAAATGTTGTTCAGGAACCATCAGTTTCCAAATAGTTACCTCTCTGCAGACATGAAAAGCTCTCTCTCTTGCGTCGCGACCTCCGGCGGCGGCGGGGGCGGGGGCGTGGGGTAGCATACATGCTGCGGTCGCATTTTTAACATGACGTATAGGGAGGTATACCGGATACATTCCAATGAAGTTCCTATATGGTATCGAGGCCCCATTCTCAGAGCTCTTTGACAAGCCAACGCTGGTTTTTATTGCCTGAAGTTATTACTTGCAGGAAGCTTCGCCATTTAGGTTTTGACAGGACACCAGACCTGTTGCCGTGCCGGCGTCGGCGCCGGAGTCTCCTGCTTGCTACTGCTGTGTGGGGGCGGCGCGGCGTCGGGTGCCTTCGGTGCCGAATTCGTTGTCTTCGTTTCAGAATAGTCGTAACTAGATTTATTCGGTTTCGGATAATTCGTGGTCGTTTTCATTTCGGCTGGTTTGATGTATTTATTGCTATTCTGAAAAAATAATTAGATTTTATCAAGCCTTTTGCGAATTACTTCACAAGTCTTGGCTGGCACCGCCAACTTGTGCTATAGAAATCACGTGGTCGAGAATTACTTGTACTTTTCAACAGCATCAACATTGCAAGAAGTTGGACTCTATTTCCAAACCAGATTGACAGAGATTACAATTATCGATTTTTATATAGTTTTCATTCATGTTCAGAGATATGAATAGATAATAAATGTAATTTAAACTTAGAACTGATTCAATGCTTGATAATTTATTAAGTTTTTAGGCAAAAAATTATGATCTATCTAAATACTGTGGACTGTGGACAACATAATATGTGTGTTGTTTTTATTATTATTATTTATTTATTTTCAGACACAAGATCAACGATGTTTTATATTTGTAGTACCTTTATGGAATGGTTGTTGTTATAGCCATATGTGCCATAGGAACTACCATAGGAACCATTTGAGGTGCTTCCTTTGGGTCCATAGTATTGGTTGGAATACTGATTGCTATAGTTTGAGGAATAGTTATTCGATGCTGGCTTGCGCCATGAGTCTTGTCTTTTTGGGAACCGGCTCTGCAATAAAAAGTGAATCAACAAATAAATAAAATAGCGTCTCTATTATTTGGCGCATCCAAAAGAAAGATATTTCTTCATCAATCAAAAAAAATTGTAACTGGTTCACTCTCAGAAGCACACCAGTCGAACAAACGAACAATAGATAGATAAGATGTATCAACGAGAGGGTTAAGGATAATGACATACATCTATTTGATGATTCTGGCCCAAAGATTTGACTCCATTGTTGACAGAAAGTCCGCCTGAGCAATAATTGTAATCAAGCCAGAGTCCTATACCAAAGAAATGTATAAAATCTTACAGGATAGGTAAGTCTTGATCTAGACTTCTTGCTTGGTTTTTGTTTAGCGATCATAGAAACAATGTGCTGGGTTTCTTGGCTTGCTATGGCATCCACATACCATTCACCATTTCTTTGGGTTACTTTAAATCCTGGTACATCCAAGAATAACTTTTCCAATGATACATATCCTAACTTTTTGTATGGGATCCATTCTCCTTGAAGTTCCTTAAAGTCTCCTAAAAACCAACAGATAGATATTAGAAACTTCAGTATTATATGTATACAATGTCTCCAATATTCATAATAACACTACTATCCATTGTTGATAACTTACTGTTACATTGCTGAACTGTAAGAGCCCCTTTCACTGAAATTAGAGTTGCCCGCAGCGCCTGAATGACTTGATCCTTCTCTGACATTTTGTCTCTACGCTCTCCCTATGATCCTGCAATAGGTATTCAGCAACAGGATTAGTTTGATATTTCCATGAAATTTCTTACATGGAAATATCAAAACATTCTCCAAAACCATAATTTATAGAATTACAAGTGGTACAGCCTGCTCCAGGAATAAAGAGCACTTTGGAGAAACTGGTGGGGATTGCTGCGCATGTGTACAGTTGCGGAATAATTCCGGAGTGCGATATTAGGGTTAGTGTGACGAAATGTGTGTTCAGGACTTTCTTCACTTCTATTTTATCTCTGCTTGATATTTTGTTGATGGGGTTAGGTATATTAGTCTATGGGTCATTCCATGAGAAAGAGGAAAATACCTCAAATTTAGAATTTCTCAAATTATTTCTAATTATTATAGCTGATTGAGTTGAAAGTCCGCATTTGCACTAACTTGCAAAGAAAAATATTTTAAATCAATAAAAAATCGATATTTTTTTGATGGAAACTTTAATCCTAATAAATAAAAATCGAGAAATAAATGCTGTTTCGGAGGCATGTCCCACCAGTCACAACAAAAAATTTTTTTTTTTTAAATTCTGCGAAAGGTAATCAGTCTAATTATTAATGAAAATGAAATAATATAAGATATACTATACGATAAGAAGAAAATCTCTCTTGAAAGTTTAGTGGTCGAACTAAAATTGGTCTTCAAGTACTTGGCGGTAAGAGAGAAGGATTTTACTTGTCCCACCAGTCACACTCATTCAAATAATAATCACAAGAGATTCTGAAAGTATCTGGGGATTTTAATTAAGGGATCTTGTAAACTCATTATTTTTCTATGTTATAAGATACATCTTACTATTATGTAAGATTCTATAACACAATTATAGCTCATGATTGGTTGAATTCCGGAGAAAAATGTCCCACCAGTCACTATGGAATGCCCCCTATGTAAATAATGGAGTTTATGGCAAATAAACTTTTCTCTATAGTCAATATTTGTTTGGCTAGAGTAGGTTATTGTGGCTAAATTTAAATTGGGTTAAACCTAGGTTAGGTTGAAACTTACATACATAAAGAGATAAATAACCCCCTAGTCACTACTTTATTTTTGGGCATCAAGATAATGTACGCAACTATACTCAGGAAGCGTTGAGACATGCTTTTAGTACGCGGAACGGGAAGCAACTGGTCAATGAATCAGGTGCCGGCGCTGACTACCGCCCCTGTCGCACCTCACTTCCCCGCGCCAAACATCTCTGAGAAGTGACTACTGCACATCCAAGGACACTGCTCATTAACACTGGCGTGGGCAGTAACTGCTAATTTTGGCTTATTCTTTGCCAATGACTATACACATTAGTTTTATCTCAATTGTCCATCCATAACTCAACATGCCTGCGGAAAGGAATTTGTTGTTGCACACTGAAGTCACCTGATAGGATATGATGAGAAATTAAAATTAAAAGAATTAATGGTACTCAGGTCTGTGGTATGATGGAGCTGTGAAAAAACAAACTCCTACTCCTCCCTGTAGGTCAATGTAGGTAATCAAAAGATACTTCCTATGCCGCAAAATGAAATATCCACATATTGAGAAAAATTGGTCAGTGTGTACATAAGGGGGCAGAAGCCGAACCGAAAATTCTAAGTAATGTAAGCACAGACTTGAATTTAAATCGATGAATGTAAGTATAAATGTGAAAATACCGCCTTTATAGCAATAACTGAAAGGAGACCAACATTACCCTGCCCGATGCGTGTACCCCTAGGACCGAACTCGCAAGCGCAAGGCAGTCTCACAACGCTGCACCACTGAAATCTTCAGTTAACATTTCTTCTAACCACATGCTGTAAAAATGCAATCGTGACGTGTAAAAGAGAAATCACAACAGTGTATTGTTTTGGGCGGGCATATTGTAGCAATAGAAAATCAATCTATAGTTGACCCTTTTAGGTAACTCTCTATGTATGTTCTGCTCGATAAATCCTTACCAAAAACAAATCACGATATCACTCTGCACCATCCACTACAACTAAAAAACACCCAAACCAAAGTCTTTACAACAAAATTCAACCTGAAGAACATGGATGGATGGATGGAATGGAATGGATAGGGACACGAAAAAAAGATCGATTCCTAGGTGGAATCGATTCTTCTCTTCCGATGCCAAGTACTTTTGGCATCGATACTTTTTTTTCGATTCTTTACCGATATGAGTACTTTATAGTTAGTATCGATTCTAGTCTATGACTAACAACATGACGGAACTAAAATCCAATCCAACCGCGCCCCACAACCTGCCAGAAAAATATTTAATTGATGTCAATAAATTGATGTCAATAAATTGATAGGTGATAGATAAGTTCTTGGCTGTGAATTTAAAATTATGCCTATGAAAAAGTGTAATTATACACAGTTAATATTAAGACACTCGCCGAAACCTTTTTTGTGTAGACCGTCGACACTATCGAGTTGTGGCACAATTTTCCAAATCGGGTGAAAAAAACTCGAAAACTCGAGTTCTTTCTTAGAAAACTAGAAAATTGAATAAACTTTTACTTACCTAAAAGTTGACTCAATTTTCGAGTTTTTTTTAACCCGATTTGGAAAATTGTGGAACCACTCGAAAGTTTCGATGGTCTACACCAACCAGGTTTCGGCTTCAGAGTGTCTTAAAATTCACGGTGTATATATTGTTAATGTTATTTAAAAAATAAATTTAATTGCATGATTGATTTATTTCTTGTCTTGTTTTATTTCAAAATATATAAAGTATGAAGATTTACGTAAAAGTTTGTCATTTTCCAGACCATACAGCTGTTTATTTTTTTCTACGTAAAAGTACTCGATACCTAGAAGTATCGATACTTTTGATACAGATACCGATACCATATGGATACTTTTTTTTCGATACATCATATGAGTACAGTATCGATACTTTTGTTTCGATACCGTGTCCCTAGGAATGGACAAATCAAATCAAATCACCTTTCTTTTTTGGATTAGTTTTTACGGCCCTGGAATCAAGTCCATTGAATGAACCGAATGAGCGATGTTCTGACAGCTAAAAATAGTTCTAAAAGCTGCCAACAGATAGCTTTATTCTCAGAACTGGTTTTATATCAATAAATAGTCCTTTTTGATTTTAAAGGTGGTCACTTTCCTCACCAAAGTGCTTTTCTTTTTGTGAGGAAATGCGTAGTTTTTCCGGAAAATTAAGTTGAAAGTTGAGTCAAAAGAATGAAGCCACTTTTAGCCAATTATTCGATACTCCATTCCATCCTGCGTGATAGGGGGCTAGCCCATCGCCGCAGCAACAGAGTAATAATGGTTTCCTCACAATATTTTCCCCAATGGTTAGAACGGTATAATAAGCATACAATACTGCTCCAGCGAGTCCGAATCAGACTTTGATGATGGTGATTTAGGCTGTGAATCGACTTAACAAGAATAAAAACATGTTACAACATCCTTTTGTTTGATTTGCTAGATACATTCAGAAACTTTAGTTAGAATATCGATAATTTGTATCGACATTAAGCCCATGCCTAGTAGTCACAGTGACAAGCTGTCATCAGAGTTCATCCTATGTTGGATAGGGTATAGCCGGTATAGCAATAGCACCCTCAATGAAAGAATGAGTGTTTTTAGGGTTCCGTACCCGAAGGGTGCCAAACGGGACCCTATTACTGAGACTTCGCTGTCTGTCTGTCTGTCATAAGAGTAATATAATATAATATGAAGCAGCTGTCTGTCTGTCACCAGGCTGTATCTCATGAACCGTGGTAGCTAGACAGTTGAAATTTTTACAGATGATGTATTTCTGTTGCCGCTATAACAACAAATACTAAAAACAAATGTAATATTAAGGGGGGCTCCCATACAACAAAATCTTTTTTTTTTTTTGCTCATTTTGCTCGATATTGATAATGGTAGCAGAGCAGGTAGACGCTTAAAATGTTCACAATATATTGAGTATATTATTTACTTAAAAAATAAATAATTAAATTAAAATTAAATTAATATTTATTAAATTAATATCCAATACAACATGTTTTTTTTTGCGTTGTTTTATAGATAATGGTTCGGAACCTCAGAATAATAACTAAGTACGGAACCCTTCGTGCGCGATTCCGACTCGCACTTGGCCGGTTATTTTTTTAATAGTATTGTACGGCCCTGGAAACTAGTCTTCTTTTTGACCAACGACGGACGCGGCCGGCCGGCCGGCCAAGCCAGAGAATATAAGGTAGTGTTGCTACACTATCGATAGTTAACTTTGAAAATCATGTATAATATCGATAGTATTGATACTGACTATTGCAAGAACAGACGATACGTTTTGTACTTTCGATAGTGACCTTAAATTCAATAGTATTGGTTATGAAACTTATGAATGAATATGGTTTGTTGATGTAAACTGATGTGATGCGAAGTGAAGAACATGACATGGTACCTAATTAAAGTAGGTAATAAATACACTAGATTACGTAATTTACGACATCGACGACTAAATAACGTAATTTATGTTATATTCCAATCTACTTTAGGACTTCATCATCTTATCAATACTATTGAAAATACATTCGATAGTGATTTCGATATTGAGGTTCAATACTATCTATTGCTGTGTCATACTATTATCTCTTCTGTGGCTGTGTCAATAGGCTTGTGGCCTAAATACCTAGATACTTTTTATGAACTGTCAAAACGGAACTTTTGTTCCTGAGTTCGATGAAATAACAACAGAATGACGTGATGTAAAAGTGCCATCAAATGCTGTCTTTTTTTGCACAAAATTGACTTTATTTTTATAAAATAAAATATATCCGCTGGAAATATACAATTTTGAGAATGTCAAGCCATTTTGTACATAATGCTTCAACTTAAGACTTGTTCCTAGATTTATTGGATTACCTTGGCCACAAGCCTATTGTACTAAAAAAGCTATCGATACTATTGCTTCTGCCTCAACTATTATAGTGGCCTATCGAACGGCAACACTAATATAGGTCAGAAAAAAAAGGTACGAGTCTAAGATAGAGATGGGTCGGTCGGTCGGTACGCGTTTTTGCGATACTGAACCGAAATCAGATATTGCATACCAATACCGGATTTTAAAACTATATATTATTGTAATATCTATGTATTGGAGATGCGGCGCGCGCGCGCGGTATGAATACCTACGAATCCTACGATGCATTATTTACTCGATATTATACCTAGATATGTATTTTGATGAGGCTTCGGTTTAATCTACCTAACATGTTACGGAACCAGTAGAATTTGGAGTTTCAAACCACAATAAGTTTATGAAATTTTAAATGGATTTTTATTTTAGAAGATTTCTACGGTTTGTATGTCATAAATAGTCATAATTCATTTAAATGAAATTAAATTATTTTCCTTAATACTTTATCCGGCCGGCCGCGCCGGAACCGTTCGCTAACACTAATACCTACGATACGAAATACTAGAATACGATACTAGATACGAAAACAACACGCACAACGCGGCAACGCGGTACGCGCGCGCCGCGAATAGGCACACACATAGTTTTTACATACATAGATATCGTGGATCGCAATATCTGATATTAGGTTTCGACTCAGTATATAGATATTGAATCTATATACAGTTTGAACCGCCCACCTCTAGACTCTAACACCCAGTTTCCTGCGCGCTGATTAAAGTTAACAGGTTGGTTAAATCAGTTTCGGCCAATCAAGTTCCGTCATTTTGAATAATAGCGGTTCGTGATTGGCTGAAGCTGATTTAACCAACCTGTTAACTTTAATCAGCGCCCAGGAAACCGGGCAAAAGTCAAGCTTTCTGTCTTGTTTGTATCTCTGTCCGTGGCACTCTAGCCTAGATAAAGTAATTCTTATCTGACTCTAGAGCGGGCAAACGGGTGGGTAGATGGATTTATGAATATATCCCCGGAGGTTTTTAGGGTTCCGTATTTATTTTGCTAATACGATGAAGGTGAATGAAACTCCTGCGATACCCGCTCACTGGCTAGACAAGAATTTCATTGATTTCAGATCTGTACCTAGGTCTATTATCTCTTCTGTGCCTAGGTGGTAGGCCCATTTTACGGTTTCTAATTGCAGTTGAATGAACCTGACTGGAAGGTATTAAATGAAACAATAATGTAATATGAATATTCCACAGAATATAATGCAACAAGACAGTATTACAAAGAATATCCAGTCAATCATCTGGGGACCAAGCTTACAATACAAGGTAAATCCAGAATAGAACTGACACAAAAATATATATGTAAAAATTAAAGACACATCAGTCCGATCACCTGGAGACCAAGTATACAATACAAGGCGATTCCAGATTAGAACTGATATAAATATATAAGTAAAATTAATGATACATATAAGCAGAACAAAAAGCTATGTCATCTTCTGAGACAGAAAACAAAAAGAAGAATTTTAATACCATGACAAAAAAACTAAAAACCAAACTTCTAAGTGAAAGAATTAAGACCCAGTAGCCAGATGTAGAAATGTTGACAGTTTCATTATTTTTGTGCGCGGAAGTGCACCCATAGTATTTTAAAAATCATACTTAATTGGAACAGTGCATTCCACTTTTTATTGTTTTTCAATTTTTATGTTTTTTATATTTTATATTTAGCGGGATTACTATCTCTTTGTCAAGATAAAACTGCAAGATGTAGAAGCAACAAGTATGACAGGTAGTACTGGTTCTTAAATCAATTTGGTCATACTGTTATTGTACAACCCATATTACTCTTTTTTGGTGGCCTGCTGTTTGGCCTGGTGAGCCTGCAAAACAGCAACAGCCTCATCCACCTTGGCCTTCAGTGATTCTCCATGCTCCAACATATGGAGAAGTTCGGAATTGTCAATTTCCAAAAGCATTCCAGTAATCTTTCCAGCCAAATCAGGGTGCATTCTCTGAATGAGCGGGAACAGACGTTCGCCAAGCATTTGCTTTTGCTCCTGAAGAGGCGCCGCAGCAAGCATAGTTGCTGTCAGCGGCTCTTGTCCTTGAATGTGGACCGCAGGTTGCGGCGCGGGCGGGTTACGCATGTTTGCAGTGTACTTGTAGCTGGATGGACGGCTTGCCTGGACGAGGGGCGCACGGATCGACGACGCAGCAGCGACTCCTTGTTGGCCGGTGATGGGCCGCGCGCCCAGCGAGGTGCGCATGCCGGGCTGCGAGGGCCCGCGCGGCGCTGGGCGGAACGGCGCCTGCATGTTGGGGTATGCTGAGGCGCCAGCCTGCGCGTTAGGCCTGACTGGCGGCTGGGCGGTCCAACGAGGAGACGGTCTTATCTGGGTCATTTGCGCTGGTCCGTAGAAGCGCTGAGCTGGGGGGAGGGTGGGCACGAAGTAGCCACCAGCACCTCCAGGCTGGAATATTTGACCCATTTGCTGCATACGCATACTTGCCATACGTTGCATGTATTGAGATGTCAAATGAGCTTTGCGATCTTCTTTGCGTTGAGCCAAAGCTACATACAACGGTTTGGTGCCAACAATGCGACCATTCATCTCAGTAACAGCCTTAGTAGCTTCTTCAGGGGAAGAGAAACACACAAACCCAAATCCTTTACCACGTCCATCTTCCAACATCACCTGTAATGAAATGTTAAGAGCATTTAAGTATATGACCATTGACTTTTAATTGACTAGTCAGAAAAATCCTGAGAAAAAAGGTGGACAGACAGATGGATAAGAAGTGTGGTCCTATAAGCATTCCTTTTTCTTTGGATTTTGTTGTTCTTACATGTTTAACCTAACTAATTTATATGAAAGGGTGTGTAAAGTGAAATACTTAACCAACCCTTCACCCATTCAACACTTTGAAATTGAAATTGTTTATTCTCCAACTTAAAAGACATAAAAGGTCTCCCTTTTATTTTTTTAAAAAGAAAGTTATTTATATGGCTTCAACAGCAAAATTTTTATGCACTTTCAGAGTTCTTGCAATAATTTATATTTCTCAATATTAAATTATTGTAAGTCCTTGTTATGTTGTCCTGTGCAAAATTGAATCACACTATTATTTGCATGCTGTATAAATATAGCTGAATAAGGAACTTATTATATTACTAACATCTGATATGTAAACCTAAATTCATAAGCAAATAAACAAATCTTGAATCTTAAACCTATGTACATAATCATTGAGGTATTAAGGTCTAGTAAGTAAAGTAGTAGTAAGTCTTAAAATATTATAACATTAGTCTTTATTAAGCTTACCTTAGCTGAAGTTATGGTTCCGAAGGGAGCAAATTCTTTGCGAAGTTTCTCATCATCAATAGTGTCATCCAAATTCTTGACATATAAATTGACTCCTTGATAGCGAGTCAGACGTTCAGATTTCAGTTGTTCAAATTTGCGCTTTAGTTCCTTTTGACGCTCAGCTTTCTTTTGAGCTCGGCCAACATACAATGGCTTGCCTTCAACAAGTTCTTTGCCATTCAACTCCATGCAAGCTCTCTCAGCGCAATCAGGATCTTCAAAGGCAACAAAGCCAAATCCTCTGGAATTACCATCATCTTTATACATCACCTTGTGACTGGTGATGCGGCCATACTTCTCAAACATATCTTTCAAAGCCTCATCAGAGAAGTCATCACCAAAGTTCTTCACATACACATTGGTGAACAATTTCGCCCTCTCTCCCAGTTCCTTTTCGCGCTCCTTACGGGGGATGAATCTGCCGACATATACTTTCTTTCCGTTCAACAACATGCCATTAACCTTTTCAATGGACTTGTTAGCAGCCTCTTCAGTCTCAAAATGGACAAATCCATATCCTTTAGATGCCCCAGTCTCGTCCTGGGCCACCTTGCAGCTCAAGATGTTGCCAAAAGCTGAAAAGGTATCATACATGGCCTTGTTGTCAATGGTCTTGTCGAGGTTCTTGATGAACACATTTCCAACCCCGGATTTGCGCAGAGAAGGATCACGTTGGGACCACATGATTCTAATAGGTCTTCCTTTGATAATGTCAAAATTCATAGTGTCCAAGGCTCTTTCAGCTAAAAATCAAAGAAAGCACAGATGAATTTATAAATCACACATCTTGAAAGATGTTCTATCTGCAGTGGTTACATGATTACTAGTATATGTATTAGTAGATTACTGGAATCAGTTGGTTTGAACTAGAAATGAGCAACTTTCAATTCAATTCCACTATAATCAATCTAATTCATTAGACATTGATCAATTAATTAATTACCTAATCAACTAATGATTGTAGAGTCTACTGACTCATGCATTTGCGGTAGGTAGATGCTGACGTGTACATATCAGCAGACTGCATTTGTTATTTCGAATTTTAGTGCATGATGATGACATTTCACTGACAAATACGGAACAATGAGAAAACGACCTTGAATCTATTGAACGCATGGAAACATGTAAAGAAAGGTACTCACCATCCGCAGGTTGCTGAAAATTAACGTAAGCGTAGCCTAGTGATCGTCGAGTTATCATATCGCGACAAACGCGAATAGAGAGAACGGGGCCAGCCGTTGAGAATTTCTCAAACAACATGGCCTCAGTAATATCGGAGTGCAAGTCCCCGACATACAAGGATGCCATCGGATAATTTGGCGGTGCGGGATTCATTTTTAGAGTTTCACTTCGACTATTTTATGCTAATAATTTACTTATAAGTAGCAAATAGTAACTTCACTTTCTCTTTATGTCGACTATCGCATTCCTTAGACCACGTTGCACGCTTACGTACACTAACTTAAAATCGAGTGATTCCCGTTTGAAATTTTGTTATTTTACTATTTTTTTGGATTTTTGATTTATTTTGTTATTTTTTTTTTATTTTACAAGAATATTTCACGGAATTCTGAGGATTGTGTGACCTTATCGGAGGAAACACACAACCTCGCGTGAACACACCTTGCTCACCAAAGGAAAGGTGACGTTTGTGAAATGAAACAAAAAGCAAGATGGCGGGTTTGATACTGGCAGCCATTTTCATCACAGATAAAATGGCTTCTAGACGGTCGGAACCAACTGCCGCGCCGACCATCGTGGCCTTGGTCGGGTGTACCGATTTTTGTATTCGTTCTACACCATATTATTATACTAATAGTGTATCTCTTTAAGCCAACGCCAGACGGCATTCTAACACAGTTTCTGCCAGGTGACCTTAGTAGAAGCTGCTGTCTAGATGGTTTAAAATAAGCCCCAAACTTCAGTGTGCTTGAAGCATGCTTGAAGCGCTTGTGCTGAGCAGCTGAGCAGCTAACATCGTCGTGCGCAAAACTCCTACAAACGCTATGGCTCCTTATTTGTCGAAATTTCAAAAGGTTGGAGTTTTTTTTGCTCTTTTGTGTGCAAATTTCCCAAGCATTTTTCTTTTGAGCCGGGTCTCTAAAATTCAGTCGCGCAGCCGCACGTTCCGAGTGTAGATGCGTCGCACGCGCAAGAATGGGAACGTGAGATACTTACGGAACTCATTGAGTTGTACAGAGATTTGCCGTGTCTTTGGGATTTGAATTGCCAAGCTTTTAGAGACCCGGCTCAAAAGAAAAATGCTTGGGAAATTTGCACACAAAAGAGCAAAACAAACACCAACCTTTTGAAATATCGACAAATAAGGAGCCATAGCGTTTTTAGGAGTTTTGCGCACGACGTTAGCTCAGCACAAGCGCTTCAAGTACACTGAAGTTTGGAGCTTGTTTTATACCATGTAGACAGCAGCGCTTCTACCGCGCTTCTACCTAGGTCACCTGGCAGCAGAGATGGGCGCTGCGAATTTTTCCGACTCACCCAGTTTGGAAAAAATCGAAAAGTCGGAATTATTCTGGAATAATGGAAAAATAAGTGGAAATATTGGAAAAATTAAAGTGCTTTGAAAAGATATCGAATTAAAACCTGCACACGTCGATAGAAGACTACTATGCCAACATTTTATATCATGAGGATTTTTTTCCTAAAGCGTCACATAAGCGAGATATTTGATATCATAGAGTGCCAAAGGTTTATTTTTGCAAAATCATTCACTAAAATATCTCGCTAATGTGACACTTTAGGATAGATTTTTTTATAACATAATTTGTTGGTATAATAGTCTTCTATCGACGTGTGCAAGTTTCATTTCGATATCTTTAAAAAACACCTTAATTTTCCCATATTTACACAAGTTTGATTGGAAAATATGTGTAAATAGTCTAAAATAAAGGTGTTTTACAAAGATATCGAATTTAAACTTACACAGTTCGATAGAAGACTATTAGAACAACAATTTATGTCATGATAAAAATCGGCCTAAAGTGTCACATAAGCGAGATGTTAGAGTGACCCCAGTAAAAAATGGCAACACTGGTCACAAGTAGTGACCCCTGTCAACAAAGTGACATCTGTCAACAATGTTAAGTAACATTATCACCAAGTCTTAAAATTTAATGATTTTGCAAAAAAAAGCTTTTGGCAATTTAAAATATCAAATATTTCGCTTATGTGACGTTTAAAGAAAAAAATCTTCATAATATAAGTTGTTGGTCTAATAGTCCTACATCGATTTGTGCAGGTTTCAATTCAATATCTTTGTAAAACATCTTAATTTTTCCATATTTACACATATTTTTCCATCAAAATGGAAGGATTTGGAATAATTCAGGAAGGATATCGGAATTATTCGGAAAAGTGGAATAATTCCGGGTGATTGCCCATCTCTGCCTGGCAGAAAATGTCGTAGAATGCCGTCTGGCGTATGGTTTATTCTACACGGCTAGGTAGGTAGTAGCTTCAACTTGTCACTCCGGCATTCAAAGCGTCAATCGACAACCATCGTGACGGATTCATCTATGCTTATAAATTGGCGCTCTGGTAATAATTCCGAACCACCTAATTCGGAAAAATTAGAAAAATTGGAATAATTCTGGAATTATTACGAATCCTTCCCACTTGGAAAATATGTGTGAATGTGGAGAAAAAATATGTTTTGAAAAGATATTTCATGGACGATGCGCACGTCGTCGGGTAGCAGACTACTATACCAACAAATTATGATTTTCATTGAAAGATTTTGCAAATGTATTGCAAAAAAAAATTAGAACTGTATGATATCTCACTAATGTGACACTAGAGGACATTTTTTCCTATGACTTATTTTGTTGCTATAATAGTTGTTTATCGACGTGTGCGGGTTTCAATTCAATATCTTTGTAAAATACCTTTATTTTATTTTTTCCAAGTGGAAGGATTCGTAATAATTCTGGAAGGATATCGGAATTATTACAAGAACTGGAAAAATTCCGGGTGATTGCCCATCTATATCTATGCTGGACAAAGTATACCTTACCTCCCTCACAGGCAGTCATACACAGTCACCATACAAATTACAAACCCTAACATCGATGTTCACTCCTTGAATGTCCCTGCCCCTTTATTCGCTAACTCAGTGATGATCACTCGTGTAACCAAGGATATCAAAATAAGTCGGTTAATGAGAACTGTAAATGTAACATTGTGAGTCGTGGGTGGTGCCGGTGTAACACGGTGGTAACATGAGAGGGTCAACAGTAACGTAAAATGTTCAAAAGTAAGTTAAGTTAAGTTTTTGATCACATTCTGGCAAAGCTGACAATACGTCTTTACTCTTCGAGCGCCGCTGGAGAGAACTGACAAGTTGTGTTGCCGATCGATAGGCCACTATCGATAGTCTATCGATAGTTTATCGATAGTTGAGGCAAAAGCAATAGTATCGATAGGCTATCGATAGTATCTTATTGCAATACTATTGACACACAGCTTTTTTATTGCAATACTATTGACACACAGCATTACTATCGATAGTATCGAACTTCAATATCGAAATGACTATCGATAGTATTCAATATCTAAATCACTATCGATAGTATCGAACTTCAATATCGAAATGACTATCGATAGTCGCGCTAGTATCGATAGTATTGCTACCGACTATTGCAAGAACAATCAATACTATCCATACTATCGATAGTTTTAAACTATCGATAGTGACCTAAAATTCAATAGTATTGGTAAGATAATGAAGTCTTAATAGTAGATTGGAATATAACATATCACTAACGTAATTCTAATAAAACCTTGTTTGTCGGTCATTTTCTTTTTAAACTGGCAGCATTAAATATTAAGCTTAAGTGGGTACATTGATAAAATACGGGACTTTCAATTTAAGGTCACTATCGATGGTACAAAACTATCGATAGTATCGTCTGTTCCTGCAATAGTCAGCAGCAATACTATCGATAGTTGTTTCAATATTGAAATTCGATACTATCGATAGTATAGCTGTGTGTCAATAGTATTGTTCTAAAAAAGCTATCGATAGCCCTATCGATATTATAGATGATTTTCGAGGTAAACTATCGATTGTAAAACTATCGATAGTGCGGAAGTACTACTGACAAGTTGGTTGAGTCAACCATCCGAACGTGTGGAACGAATACAAAAATTGGTAGATCCATCCAAGGTCACGGTGGTCGGTGGTAGGGTCGGTGCCGATTGTCTAGAAGCCTCTTTGGTTAGTGTGATTGTCTATGAAAAAATAGTAATCTGTGCTTCAATAAAAAAAAAACTTTGAAGTAAGGAATATTTATCTTGTCTATAGTATAGTCCGTCTTTTATTTCTTGCTTGTTTTGGCCACCGGTTAGTTTTCGTAAATCGTATTTTATTTATTCTATCACATTGTGAAAGTGCAATAAAATTATAAATCCAAATAGTACATTGAATTCTCTGTCCGTTCATTGATGTATTTTTTCTGTATGTTATTTACAGGTGAAGTGGTAAATCAATCAAGATGGGTAAGGGGAATAATATGATTCCGAATGGCCATTTCCACAAAGATTGGCAAAGATTTGTGAAAACATGGTTCAACCAGCCTGCTAGGAAATACCGCAGGAAGCAGAACCGAATCAAGAAAGCAAAAGCTGTAGCTCCTCGCCCAGCAGCCGGTCCCCTGAGGCCTGTAGTGCGATGCCCGACTGTTCGTTATCACACGAAAGTTCGTGCTGGGCGTGGATTCACCCTGCGTGAAGTTAGGGTAAGCTTTGTCAATATAAATAATAGATATACTCTGGCCGCTGAGAGAATGCGATCCTGACACGTATATTTATGTCCCTATTGTCCCGTGCTACTTTTCACTCTATCTCACTCCCACAAAGGGGATTGCATCCCAAACTGACATGTAATCAGTTGCTATTTATAGTTTCGTTATTGCAGAATATCAATAAACTGGTAACCTATTGTGGTTACCCACTTACTCTAGATGGTTAACCTATAAATTCATAATAATCCCTTGAAAGTTCTAATTTTAATAGTTTTTAGTTTAGTCTTAGTTACTGTTTATTTTTACAAATTGATTACATTTTCAGGCTGCTGGCCTGAGTGCAGCATTTGCAAGGACCATTGGCATTGCTGTGGACCCCCGTAGGCGCAACAAGTCTGTGGAATCACTACAGACCAATGTTCAAAGGCTAAAGGAATACCGTGCAAGACTTATTCTGTTCCCTAAGGGCAAGAAGGTAGGTTGCTGCTCACTTTTATGCACAGTTTGCCTGTTGCTATTTATTGTGCATCAAGGATAAGCATGGTTGTCATGAGATACACAGAGCTGTTGGTAGCTACTTGTAAACTCAGCACCATCTTTGGAACTGGTCTCAAGTTGGTTGTAGACAATCCTATTGAATTATACTTAGTTTTATTGTACAAATAAATGTTTTACACATTTTTTATTATTCCAGGTGCTGAAGGGTGAAGCCAACGAGGAGGAACAGAAGCTGGCGACGCAGCTGCAAGGCCCACTCATGCCCGTGCAGCAGGTGGCGCCCAAGTCCATCGCCCGCGCCATCACCGACGAAGAGAAGAACTTCAAAGCCTACCTATACCTCCGAGGCGTAAGTGGAAACTAATGTTATTTTCATTTTTCACAGATGCCAAGATTTATTGGAATAGTTAAAAAGAATCGATGATATACTATCCCTTTCCATTATAACTAAGCTAGTTCACTAAACTGAATATCAGGTTCTAATGAAATATATCATTTAACTAGAACTGTCTTGAGCATTTCTAATGCTTGGGTATAATTTAAATATTGATTGGTTGCAGGCTCGCTCGATCGCCAAGCTGGTCGGAATCCGCGCCAAGAGGCTGAAGGACGCCGCCGAGAACCCCGACGACGTCACCAAGGCGCCCACGGCTGTCGTAGACAAGAAGGCTAAGAAGTAATTCCACCAATAAACTCAAAAATGTATTTCTTTGTTTTATTTGCTATTGCTGTAAGGCAGTTAGTCTATTCAGGGAAGTTAACAAAATCATCGTAAAAATGTCAGTCTGATCAAATCGGTTTGATAGTGAAAGTTGTTCAGAATGATGTTCCGTAAGAAAAATGATTCCTCCAAACACCCGGTAATTTCAATATTTGTTGCTAAAGCGGGCAATAGATTTACGCATTCTGTGAAAATTTCAACTTTCTAGCCATTTTCTAGCTAAAACGGCCCGTGATGTCTTTATTAATCTGTGCCGTAAGTAATAAGTGTGTTATTAATAGATTTTCGTGTTTTTAATGTTATTTGGGAGACCATAACTTAGGGTAAGATAGGGTTGGGTATATCCCACATTATTCTGGCACATTCTCCATACGTTCAAAGTAGCATATTTACAACTATTCATATTTTACATATCCGTTCAAGAAATGTCTATAGTGATGGGAAACATTGACTATCGATATATTTTTAACAACTGATAATGCTTACTTATTTGATAGTTTTAGCTGTATTTATGAACCTAACCTTTATTTTTAGATTTCCTTGAGAAAAATATCAAATGCATGGCTGGACGCCCAAATCAAATGGGAATATGCTGAAAACTTTTCACCGCCAAAAAGAAATCCCAGACAAATCCATATAGCTAAACCAGCACTAAATCTTACCTACTCACCTACTTTTCTACTTGAGACAAATGCCATGGTAGACATTTTTCTATATCAAAATGACAATCTTGTGATAATATATATTTAATCTGAGAAAGTGCGGAATCGCAATCACGCATTTCCATTACTTACCTTTTAGTATTATCTATATCAATCAATGGTGTGATTAGGAAATTAAATGTAAGGTTAAGTGTCTTAGTAAAAAAATTGGTTGCCTGTAAAGTCGGTATACGGGCGAAAGTTTTACGTGACAACGACTTTGAGTGGTAAAATAATTTTAATGTGAATATTCATTCGTATAGTAGGAAGAAGGATGAAATAATAGTAACAATTTAAAACATTGTGCTCGAGTGGAAGGGACGCGTGCCTTTCACTTTTTATGTCTGTCTCTCCCGCTCTTAGGCGGGCTAACAATGCCCGAGTGGAAGGGACGCGTGCCTCTCACTCGCTCTCATTGTGAGCGCATAACGTGAGCGGAGCGTAACGCAGTTTCTTGAAGTGTCACCCGGCAAACCAATTTATAAGACGTTGTCACGTCAAAATTTGTGTGTTCTATCAGAATATTTTTTTTTTTTTCCTGGCCGGCACTTTTACTTTTGGCCCATCAATGTATGGACCTTGAATGATCTCGTTTAAAAAATATTATGCTTGTAACACCTTATATGTCACCGGGATATACATATTATGTTACCGACAAAAAAAAAACTGTCATTCTACAGTGTTACTGGTCAGTTTACCTCTCAGGTTTACCTACAGATGTATCCTACAGAATGACGGTTTTCATACTTTGACAATGACCTAAAGATCAATGTCCCGAATGTCCCGATGGCCAAAGATAATATAAACAGCAGTGTGGCCGCTATAGAAAAGCACTCGTCCAAACTAGACTAGCCAGACTCTACCTGTCTTCGATGATATCGAAGTAAGCACTGTTTTATAATTTTATCGATAGCCGCAATATCGATACTCACCCCATCGCAGACTGTCATCCTCCGTAGTCCGTACAGGACAGCGGATAGCCAACTTAACGGCGAAAAAAAAATAGCCAACTACGTCATAGAGGTCAAATGAGAATTGTTTTTACAGAAATTTCCGAAATCCTGCAATATTTTTTGATTCGAATAACGCTATTCAATTCAGAATACAATTATCTCGAAATGGTTTTCCCAGTTTGATTCCCTTGAAATTAGTTTCCATGGTCCACTCTATATTTCCAGCAGATATATTTTATAATGTCAATTTTGTGCAAAAAAAAAACAGCATTTGATGGAACTTTTACAAGACGTCATTCTGTTAATATTTCATAGAACTCAGGAACAAAAGATCTGTGCACTGTACAGGGTTAAGGCAGGGTTCATCACGTGACATTGGCGAAATTATTGTGGCAACCGTGGCAACATACGATAGAAGCCACAGATCAAAAACTTAAAACTTAACCCTTATCCAAATGCGAGCCATTTCGAGAAGTAGAACAAAACCGATGGCTATTCCGGGGTACTTTGGGGTCGGGGATTCAGTTTGCATCATTACTTTTTTTTAAAAAGGGGGAAGTGTTTTTTTTTATGGTGGTACATATAATACCATTGTCCAGTTATTTGAAAAAACACGTGAGTGGTAAAATATGTACCATTGTCCGTTAAGGTTTTTTTCTTGTTTTTGGGCGATTTTAATACTAGTGTATTACCCTAGTTCACTTGTTATTTATTTCATGAAATAAAATGTGATACTTTTGCCGGTGCGTATGCGTGTGCGTGGGAGTGTGCCGGTGCATGGGCGTGTGCGATGCCGTTCAACTTTTTTTTTCGAAAAATACATGTATTTTACATGAAAGTTTCGAAACAAACAAAATGTATCTTTCGCATTTAATCTTTGGGAATTCAAAAACAGAGGTCTCAACAACATTCTATATGTACCTATATTAATCGGAGGTAAGTCAGCCAGTATTTTTTATATAGAGATCCATTTTCTAAACCTAACCTACCTACCTAATGGTAAATTATGTACCACCAAAACAGCTCTACTTTGGATCATCCAAAAAAATACAAATCTACATATCTTTACGCCTATATTAGGTCCAATTTGTCCAGAATATAGTCAATTTTACATATTCAGAGGTATGGAAAACTTGCCGGAATCTTCGTTTAACAATTCTCACAAGTTTGTCCAGATATGAAGCAAAAAGTACGTTTTTCCCGAAGAAAACTTGTTCGACCGACTTCAAGACAGGCTGACACTCTCAAACGAGGTTATGAAGTAAATTTAAGACAGGAACCATAACCGGAAACTATCTGAGATTGTCTATGACCTACAATGGGTGCCATTTATGTTGCCACTAAAAAAATATCAGAGGATTTTGGTAGAATCATTATGTGGTACGCACAAGTCCCTTTATTTGGATAAGGGTTAACTTAATACTTAAAATCTGTTTTGACAGTTCATAAAAAGTATCTATTTTGACTTGACAGGCCACAAGCCTATTACCCTTGCTATTACCGCTATGACCATTCTTTTTTTAACCGACTTCCCAAAGGAGGAGGTTTACAATTCGTCCGGATGTTTTTTTTTATGTATGTGGCCCTAGACGCGCCTAGACGGATGGACGGATTTGGAAAATTATTTTTTTGTTTGAAAGGGTTTACCGTCCCATTGACACAAGGTCAGGATCTGATGATAGGATCCTGGAGAAATCGAGAGAACTCTTCAAATATTATAGGCAGACCTATAGTGATTTTTGTGTTTTAGTAATAACTCGTGCAAATGCACATGGTAAGCATAATATTGTGATGCGGAACTGCTGATGAAGACCACATATGGCCACCAGCCAGATCTGCTCAATACTAGGTACAAATACAATGCGTGGCTGACGGGCAGGCAACGCATAGCCTAAACCGGTGGACCTAGAGCCATGAAAGTTTGTACAGAGGTTCCTTAGTAGCGTGGGGTAGCACTGAGATGGGATTTGACAAAATTAATTCCCCAAGGGGGGGGGGGGATAAGGGGTTACAGTTTGTATTAAACTCAATCTAATCAAATTTTACTTTTTGTTTCAATTATAAAAGCTTTTATTCAACTTGCACTGTAGTATGTACAACGTGTAACTCTAAGTACGCAAAACCTTAAAGACCCCAAGTGATTTTTATTACAAGAAAATTATTGTTGAAAGAAAATTAAAAAAAAATACGCGTGTAGCACCGTACATGTGTTAGAAGTAAAACTTCTGTAGCTAGATCATTAAGTGGTACCTATACTATACACCTATACCTACCTATACTAAAAGAGATTTAAATTTCCAATTTTGAGATCCAATCTCTGCTTCAAGTTACTTTTAAGTTTCAGACGTCCGATTATTTGAAATTATTTTATACTTGTACTTACTTTTAATACGTCATGTCATTTATTTCCCACCATTCCTTATCTACAATTTGTCGCGCTCGTGGTGATATACTTAACTCATTCAATAGTGTCACTACTATTTGCATCTCGCTCAGATTATATACCATTCTCGCTCAAATGTATGCATTGCTTTGCTTGTTTTAGAAATCCATATCGACCCGTGTGACATTGATGAAACTCTTTTCTTACAAACTGTATGGATCGCATCGCACAGCTGTCAAACATAAGTTCCGGTTCCAACAAAGAGGTTGAACGAAGTAGTTTGAGTCATGCTAGTTGGTTTTGTTGTTTGTCCCAGCCAGCGGCGGCGGCGGCGGCGGCGCCATCTTGGCCATACCGGAAATCAAGAACTCGTGGAAGAATGCTTAAAATAATTTTTATTTGTTAACGTTTCATCAGGTTTTTCTCTCACTAATTAACATTCTTTATTGTACGAATGTATTATTATCTTATCTGATTAGTTAATAATTGAAACAAAAAGTAAACTTTAGAAAAAACCGACTTCCACAAACCCTATTTGATTAGATTGAGTTTAATACAAACTGTAACCCCTTATCCCCCCCCCTCGGGGAATTAATTTTGTCAAATCCCATATCAGTGCTACCCCACGCTACTAAGGAAGCCCTGTACAAAGTTTCATGGCTCTAGGTCCACCGGTTTAGGCTTGCGTTGCCTGCCCGTCAGCCACGCATTGTATTTGTACCTAGTATTGAGCAGATCTGGTGGCCATATGTGGTCTTCATCAGCAGTTCCGCATCACAATATTATGCTTACCATGTGCATTTGCACGAGTTATTATGAAAAACACAAAAAACACTATAGGTCTGCCTATAATATTTGAAGAGTTCTCTCGATTTCTCCAGGATCCCATCATCAGATCCTGACCTGGTGTCAATGGGACCACCCTTGAGGTATTACCTATACGCCGAAAAAAGATTTGTTCAAATCGGTTCATAATTGGCGGAGAAATCGCGTAACAAACATAGAAAAAAAAAAAAAAAAAAAAAAAAAAAAAAAAAAAAAAAAAAAACATACGGGTCGAATTGAGAACCTCCTCCTTTTTTTGAAGTCGGTTGAAAACCGTATTGAAAATAGTTGCGGTTTTAAAAGTCTTCAGCCGACCCTGACGTCACCGATTCCAATTTCCGTTACATTTCTTAGCCACTCGTGATAGCACCCGGCTAGTAGCAATTGAAAAGCAAATATATGAATAACCCACAGTTGAGAGGTTAAATAAATTTTACCCCCGTGCCCTAAGAAGTTTTACTTCAAAAAAATCTAAAATTCTAGAAGATATGAGCAGTTTTCGTTTTCCTAACAATTCTAATAGTTTCTCTTAGCTCTGCCGCCTTAAAAACCGCCCGCAGTACACCGCCCGCGATAGCACAAAATAGGTACCTAGACATTCACACCCGCCGTTTGTTCCCTTCTAACGTTCACTGCGAGATCCTTAGTTTGAAAGAGATAACTAATGTAGCGCGCGCGCTTGCTTTGTGGATTGATCTGCCGCTGCTTTCGTTCGACACACTTATTTGAATATCTCGCTGGATCACGGTAAATGATAGACGCGGCAATAAATAATTATGGATAAAATTTAAAAAATATATATGTAGGTATAGTGATGGAATCGATTATACTCGTCATTCTGAACAACCTATTTTCAGGTTTTGCGTACTTAAAGTTACGTTGTATATCATGGTTCGCGTCAAAAATGTCGGCTTGAATTTGACCCACTTTCCGTTATCCGATTGAGCTGAAATTTTGCATACATATGTAAATTGGATGACAATGCAAAATATTTTTTTGACTTGGAGCTGATCTGATGATGGAGACGGAAGGTGACCATGGGAACTCTTGTCATAAAACATCGCAACACCATCATGCTTGGGTTCGTTCGATTCGTCTTAACAAATACTTTGGTCCTAGAATATTTTTTATGACATGGAGCTGATCTGTACATGTACATGTACAGATCAGCGCCTTTGTACATGTTTTTTTCATTATTAAGTGTCTGTATTCTGTTTTTGTGCAATAAAGTATAAAGAAGAATAAAGAATCTGATGCTGGAGCCGGAAGCTGGCCATGGGATCTCTGTTTGGTCTCATTTGATTCGTCTTGACAAACACTCTAATTCTAGATTAGATGTTTTGTCCTGTCTAGGCTAAAAAGTTAAAAATAAATTAAAAGTAAAAAATCATTTTTGAATTGAAATTTTATTTTCTTTTAAGCTTTGTTTAAAAATGTTTTTTTTTTTACTTTTAATTTTTACTACCGTAAAAAGCGTGGAAATGTACACAGGTCTCCTAAATTAATATGAATAAAAATGCAATATCATATCAACTAAAAATATATTTCAAACCTATAAATTCATTTACATTTATAGTCATTAATAGTTATAGATGCGGAATAAACGTTCATAATCGTTTAGAACTGTGATAATGTGCTAAGCTAAAAAGTGACAGCTTAAAATCGGTGACTTCTAGAATAAGAAACAATTCGTATTATTATTAATTTAATTGCTTTCCTACTTCTACATGCAGCAGGTAGGAGCGCGCGTCGCTCGGCGCTCGCCTCGTCGTGTCTAGTGTGTAGTGTGCACTCTAGGCGGAGGCGTCGAGCGCGGCGGC
>CAUOQF010000115.1:0-91738 GCA_963457715.1 Argyresthia albistria
TTCTGTCTGCTTAGTCAAGTCCCCTGTCTAGTTCCCCCACTGCTAGGTCTAGTCACCACTCCGCTAGGTCTAGTCGCCCCTCTACTTAGTCAATGCCCCCCAGTGCTTAGTCTGTAGACCATAATGCTTGGTTTCTAACTAGTCTTTATTGCACAAAAAACTGAAAACAACCACTGAACAGTGGAAATAAACACGTATAAAGGCGAGCTTATCTCTAATAAGAGATCTCTTCCAGCAAACTTAGTATTTAATAATAAAAGATAAGACCTACAAATGTGCCCCCTGTGTGTTTACCCCTCTGCTAGGTCTAGTCCCCACTCAGCTACGTCTAGTTCCCTCTGCTAGGTCTAGTCCCCCACCCGCTAGGGTCCTCACCTGGCAGAACAGGTTGTTCTGACACAGCTCTGCGAGCACCGAGCTGGCGTTGGCGCGCACCTCCTCGTTGTCGCTGCCATAGCACACGGGGAACAGAGCGAAGCCGCCCATCTTGTAGAAATCTGGAGTGAGGAATGAGCGTTTTAGTTTAGCAATCATTTAAGACTTTATTGTTATTACATTATTATATTACATTACAAATACACTGTCCTCAAATAAAAAGATGCTGTCAAAACACCCAGTAGGATATTCTACATGTTTTATTATTATTAAATCGTTTATTATCAGGCTACAAGGCCAATACAATACATTGCACATTTAAAATATAAATTAAAGGTTAGTACACAATAAAGTTTTAAATTAAGATGTTTATATTAAGAAACGCAATATTATATCTGTTGTGTTTTGCTATAAATAAAATTATTATGGAGTGCAAAATTAATATGATTAAGAACAATTGTTCATTCAAAGGCACATTGCTCTGGTCCCACACTAGGATACTGTGTCGTGGGAACCAGAAAGAGTGACGGCACACACTTATGGTTGTGCATTATGGACTCTGGGTTTTTTTATCCATTTTCCTCAGTCGGGATTCTAAACTGTGACCTGCTTGGGAGGCAGAGCATCTAATGCGCTAATTGGAGTTTCAATATATATATAACACTGAGTTGGGAATTTGAGTTGGGAACCTGGTTGACAGGCCGAGCTTGACTACATTTCATAGTTTTTTTTTTATGTATTTATATCTTGCAATCAGTATTTCAAATAAACAGATGCGATGTAGTTTATATTGTGTAATGCGCTACTCCCAGTAGAGTCTGCCTTTCTTAAGTGGAGTCAGATTTCATCTAATTAAACAAGTTTAAAAGTTCACCATTAGCAATATCCATATCATCGATGTACTCAAACAGGTTGTTGAAGGCGGTCTCCACATCATCAGGCAGCGGCTGGCCCATGTGGATGCTGTGCATCTTCTCCGGGTCAGCGAGGACCTGGATGGAGGCCTGGATGATCTGGGACACGTTGACGGAGAGACCTCGGAGTGCTTCCTGGAGGAACCTCTTTCTCTGGAACATCAATGAAGATTGAACACATTGAACAAAATCTAGGGTTTAAGTTTTCTGGCTTAGGTTCAGAGTAGAATGGCCTTTACAAACTTTTATAATCATGAATTTTAAAGTCAAAGGTTTTGTACTGGCCACTGTTCAGCTTTTTCTTAATTTCAATCATATTAATTACTACCGAACCGAACGTAAACTTACCTACTTACCGACTTTAGGGATTCCATCAGCCAGATTGATATTAAAAACAAACTCAAATCATACTTTTTATCAAAATTAGAAAAAGATATTTCTTGAGAAATGTTGAATATTGGATTTTATGTCCATTGAACAATATGTATTTGCGTAATTGAGTTATTAATGAATTGAATATTTAAATTATTTTATAAATTAGATACTATAATTAATGAGTAGATCACACCACACACAAACCCCAGTGGTTTAAGTGGTGTTCTGATGTACCTTACGTACGTACCTACGTACCGAGTATGGTTTCACTATTTATATGTATTTGTAAAATGGCATTACTATTCGCTTTCAGCTGGCATTCTAAAGGGTTCATGACTCGGGAGATAAAGGAGCCAATCACTACACAAAGAAGTGAACAAGCAAGGCTAAATGACGCAATGAGCAACTTACCTCCTCATCCATAGGACCCATGCCAGAATCGCCGGGAGCATCTTCTGCCTTGGTCGCTTCCATCGCAAACCTTAGCAGGCCCTGGAAATATGGTTTTTATGATTATTTGTATGCAGTGCTTATTGGGGAAGTAAAAAGGACTACCTATTGGACATGTAGCAATGATATAAGTCCATTAATTTTCTGTGTGTCCTATGCGCAGCAGCTTTCTTTATTATGCAGCAGGTAGCAAGGGGCGGCGAGATCAAAGGACACACAGAAAATGAATGGACTATATTTGATCTTAAGTTCAACTGAAAGAAATTTTCATTGTGATGGACATCATCCAGTCTGTATAAATGTGAGGATGGGCTAGCTCCCTGAGAGAAAGTGGAGTTATGAATATTCCGCTAAATTTAGGCCCAACTTATGGTGCCTCTGTCTTCCCGGTATGGCAAAAGGTGTGTGTTCCCATACAAATTAGAATTAGTAACCCTTCGTAAAAAAGAGATGGTGTGAGGAGTCAGATTTGTACTTTAAACGCCATGGTTTCAGTTAACATGCTTCTAGGTGGCGCTAATATTACAATAAATCCTATGTATCTTAGCGCCATCTCATGGTAATTGCAATTTTTTGATGGTGCTAAACCAAGTGATAATGGCCTTGAACTAAAGAAGCTTCCGTAGCATCTCAGTTTGCGCCTGTGTCATATTTTGTTCTAGGTGGTCTATCTGTATTAGTATAATATTATAGTATCTGTGGTGTAACACTATATTTCATCTATATTTTCATTTTGTATAGTGCCTGTCCAGGAAAAGTCTTGTACCTTAACAACCTGTACAAAAACATATTACCATAGAATGCATGGACAGTCAACATTTTGTTGTTTGGTAGTTAGCAACTGCTTAGTCTGCGGTACATGGCTGTGGGGTCCATGTCTGACATGGCAGCTCTGGTGGAGAGTTGCACTCAGAGCAATGACTGATATGCAAGATTGATATAAAGACCCTAACTTTTGTAGAAAAATAATGTAAACTAAACATAACATAAACATTTACATACAGACACAACATTGCTTCTGGCCCCACACTAGGAACGTTGTGGGAACCAGAAACAGCGACATCACAAACATGTAAACATCCAAGACCTGGGCTATTTTTTGACCCCAGCCGGGATTGGAACCTGGGACCTCTCGCATGGTAGGCAGATATATAACAATAGTAAATAATATTTCATCTCACTGTCATCAAAAGAAGCTAAATAAACAGATTGGTAAACTGTTGCCTTGAAAACATTTATTTTGAAGGAGATTAAAGGGTCAGAGTGTAAATAAGGGGGCGCAAGTCCCTTCTTGTGATAGTCTCGCGGCGATAAATTTTCTAAGTTTTTTTTTCCTTGGCGCCCCCTTATCTACACTCCAACCGATTAAAGTGCCTTACTAAATATTACCGTTTATCCATCTGTCCTGAACATTGAGGCAGGTTAACATATTTAGATCATAGGAGAAGTTGGATAGGATTAAATAACATTATGTGAAAACTTTTACGAAATGTGTTGCTTGTGGACTTACCTGAAGATTCCGGGGCTGTCTCGGCTGCAGCGGCACTGGTTGGGCGTTCTGCTCGCTCGGGCCGGGATATGTGAGGGCTCCAGATATCTGCGGCGGGTTATCCGGTTGATTCGAACCCATTTTGCACACCTTTGTTTAGACACAAATAAAATTCGAGGTTAGGGGGACGAAACGAGACGGTATTTCTGTCGTTTGGATGCAGATATTGTTGAGAACTTTACGCAGTGTGTTTTGAGTATGAATCAAATTCTGAACAGAATGAATACACGCTGTTTCATTTAGAAAAGTGCAAAATTGCATGGAATGGAAAAATATTCCAGAATGGTAGATAGATTGTTTTGACATTGACAGCTGTCAGTCAGCCATGAGCCAGCTGTCACTCGCTCTCTAGTCGTGTTCCGTGACATCGCCGTCAGCCGCCATAATCGATTACATTACAGCGTCTACAATGCCATCGCTGTAATTAGACTTGCCCGGTTTGTGTCCGGAGAAAGAAAATAATGATATGTATAATTTCCACTCCTGGTACTACTTCACTCCTTTAGTTCACTAGTTAATTTAGTTCCGGGGCTTACTTAGTCCCCTACATGCATCCAATTATATTTCGTACCGGAACGAAAGGTTAGAGCTGTCGTTCGTCATTACAAAAATTACCCTTAGTTGCACGACTTAAAGTCTACTTTCACTTATTTACCTCACATTGGTACTGGAACCGTTGCGGTTGCGTCATTTGGTTACAGAGTTCCCATGACCACCTACCGTACCGGCTCCAGCATCAAATCAGCTCCATGTCATAACAAAATATTCTAACAGTTTTTTTTTCTAAGTTGCGCGACAGACTGGTTGTCACGTCAAAACTCGGAAAACGGACTCGAAATGGCATTCGTATAGTGCATCCACCCACTCCCATACTGCGCGCGGAGAGAACCGGAAACTAATTTGACAGTAGACATTTTGTCGTTCCATGGTATTGCCAATAAAAAATACAGGCAGTTCCATAGAACGACTCGAACGCTACCGTCATGTCATGCCACCCTTCAGGCGCACCAAAATCCTGGACGCACTCTAGACGCTGAATCGATTATGGCACTCTGACGGAGATGTCACGGAACGCACCGTCGTGAGTCCTCAAATACTTTTTTTTTAATGTTGCCATATATATTTAAAAAAAAAAACTATCATGCTGCCAATATTATATATCAACTATTATCAACAGCTGCAGCGCCCTCATACAAAGACTTGTCTAAAATACGAACTAAACAATGGAATGTTCCTTCCTTGCGTTCAAATTCCTCTTCGTCAGTGTAGATTAGTCTTGTGCCTGCTCGGTCATCAGAGAGAGCCCTCCGTACTACTACATTTCAGTCGGTGTACTAGTACACTCTAACAGTTCTGTTAGTACTATTCTCCATAAAAATTCTGATCTACGTATGATTACTCCAATTCGCACAATGCTTTAATTATGGGCTCTACTCACGATGCAACCTGGTTTGCAATCTGTCGCTGCAACTCTAGAAGGCAGGTTGCCTGCCTTGCAACCGCTAGAGAAGGACAGAACAGGAAGATAGACAGAGAGAGAAATACAAGTTGCAGCAACAAATCGCGAGGCAGATTGCATCGTCGTGACGTGAGTAGAGCCCTACCAGAATACCTGGCACATTTATAGGTATTATATTTATACCTACGCCATTTTGTGGCGTTGGGAATAGTTGGGATTGGGAAGCTTGCGATTTCACGAAAAATCACGTTTGTTGTATGTATACCCCTTAATATTAAATTTCTTTTGTTTTTTAGTATTTGTTGTTATAGCGGCAACAGAAATACATCATCTGTGAAAATTTTAACTGTCTAGCTACCACGGTTCATGAGATACAGCCTGGTGACAGACAGACGGACGGACGGACGGACGGAAGTCTCAGTAATAGGGTCCCGTTTGGCACCCTTCGGGTACGGAACCCTAAAAATATGAGTGATAATGAGTGTCTAACTCCAGATGATGTCAACAAACGCAAATGACAAATACAAGATCTGTTACCAATAAAATCAAGAGGAATTTATGTTATGTAAAAACTATACTATGTAGTCCTGTGAAAAATTTAAGAGGAATAAATTGGTTTTCTGATAATGCATTTTGAGCCTATTTTCAAGATTAAGCCAATACTTAACAAGCTTTAACTGTGTGGAGAAATATACAATTCAAATTCAAAACATGTATGGTATTTTATTGCTTAGTTACTCCTTTTCTCATAGAGGGTGATGAAAAGTAGAGTGTCCACCTCAGGAGTAAAAACTATTTTGGCTCGAGTGATGTACGTACTTTGATACCCTCGCTCCCTCAGGATTCTACTTATGAGTCCCTCGTTGCACTCGGGACTCAACTCTAGAATCCCTTGGTCACTCTGGATTCAAAAAACACTCTCGCCCTAAAAATAGTTCTTGACTCCCTTGGTAAACAATCTACTATTAGAGTACTGTGTACTGTCGCATTCATAACGCCAAACTCTTCCCCTAGTATCTTACAGGGATCTTACGTAAGAAAATAAAATTATAATGAGAAAGGATATACATATTTATAGTTATAGCTACTAGATGGCGCTACTGTGATCTTTGGCAATGATAAAATGTGCTTCACGTGCATTCACGTGGAAGTATAATGTGAAACAGTATTTGTTCAGGTTGTTGCTCAGTTAAATAATATCAAGAATAAATAGATGTAGAAACTATATAGGCAACACGCAAATCTGATACCTAGGTAATTAATTACTAGGTAAAGTAGCTAAGCTAAGTCCTAAAAACTACCTACCTACCACTAAAGAGTCTGGATCGCAAGGGCTTATAATTATTATAATTAGACAAGGCAATTATATTATAATAAGTTGATGCCCAATATGTTTAAGGAATTATTGCAAGTTTGATAGGCGGTGGCTAGCTGGCTAGCTACACATTTGTACGCTACATCTATGTCTATGTCTAAGGACCCGTAGGTAGTACCTAGAGTACCTACTACCTACTATCCTCAATAAATGTTCGCCGGGGGTTTAAAATGACTGGTTCAACCACCACCACCAACACACAAGTAGTTGCTAGGCGGCAAGTGTCATTATGCCCTCTCATAATTATTGATTGGCAACAAACAACAAAAATATACAGGGACCGGCCAGCTAGCTCGGGAGAAAAGCGCCGTGCGTGGTGACTCGCGCACGGAGCGGCAACGTCGCGTGATCGATCGCGTCGCTTCCCTCCCTGCCGCTATTGCGATGTGGAGTTGTGGACTTGTTTCCTCGTGGTGAAATGAAAACCGTGTCGATTTGAAAGTCGGCTCAATTATTTCTTTTATTTCTGTGGTTTGTTATCTTATTTTGGGAAGACTTTCAGCATAGCAACATGTCAAGAAGTTTAAATTTATTATAATTTGATATTTTTTCAGCATTTCAATCAAGATTGGTAGGCTTATTTGCTGACCCATCCTATTTTTTATACCCTACCTGCTCAGAGCTTTGGGCAACATCCGCTTTTATTACAAAACCATAGTCACAGATTAATAAATAGTTACTACGTAACAGATGCATCATCACTCCCATACAAAAGCGAAAACACCTACTCTATAATAAATAGCCTACAAAATCTTAATAATAATACCTGCTGCTCAAGACGAGAAGAAATGTACCATATATACGCGCACGTAGAGTCGAGACTATGTTGGGGGTGGTCGCACGGTGGTGCGAGTCACGTGCCAACGCGTCATCGTAAGAATGCGCTAGGGTTGTACTTATGATAATTATTGTAAAAAAACAAATGTTGCGAATCAACTATATTTTTTATTAGTCAATCAAATATGTTTTAGTTTTATATAATGATTTATAATATTTTGCCTTCTCGGAATTATCTGTTATTAAATTTTAAAGTAGAAAATATCCTAAATCGCGTAAATATTTTAAGGTGGAACGTCGCGGTCTAGGCGGGAATTTTAAATTTTGGCTGTTTTCTCAACTTTGTGATTAATTAGGCATATAGCGCGTGGCCTTGAGCGAGTGACGGAGGCCGTGTCACAGATAAGATAATAGTTACTACGTAACAGATACATCACTCTCATACAAAAGCGAAAATACCTACGCGATAATTACCTAAACAACATACCTCGGGTTAACTGCAAGCAAAAATACACCTTTGCACGCACACGGAGAGTTGAGAATGCTGAGCGCACCGCGCGCCCTGTCTTCTGCCTACGTCACTGACCAAACGTGCTAGCATACTCCATAGAGCGACAAAACATTTTGGGGATTTAGGGACATCATTCTGAACAACTTTCACTATCAACCGATTTGATCAGAGCAACTTTATTTTTCACTTCTCTATACAAATCATCTGTTAACCGCTCGGCCCAAAATCTATTCAGGTGTCAAAAAAAGTAGCTCTAATCAAATCGCTTTCATAGTAAAATTTGTTCAGAATGATGTCCCTAACTCCCCAAAAAAATTTGTCGCTCCATACTCTAAACACCCGGTATAATAAGGTGAAAAAAACTACTTACTTACATTGTTATTTTGACGTGACAACGTCTTATAAATTGGTTTGCCGGGTGACACTTCAAGAAACTGCGTTACGCTCCGCTCACGTTATGCGCTCACAATGAGAGCGAGTGAGAGGCACGCGTCCCTTCCACTCGGGCATGGTTAGCCCGCCTAAGAGCGAGAGAGACAGACATAAAAAGTGAATTGCAAGTTATTGTATGTATATTTGTATATAAATACGTATGTATGTGTAAAGGTAAAAATAAAATTTTGTTAATATGAAATTCAGTGCGAGATTCTTTGTATAAATTAATGTTTTAAATATAATTCTTTGTATAAATAAATGTTTTAAATTGTTACTATTATTTCATCCTTCTTCCTACTATACGAATGAATATTCACATTAAAATTATTTTACCACTCAAAGTCGTTGTCACGTAAAACTTTCGCCCGTATACCGACTTTACAGGCAACCAATTTTTTTTTATTGCTTATTTAAATATGTCTTAATTTAATAAAATGTGTGATGGTTTTTTGCCCTGAACGAAATTCTCTGTTATTAAATTTTAGTGTTGAAAATATTCGAAACCTTATAAATAATTTTAATAGGTAGTCAAATGGGAAGCAAGGGCAAAGTGTAGGTAGTTCAATTGATTTTAATAAACTCAGCATTGTGCTTCCCGGTCGATTCATGGAAATTTTGTCGAAATTATCTAGGAATATTTTTTTATTTTTTTTAATATAATTGTTAAATGTATCTGTTGGTACTTTCAGTCCACCATAAAATGATGCATTTTTATTATAAGCTTTAAAGTGACTGTATAGTGCGGATTCGTCAAATTTTTGTTTCTCCTGTAACAGGACTTGAAGGCTTTCGCAGTTATGTTTTTTGCTGCACTTGTGAAGTAAATATCCTGACACATAAGTTAAGGCATTTTTCGCTGGTAAATCAAATTGATAATCTGTTTCGCCATTAAGTGCCACAGCTGAAGGTGTTACAGTGTTGTTGTCAGAAGATGTTGTCCGGTCAAGTAAGGTATTCGAATTTTGTAGTAACTCACAAATGTCTTCTTCGCAGTTACTGTAGCGTGAACTTTTTAACATATTTGTGAGGAATAATTTGGAAAACGCTCTTTGGAATTGAATAGGTGTGGGGGGTCTCTGTTGTTACCACCCTGTTGTATGACAGCTCCAAAAAAAATTCCAATGAGTCTTGGTTGAGTCGTCGTGTGAATAGAAAAATTATTCCTTTTTCTTGTAAATCGTCACAGATCTAATCGCTATTAGAATATTTTTAAAGGTTTTAATTCTATTTGTACTAATTGTTCCTTTTTTTTGTCAATGGCCTGGATTTTTTCAAATATCAGTTCAGCTTCTTTCAGCACGTCAATCTGGTACTGTTTCGAAGAGAATGCTTTTTGGTATCTATTAGCACTTGCAATTTTACTTGAGTTTAGGACATCGAAAATGTTATTAATCTTTTCTATAAATTCTGCGGTATGTAGTGCTTCTTCAGGTAAATGATCACACTTTACAATAACGTTCATGGCGGCAAAAACTGAGCGGCTAAACACTTGGGTGGCATATTTAACCCGCATTTTTTGAAAATTGTTCGGCCGAATATGTTTTTCAGTCACCTTTGGTATAATAAGCTTTAAAAAAAAACTTTTTGTTTTTCATATAATTCTTCTACGTATTTACAGTATTCGGTTGCCATCTAATATGAAATCGTTCGTAAGATGGTTGTTCCTGATACATTTGATCAAGTGTGGCACGTCAAAAATGTAGTAAACTTTCCTTTCTTCAAACAAAAAATACGGTTTTTCTGCTGATTTTTTTTTCACTTCCTTTGCATATTTCTCAAAATTTGCTCCTTGGTCCGAAACAATTGTCTCTATTTGTATTCCAATATTTGATAATTTTAGTATGATTTCGTCTAACCATTCCTCTAATTCTTTGAAATGTTTGGGTGATGATAAAAGGGAGTAAGCTATTGGTTGTTTCCAATTAACAACTATTCCTTGAAGCATGATCACACAGCCATTTGCTGCTATTTCTGAAGTTGCTTTACCGTTAATATTATGTAACCCAACCAGTATATCCCTGTTAGTATCGTAATATAAGTGTCTTTTCAGAGCCATTTCGTCGATGCATAAGGTGCAATTTTCCGGTAATGAATTCAGTTTTGATGACAAAAAAAATAAAATACGGTCTTCAAATTTTGAAGGAATGACCATATTGAATCTTTGGAGGGTTGATTCACTTGGAAGGTGTAAAAAAGTCTTTAGACATCGGTACGTTTGAGGACTAGAAAAGTGTCGTAACGGTTTCCTTTCGACTTGTTTTTTAAACTACTTTGCCACTTAAGGAGTTTAACGAATCTGTTGGTAACTTCATCTTCACTGTTAAAACTGAAGCTTTCGTAGTTTTCTGATTCCTTAGACTGTGCTTCTTTTCTTATTTTGTCCAATTCATGCTGCAGCTTTCTTCTTTTTTTTTTTTCAGTTTCTTTACATTCACCGCGGAGCTTACGTTTTCTTGGTGTATCAGATGAAAGAGCTTGTGTTGTTTGAGTAGCTTCATTTTTGCTATTGTTTGTTTCTGTTTGTACACATGAAGATTTTGCATCAGGACCATTAATGGTTACTGCTGACAAAAAATTCACACGGTATTCTTTTGTTTGAGTTGATATATTTTGGTGTTCTGTATTAGCGTGTGAGGTACTTGGTTCGTTTTAAGTGATTTTGTGGGTACAGCATCAGAATTCAAATGTGGTATGTATTTAATTGCAGACTTGACAAAATGTAACGAGCAAACCACTTGACTGCTGGGTTTTGCAGTCAACAAATCAGGTCTGTTAATTGCTGTAAGCCATTCCTTGCGTCTGAAAAGAGGATAAAAAATGTTTATACATCAATGAAAAACCCGTATAATGTTCAGTGTTGCCACGGCAAAATAAATCAATAACTTATAAATTTGTATAATATACAGTGTTCGGCAGATGATTGTCCAAATAGAGTCAGCAGCAAGGGGAGGTCATTTGCTACCCACCTAGCTATATTTTTTTGGACTTAGCCCAATAGACCCAGGAAAAAATTATGTTTTTGAAAAATTACCGATTCTAATCGTTTCAACTCAAATAAATGAAATTTTTATGTTTACACATACTTCTACCAAAATGTGATAGTGTTTTAACCCTTTGTCCTACTATTCTAGTTCAAATAATGATCATAATCAAAATCAAAAAATGTTTATTTATTTAAAAACAAAAAACATGGTACGCAGACGTGGGATCACCTTTGCTTACAAAATATAGTTTGATAAATAATTAGGAGTCACTTGCATCAAAAACACCAATGCGATTTGTAAAAAGTGCGCTAAGCGCTTTTAAGTTTGACATAATTCATACATTTTGACAGCTGCTTAATAGAATTAGGATGCTAATTGCAATTAGTGTTTCAGGTGCAAACGGACTTTTTTTTTTATACAGCCACATACATTTCTTCTGGCCCCACACTAGGATACCCTGTGTTGTGGGAACCAGAAACAGCGACAACACAAACATGTAAACATCCAAGACCTGGGGTATTTTTTTTGTCCCCAGCCGGGATTCGAACCCGGGACCTCTAGCACGGTGGGCAGACGTGCAACCGCTGCGCCACAGAGGTCGTCTTAAGCTTAAGACGATTTTCCCGCAAAATGCCCATCTTTAAAAAGTAATTCCAGCAGTTGGAGGAGATACGAAAATATGAATATGAATACTTCCTGAATCGAGAAAAAAAATATGTTTAAAAACCGTCCCTTAGCAAGAAATTTACTGTTTAAAAACATTATAATGTTATTGCAAAGTATATGAAAAAAATTATAATGTAATACATAGTTGTTTTTTTACCTAAAGCGAGTTATTCCAGGAGTTTTATTAAAAGCGATGGTATGGTTCTTGTGTGCAAAAATTGGTATTCAAAATATAAAAAATACTGTTTTTTAGGGTACCGTACCCGAAGGGTGCCAAACGGGACCCTATTACTGAGACTTCGCTGTCCGTCTGTCCGTCCGTCCGTCTGTCCGTCCGTCCTGTCTGTCACCGGGTCCGTCTGCACGAACCGTAATAGCTGGAAAGCTGAAATTTTCACAGAATGTGTATATCTGTTGCCGCACCAACCACAAATACTGAAATACGAGAGATATTGCAAATTAAAGGGGGCCCCGATACAAGAGACGTGTTTAGATACACTTACGCATTTCAAAATGGAGATCTTGACTGAAACTGTTTATTTATTGTCATAGCAACCATGTCATAGACACAATATACTACACATTTAAATATGATAGCATATTTCGGGTCAACCCACATGGTTGTGGTTAGCCGGTGCGGTATGATGTAGACTCTCAATCCGGAGGTCGTCGGTTCAAATCTCGTGAAGGCATAAACTTTTTAAATTTTCTTTTTGTTTATTTTTTTATTGTTTTGAGTGCTTTTGATTTGTTGTACGATGGTACGGTACCCTTCGTGTGCGATACCGACCCGCACTTAACCGATTATTTATCATCAGCGGTTATTGTGTATAATTTGCAAAAAACACACTTTTTGCACTTTTCCGTTTTTCGCGACGGACGTAAGAGCCGCGCTGCGCTGTAGGCTATTACATACTTTATTTTATCATATTTGTTTTCTAATTTGGGAAAAACACTTACCTTTCCTCCTCTTTTGGTAATCGAAAGAAAGATAATTTTCTATCCTCTTGTAGGCTATTGCAGCCGTCCACTGCACAATATTTTCCCATTATTTCGCGCGCGCGCGCCTGTCGGTCGTCCGTCCGTATAAAAAGCGTGCACCCAGTCGAGCGGCCGGCAGCCCTGTGATGTTGCGAGGCTTGAATCTCCGCAAACAAGTAGGCAAATAACTCGAGACCTTGAGCGTGTGACGGAGCACGGAGCCCTGCCATAGTAACATAACAGTAGTAGGTATGTAACTTTATAAAGAATAAAGCCATGGTTCACCAAAAGTCTTTTAATGTCATGTCTACTCAAAATAAATTATACCTACCCCACCTACTTACTTAAATAAAATTGCGCAGTTGGAATCATTTAAGGCTACCTACCTACCTTTATACAGCCGATCTTATGAATACCATTCAGCACTGCAAAGTTCACCTTTACGCTGATGACACGCAGGTCTATTTCTCGTTCTATCCTGCTAACACACAGGACGCAGTTAGGAAAATAAATGAAGACCTCACAGCAATATACAACTGGGCGAACAGAAATAACCTTAAACTCAATCCCCAAAAATCCAAATGTATAATTTTGGGCTCGAAACACCAAATACAACATATCTCTAGAGAAAACCTAAGCATTGAAATGAACGGTGAAAAAATAGAGAGGGTCAAGTCAGCTCGGAATTTGGGAATTGTTATGGATAGTGAACTGCGTTACGTTGAACACGTCAATTCCAAAATCAGAAATGCATTTTACAGGCTTAAATTACTCTACAACATTAGACCTTACCTGACTGAAACTGTTCGCATTACGCTGACAGAAAGCCTAATTTTATCACTCTTTAACTTTGGGGATGTCGTCTACGGTCCAAGAATATATGCGAAAACAGAACGAGCAATACAACGGGTGCAAAACGCATGTGCAAGATTCTGTTTTGATGTCCCCAAACGAGCGCATATTACGCCCTATCTTGACAAGAAAGATATGCTCAAAATGACATCCCGCCGTAAACTACATATGGCTGGTCTTGTGCAAAGAGTATTGTACACGCAGAGACCACTGTACCTGTTTGATAAACTGTCGTTTACTGGCGACCATCATGACCGCTTTTTGCGAAGCAAGGCTCAAAATAAGCTAATGATCCCAAAACATAAAACAGCATCCTTTAGAGGCAGCTTCAAGTTTGCAGCATCGAAGGTGTGGAATGACTTACCGCCTCCCCTGCAAGAGATGATGTCTAAGTTCTCCTTTAAGAGAAAACTGAGACATATTCTCCTTGACCAACAGAAAAAACAAACTCGTTTCATATACAGTTAAGAAAAAAGAAGCTTCTAAAGGTCGAACTGACCGTATTTTTATTTTTTCATATATATGTCAGGTACATACATACGCTTTGCACTGCACACATACCTACACTTCATTGCATATGCACAATTGCACACACATACATACATGCATAAACATACAGTTATTTGTTATTTTCTTTGTTATATGTGCATAAGCTTCCTATGTTGTGCACATGTGACAAAGAGAATTATCAATTTAATTTATTGTTGTTTTTTTTTTTCTTCTCATTTTAGTTTAGTTTATTTAAGTTTAAGTAAAAAGGTCTGGCCTGAAAAACAGCGCTGTGATGATGTCACATCACTCAGCATCAGCTGAGTCCAGTCCTTTTTGCCACAAATAAATATTACATGCTAGGTATGTTTAATTTAATGTGGCAAATAAACACTTCTTCTTTCTTTCTTTCTTTACCCAGTAGGGATTTTAGTTGTGCAAATACCCTAGATTACCTACCATAGGCTATTGATATTTAGAATCCCTAAGGTACTTACCTATTTTCGTTTGAGTGGTGTGTGTGCTTTCAAAAATTTAAATACCTATCAATGATTCAATATGAATGTGGTTAATGGTTTGTTTAAGTAGGTGCCTAAAGTAGGAAGGAAGGGAGGTACTTTAATTACCTACCTTATACATAAATACACTATTGAGGTACGGTCGCCTGCGTCTAAAAGTATACGGGCGGTCATACCTATTAACGAGTGAATCCCGCTTATACTGCTTGTATACTTTTAGGCGCAGGTGACCGTACATACAGACCTAGGTAGGTATCTACCAAACAATAAAAGACGACAGATTTGTAACTAACATTTGATATCGACCATAAAACGAAACAATCGCACATACCTTGGTATAAATAAATAATATATAACTAACAAAGTCTACACCAAGAGTAGAAAGATAGATACTTACCTATTTACCTCACCGTGTCTTGGCAACACGTAGGTACGTACGTATATCATAGTACCTATATACCTACTCAACCTACCTACCTATTTATAACGCCCGCTGTGTGAATGCGACGTTGCCGCACTGCCACGGTTCGAACTTCGAACGTGGTGTCTCGCGATGTTCCAAGTTTCAACTCGGCCGAGCGAGCCAAACGCAGCATTCGGGCAACCGACACCGACATGCTAAACCATGTTGCTTGCCATTCCACTGCGTCAGTCATTCCGAATTCGATATTTGTTATACAAGAGAGACATTTATGCTGTTCTATGCTGAAATTCTATAGCATTCCAACCCGATAAACTCCCTGATAGGTTTGATGGCAATATGAATGAGTTTTTTTTTTGAGTATTTTGTAAATGTTAACTTCTATGAAACGTTTTATTTTACCACAATATAAATAACAATCTATAGCCAGTCAGTTAGCGACCACAGCTAGCTCTGTAAATGGTTTGTAAAGGTAGGATACACATTTTATAATCTGTTGTTTTACGTGGTTTTTAGGGTTCCGTACCTGAAGAGTGCCAAGCGGGACCCTATTAATAAGCTTCTGCTGTCCGTCTGTCCGTCTGTCACCAGGCTGTATCTCATGTACCGTGACAGCTAGACAGTTCAAATTTTCACAGATGATGTATTTCTATTGCCGCTATAACAACAAATACTAAAAAAACAGATTATAATAAATATTAAAGGGGGCTCCTATACAACAGACATGATTTTTGTGCCGTTTTTGTAGATAATGGTACGGAACCCTTCGTGCGCGTGTCCGACTCGGACCTGGCTGGTTATTTTATCTATTTTCCTCTCCATCATGATTGATAAAATTACAAATCTATTCTTGTTTTATAATATTTTCCACGTATGAATACCTACTAATCCTGCATAAGTTACAAGTACTACATTAGTATTGCTTCAAAGAAAAATAATGACAGAAGCCCTAAGCTTGAGTGGTAAGGGATTACATTAATCAAGAGGACAAAATCATAATGTCCCATCCCCATCCCAAACTACTTTAGTTGCCGACTTCATACTTTGCCTTGTGATTGTGACCATGTTGAATGAAAAGGTCAACTTAGATAGAACACATTGCGTTGTTCGTGAACAAACCTGAGGAACAAACATAGGAATAGATGGAGAAGCAAGACGCTCTGAAAGAAAGTCAAATGAGACCGAAGGTTTTGGAACCCAGCGAAGCTGAAAGATTTGATGATTTCAGAAAAGTACCTTTAATTAAACTTGACTAGGATTACATTATTTTGATATTTATAATTGATTACAGCTTGGCAAGAAATGCTAGAAAATATATAATGGCAACATATGTGACGTATTAGTGAACCACTGCGTGTTTTTATTGACAAACCAAATATGACAATTAAGAAAACACGCAGTAGTCAGCAAATGTTGCCATCATCATGTCTTTCATTTCTTACCGAGGTATATCTCATGCACAGTCTCATGAGTAGAATATCAGTGACTACGTCATTATAATCTCATTCGGGGTGGTAACAGAAGCACTGGAATCACTTTTTAATTTAACCAGTATGTACTTTAAAACTCCTTTTAGGTCTTATAGGTATTATGTGTCGGTTTCTTCACAATCTTTTCTTTACATTCCTTTACAACCGACACCTTAACGGCAATCCATTTAAGAACCAACTAGTATACCTAGGTACTAGAACGTTCCTGCAAAGACCGAAATAAGTGAAACAATTTTTTTTTTGTAAGCGGAATAAATCTCAAGTGCCTTTATCTATTTGATATAAGCCGCTACTGACTGAAAATCTACTCTTCATTAAATTTTTAGTACCAGCTCGAAATGTTTTCATCGGAATAAGTACTTTCAAAAGCCATTCATTTCTGCGTAATCTATGTAGCATGTAGTACATAGCCAGCCACCCAACTCCCGCCGCTGGGGCTCAGAGCGGGCTAAGGGTGTTATGTTGAGCACAGGGGTGTAGGGAGGTTGGTGGGGAGACTTGGGGGTATGGGAGACGGGAGTCGACCTTCGTCGAGGTCCTGTTCGCTTGAAGCAACGAATAATTGCCGACCACGTCCTAGCAGCCTTCCAACTCAATTTTATGTTACACGACAGCATCGATTTTCTCCTTTATATACACGCCTGATATTTGATATACATATAGTTGTTTTTGTGGTTTGAGAACAAAGTTAGGAGGAAAATATAGTTTGTGGCTATGATAAATCTTTTGTGTTGGCTAGCTTTATGTATAATGCTGTGAGATATGACTGTTGTAAATAACGACTTAAGACTGAATAAATATGCATAGCATGCTGTCAAAGGTACAGACTGTCTTAATTGAAATATATATTACGCTCCAATATCTAAATTATTTTACAGAGAATATAGAATTCCATGAAACAAACAGTTTTTATGAAATCACTGTATAGACGAAGACGACTAAGACTATGCTTGCCATTGGATTTCTATATTTTACGATGGAAAATAAAGTTTTATGAATTATCTGATTTCAATTACTACATTACAAATGCGCATTTGCTCGACATCGGAATGTTCTCAATTTGAATATCGTAATTACGTGAGAAAATAACGAAGCCAAATTCGCTGAATTCGAGCCAAGATTTTGGCAATGGTATCTCGAATGGAACGTATTCTTGGTGTCATGCTACTGACAGAAACAGATATCTAACTGCATTCCGTATTTATATTTTTACTGATGTGTTTTGTCATTAGTTTAGCTCAGTATTTTGCCGGTATTTTGTGGGCCATTATCATTATTATCTATGAAGTATTGAGGAGCGCATATCAAATATATCATGCTGCAGGGTAGCAAAAATATATGAAATTTATGTTGTTACGACGGCGTAATTGTTGTAACAAATTTTTATCTGTCCCTCCCTCCCTACCATGCATATTTCTTAGAAAATAAATCCATTTAAAAATCCGTTAAAAATTATAAAATGGCTTTAGTTATTATATTAATAATTAGTTGATTTTTGTTTGATGAAGCTACTCCTTGACTTTATCAAATCTTCTGAATATTCTTTATGAATACTACAGTAGCTATCTATATATATAAAAATGAATTGCTGTTCGTTAGTCTCACTAAAACTCGAGAACGGCTGAACGGATTTACCTTATCTTAGTCTTGAAATGTTCGTGGAGGTCTAGGGAAGGTTTAAAAGGCGAGAAAAAATCGAATAGTTTCCGGGAAAACCCTAAAAACAGCCCTTTTCTATTTCCCATACAAACGTTTTCTAGAGTCAATTTGAACTTTATTGCTATTCAATAAAGTTCATATTAAATTGAAGCAGTACGAAGTCTGCCGGGTCAGCTAGTCTATTCATAAATTGGTGTGTGTCCGTCCATCTTGTATTTGTGCACAGGCCATGCATTCATATATTTTAGAATTTTGGAAGCGGATTGTTCATGTTTATGATAAACTAGATGAAAACCCGGCTTCGCTCGGGCTCGGGTAAAATGTGAATGTGGGTACAAAATGAAGGTAGATATTTCTGTAGTTATCGGTTCTCAAGGAATATTAAAGGCAAAGCAAGGGATAGAGTCGTTTAGCATCGTTCATTGTGTTTAATAAATATTGTAAATTAAAACTACAAATGTTTTTACTTAAATAACTTTAATTTAAAATCAACCTTAAAATAAACGAACTTTAATTAACAAAACAAATAGTTTTTAAGGTTTACTCTCGGTAAAGCACCCAGTCTTTTTATTTACTTTGGAAGGTAAGTATGGTTAATTACACAATAAAGAACATTTTTACTACAACAACAACATTAGAACAACATTATCATACAATTTATCTATACAGGGTAACATTTAATTAGCTGACCATATTTTGGGGAATGATAGTACCCATCATTATGAATAACTTTCCCCAAGGAACGTATGGTCGCAAAAAACAATATTATCATTTTACCAATGCCTTGTGCTGATTCGCTATCATTATTGTACAGGCTATCCATTAAATTGTTATAGTTTTCGGCTCTGAGCTTTGTTTGATTCATTCGAAGAAACAATAATCTTTGAGATTCAATTCTAACATAGGCTAAGACACAATATTCATGAAAAAGTTTTTCGGCGTAAAACAATGGGCTAAAATTTTTACGAACAGCAAGTCTGTACTGATAAAATTGTAGCATTGTAAGGCAGCTTCGAGCAGTTCGCCTTTCTTCTCTGTGTTGAAGATTTTCATGCCATCCAAGTTCTCCATTAGGAAAAAGTAAAGGAAATGCTAATGGGTCAATATTGGGACTGGTTGATTTTAGTGTAGTTAAATGTTGAGAATATTCTTGTACAGAAAAATCTATATTTAATGGAGGTTCGCCGTTATCTCCTACAAAGATGACCGCTACCTCACTATTTGATGGAGTGTTATACCGACGCAAATCAAGTGATTTATGTTTATAAAACTGCATTAATACTGAATGTTTGGGTCGATTTTCTGAGGCTGCTTTTAATTCCTCTTCAGCTAAAATTGCAGCCGCCCTTTTGTATATTTTGACAAAAGGATTGGATACATTGAGCATTGTTACGATTTTCGGCATAATATTATGTTTCTTGCACTCAATTCAATTTTTCACTGGCTTCCTCAATGATTCTGGCTTCTGCCAACAGAAATGTGATTACTTTCTCTGTGACAGAAATGAATGGCACGGTATTTTGTCTGTGAACTATGAATCGGCATTTTCTTCTATTAAAGCTACATCCACACTATCGTTCCGCACGTTTTTGTTGGGATACCATGCTTAAAACGACCATTATAGCTACATCCACATTTCCTTCGGCATGTTTTTGTTGGGAAACTATGCCTAAAACTACCATTAAGCTACATCTACACTATGTACTAATCGTATACAGAAAAGGAACATGAATGCAACCGCAAATAAACGCAGTTTACCGGTTTCTAACCCTAGAAGACATGTGTGAAGAGACCATTGTCTATGGCTCTAAGTTACGTGGCCAATATGGCGCCTCCGATTTGTCTGTTCAGTAACATTAGAATTTAACAAAATACTCGACAATCCGAATTTTGCGGATATATGTTGTCGACTCGAAATCTATATTTTTTTATGTTTTATTATTCAGGTAAGTTTTTGATTGAGTCTACCGTACCCCTCGACGGAATTATTAATATAGATATGGATTTGTGGCTATAGTGGGTACCCACTATGCCTTTTCTGTAGGAACAGGAATGATGCTATTTATGTTTTATCTTATCTAGTAAAGCCAAAGTATCACTGAGAAAGAGAAAGAGCGGGGCTTCCTGGTGCAGGTACTTCTTACTTAAAAGGAAGCTCCAATCAACTTGTAATCTATAATTAAGTTTGTTGCTGAAATAAAGCTTTTTTTTTAGTATTTTGTATTTGTACTAAATGAGAACTAAGCTCGTTTGAAACCAAATAACTAAGTCGATACATTATCCTGACTTTTTACAATATATACAGACAGGGTGTTGATTTGTAAAATTACGCCCGACTCAGGGTTGATAAATTACGATGATGACAAAAAAAAAGTTTTAGTTTTCCCTCGCATAATTTTCATTCATAAATTACCATCTTAAAAAATTCTTGAAATTACCTAAAAGTGTGGATACCCCCGGCAGCCACCACGCACAAGTGCTAACCGACTCCCCCTCGTGCCCTGAGCCCCACCCAACCTCGCGCCGCGCGACTCTTTTCGGACCACATTTACATGTTTCTTAAATAAAAAAAAATAAAAAAAAAATTGCTTCAGTGTCGTGTAAATAACAACCTCTGAGCTCGGCGTAACTTTACAAACTGAACATACATCAACTTTACAATACTTTGCCAGTCTTTTTAGAATTCCGAAATTCGCCCGAATAATACACACAGGAATTTTCAGTAACCCTGTATTAATAAAAAATGTGTTAACCACTTTAGCTTTTGATTGTACAATAACATAAGTAGGTTTAACCCTTTCAATATAGTTGTCGTACCTGTACGACAACTACCTATATTGAAAGGTTTAAAATCATGCTTATGTTACAGCAGAAATTTATATTTGGTTACACAAAAAGTACCTAGTACCTTAAATGTATTTATGTGTACGTTTTGTAGGTTACGTAGTTTGTACCTTAGGTTACGTAGTTTGTACCTAACCCAATAGGTAACTAGTACCTACCTACCTACATTACTAGGTACATAGACTAGATAGCTAGGTATGCTTTATACTCGTAGAGCTACTGAACAGACTAGCAAAGTGTAGAGTGTACTCTGCGTAGGTAGGTACTAACACTAAGTACGTAGGTACTTATCTCTACTGTACCTACCTACCTATGTAAGTAGGTTTCTAACTTTGTAATGATATTGCTACTTTACAACTCTACCCACCGCCACTACCCCCCTTCTGGGAAAAGCCATTACCTAAAGTAACCCGCGCGGTGGGTGACCCTGAAGGTTCGGCATTTTAGCTAGGTATACTTTGGTATTCGAGATAGGTCGGTTGATAGGCTAGCAGGCAGGGTGCGTAGGATCAAAAAGGGCCACAAGATTTCGTCGACACTTTCGTAATCTTGAAACGTGGGCTCCCGTCCGAGTGGTCGCGCGGTCTGGCAACGTCGCACAAACGACCGACGACCTCGCCACTATCGCGCCGCGGTGACGCGATCGACCAAAAAGGTCACCACCACCACCGCATTCTCCAAAGCCCGCTGATAGCACAAGAATATCCTGATGACTTCTCCTGGCTAAACAAAAGTTATTTCGATAAAAACCCATAAACGTGGCGTGGAAAGCATTTTTCTGTGTTCCGGCGTGTATAGCTCTGTCTCGCTCTGTCCCTCGCCGCGCCCGCTAGCCCCGCCCCTCTCCGCCACAGTCGCCACCTGGCGGCCGAAGCGCGCAACCTATAACGTCTACGCGTTGCCACTTCGTACAATTTCGCTCGACGTAAATTTCAACCGAAACAGTTCATTGGACTTTCCGAAAATCCCAAACGCGTCCAGTTATCGTAAAATATCTTGTGTGACCGACGAAAGTTGTAGTTAGTGCTGTATTATATGCTGTTTTAGTAGGAAAAGTGGAAATTGTGTTCAAGTTACCGTGGTTGTGGCTATTCGTTCTAGTGGGGCTCGTGGCAAGTTGCGACGTGATTCCACTCTCTTCTGCATTCAAATAAAGTAAGTAAAATGCTTTCTTTTACTGCAACACAGCCAGCCAGTGTTTTGAAAAAGCATTATTTTCAAATTTAGAATTTCAGTCGTTTTTTTTTTGGGTGTTGGACAATTTCCAAGATAAATGCGAATCTTTTATAATGTTCTCAACGTCCTTTCATTCTTCTAACGAAATACGCCGTGAAACATGCAAAATTAGGACATTTTTCTTTAGAAGACCTATTACATAAAACCTAATTAGATACCTAACTACTCTGTCTTAGTTAGCACACACGTGCAGTTACGTAAGCTAAACGCTTCTCAATAACCTTATCAAATACCTAGCTAGACAGCAATTCATTGACCTCATGCTATTTTCGTCCAGGATTGTTTCCTGTTTTGCTATCTCTCTAGAAGCCAGAGACCCTGTTCTGTAGTTAACTTACCTAGAAACAGTTACAAAATAACTCAGAACCGGCCGAAGCCCGAAGTAGGACCGTAACCTCGAAATAAGCCTCACATTTAGGCCTACTTGAGCAACGCAGCCTGAACTCGAGGCCTACCGCCGAAAATCTGTGCCTTTCACAAAAAAAAACTAACAAAGTGTACCCTACCTATTCCATTCCATGAATAGGGTTTGAAACTGAAAGCCAATTACAGAGGGCAGCACTATGGGGTGTCTAAGAACTGCCATATTGTCTAGTTGTTATTGTTTCACGAATAATTGAAATAACAAAATAAACTATATCAATGTATGCGACATGGAGTGTGATTCAATTAAAAGTCGAGCTGAGAAAAAGAAAAGCGTCCATCGTTGGTAAAAAAGCAGTTTTAATTGAAAGGTAAGTTATAAACCGGCATTGTTATGATATAAAGGTTATGTTGCGGTTTTATTGTAAAATCCATTTTCTTGTTGTAGACTAAGGGCGTACGACAAGAATAACCTTCTCGGAGTTGAAGATGAACTCGAGGATGAGATCCCGGTCATTTTCAGGCTTCTCCGAAGCTGTCTATCCGATCGCTGTTGTTGTTGTGTTGTCTGTGTGATTGTTTTGACCTTAGAATGTGAAAATAAAGACGGTACAGCAGTTTTCTTCAACACTTTGATTAGAGATTTATCACCTGTATACGAATTTGGTCCAAAATAATCGTCAGGTAGGAAATGGGTAGCACATAACCTTGACGAAGTACTTGCATGCCAATTTTTTATACGAAGAGCTTTCTCCCACAATTTTCTTCTTTTAGCGTCTTTAGGGAATATATGAATCCCCACATTTTTGCAATCAACAGCTGCACAACGAGGCATTGAAAGAATTTATTCATAAAATAATTAGTTTGTTTACATGTTTACTAAGAGGAACTGTCAAATTTATAGACGGTCCACAGTGGCGACCTCTGAAGTGAGCAGTAGGCAGTTTATAAGCCCATTGACGTGATTGATAGATAACTGATTTGGAATCTTGGCGAGTGGTTTTGATTTTGAGAAATGGATGTCCGTGTCATTGGTAGTATAGGTACCTACCATATCTATACCTATTCGAAATGGCGTTGATCATGTCCCTGGAATAGGTATTGCGATATCTTGCTAAAACGTACTTTATTGTAATGTTTTGTATTCTTTTAATGTTTTACGATGTTTTTAAGACTTGACAACACTCACACCACTGCGTGATCAAATATCATACGAATAAAATACGTTTCTACACCTGCTTACATACCTACCAACCTATCTATTTCTATTTTATTTAATACTACACCTAATAATTACCGACATCTGGCATAATAATCGGCCAAATGCGATTCGGACTCTCACACAGTGGGTTCCGCACCATCGTACATAACCGGCCAAGTGCGAGTCGGACTCGCGCACGAAGGGTTCCGTACCATTATCTATAAAAAACCGCAAAAAAATAAATGTATGGGAGCCCCCCTAAATATTAATTTAATTTAATTATTTATTTTTTAAGTAAATAATATACTCAATATATTGTGTACATTTTAAGCGTCTACCTGCTACCATTATCACAATTCACAATTCTTTATTGCACACAATAATTTAATTAAACAGTTACATTAAAAGAAAACACATGTACAAAGGCGAGCTTATCTCTAAAAAGAGATCTCTTCCAGCAAACCAGGCGTGAAAGGAAAAATTATATAATGAAAGGGTAGGCAGTGCACAATATATTATCATTATCGATCTGTGAAAATTTCAACTGTCTAGTTACCACGGTTCATGAGATACAGCCTGGTGACAGACAGACGGACGGACGGACGGACGGACGGACAGACAGCGAAGTCTCAGTAATAGGGACCCGTTTGGCACCCTTCGGCTACGGAACCCTAAAAATCACGTTTCTTGTATGGGGGGGATAAATTTAGTTTTTCAAAATTTCGTGCAGGTTAGTAGGTAGGTAAGTATTTATTGTTGGAGCGACCGCAGATAACACATTCTATGAAAAATTAAACTTTCTAGATTTATTACGGTTCGTGAGATAGAGCCCGCTGACGAACAGACGGACAGACAGACAGACGGACAGCGAAGTCTCAGCAATAGGGTCCCGTTTGGCACCCTTCGGGTACGGAACCCTAAAAAATATGTACAAAGGCGAGATTTCTTCCAGCAAAATCAGCATATCTTATCTAGCAGTATGTCGTTGCCAACCATTCCGTGAATTGGCGTATGCCGTAATTCAACGCGACAGACAGAACTAAAGGTTTCACAGAAGTTGGCGACATTTTGCAAACATGACGTCATTGCAGAGTCAACGCCACACAAACACAACACAACGCAAATTCGCTGACAATGGATCCGTGTTGTCCCAAATCTATATCACCAGGCCGTATATCTCATGAACCGTGTTAGCTAGACAGTTGAAATTTTCACAGATGATGTATTTCTGTTGCCGCTATAACAAAAAATACTAAAAATACTAAAAAACAAAATAATAGGTTTTTTAAGGATCGAAACCCTAAAAACAACCATAGGTTCAATTTACAAAAAATAGAAAAATAAATGTCCTTCAATTATTGTCCTCCCCACCGCACAGCCCTTCACCCGGATTCGAGTAAGATTGAGCCATCCTCTATCACACTGGCTTAGTGCGGGTTGATGAAGGAGTTTCACGAGTACTACCTACCAAGTTACAAAAATCTCGTAAATTGACAAGTATCTATGATTTTGCAACCTTTTTAGGGCCCCGTACCCGAAGGGTGCCAACCGGGACCCTATTACTGAGACTTCGCTGTCCGTCCGTCCGTCCGTCCGTCCGTCCGTCCGTCCGTCCGTCTGTCTGTCTGTCTGTCTGTCTGTCTGTCACCAGGCTGTATCTCATGAACCGTGGTAGCTAGACAGTTGAAATTTTCACAGATATGTATTTCTGTTGCCGCTATAACAACAAATACACTACATACATACTAAAAAAACAAAATAAATTGAATATTAAGGGGGCTCCCAATCTCCCATAAAACTAACGTGTATTCTTTTTTCGGTTTTTTATTGATTATAGTACGGAACCCTTCGTGCGCGAGTCCGACTCGCACTTGGCCGGTTATTTAGGATAAACTAGCACATAGCGGGCATGTGATGTAACCATTGTTATGCTTATACTTAGCTAAAAATAATGTGCGCAGGTGGTCGTTGCCAGGCAATTAAAAGATTAATACCTAAATTGGCAAGAAATGCTAGAATATAATTGTTTATTTGTGAGGCGTGCACCCATAATTTACAAAATAATTTACAAATTACAAAATAATTTACACATGAAATGATGGCTACATTTACTGCGTGTCGTCAATCAAACAAGCAGTAGTGCACTAATAATGTCACTTATTATTATTATGAGCCTGTCATATCCCACTGCTGGGCAAAGGCCTCTCTCCCCCAATGTCACTTATGTTCTCATTATTTTATTTTTAGGTTTTCTTGCCAGGCTGTACTCCATTTGGCAATCCATTATATCTGGGCCCTGAGTCGCGTACTGAATCGCACAGCAATAGCTATATAGCGAGGACGCAAAATTCCGTTTTTTTTCTTTCTCTTTACTTGGTTCACTAACAATTTGTACACTGATTACTTACATGAATAAGGCTTAGGACTAAACAGAACTTAATGCACAAATCAATTACAAGTGAACACCACATTCGTAATGCGTGTCAAGAGTTGCAAATACTTACTTATATTAAACTAGAAAACTTTAGTTAAATTTTGGGTTTCTAAGGACAAAACTATAGTTAAATTTAGGGTAGGTTTGTTTGTAGCCCGCGTCTCGGCACACCCCGTCGACAAGCACCTCCATGCCATTCCGGTACGCGTACGTGACTCTTGGCCCAGGCAGTTGAATGATCAATACCTACTCTTTGCAACCCCTCATATCTATTACGTCTTTCGCAGGTGGTGTGCGTGCGGTGCAGTGTCCCTGTGTGTGTTTGTGCGCGTGAGCATGCGCAGCTAGCGACGCGCGCGCGGCCCCGGCATGCGCGCTGCCTAGCCATGCTAGAGGCGCACGCGGCCACATGGCGCAGTACACACAACGCACGCAGCCGATGCACAGGTACTACTACTACTATAGTACTGTCTGGGGACATGATTAAAAACTACTACCACTTAAAATATTACTTAATTGCTACCCTCTACGTCAGGAAATCGTAATTTGGCGCACTTGCTAGGATTTTGCTACAATCACGCACAACTGGCACCATTTGGCCCGTCAGATAATAGAGAGTTGTTAAACTCGCGCAGCCGGATCGGAAGCGGTTACAACTATCTACTAGGAATGAGAATCATTTAATACGTCGATAATTTAGTGAAGCCTTCAGGATACTGTCCATGAATATCAAACTACATGCAATAAAGTGGAATGTTTCCGTCAGTGCGACTGGGTGTCTTTTAGTGTTGCACCATAGGATACTGCTGAACTAAAACTGAACCAACAGCGTCACGCCTCTTCACGTACGGGGTGGCTGAGGCATAGTTGCGCTCACAATGTTTCATTCTGCCCATAAACTGTGTAACAATTTAGCATCGCATTCAAGAACAAAACATATTGATATAAGACATCATTATATCAGGGACTTAGTTAATAGAAAGGTTATTAATTTAAGTTATCTTTGTACTGAGGAAATGTTGGCCGATGTACTTACAAAGTCTTTAACATGTGAGAAACATTTGATTTTTGTAAGTAAATTAATGAAAACTTAATTTTGATTTAACTATTTTCATGAAACATGTGAGTTAACTTATGTAAGGCATTCATATAAAGCCATTAGTGTTATATACCTCTCTACTGTTGCAGTGCCCTATGGACAGGGTCCATAAATTGTATCTTGATTTAAGAGCAAATGTGGATGCAGTAAACGTAATTCTAATTCTAATAATTCTCCAGTTGGCGCAGTCGCTAGCAGTGTACCACAACTACCTACGATTTCATATACTTCATTGCACAAAATAATACGGTATATTACAATGGAAAGTGGACAACACATGACAAAGGCGAGCTTATCTCTATTAAGAGATTTCTTCCAGCAAACCTAGGATGGACAGGAAATATTAATGCAGCATGCATGCTACATTTAAGTAATACTCATTTTGTATTGCATCCGATGCACATACACCAATAGCACGACTGTCTCTATGGAATTCATGAGTTGGCGCAGTTTCTAGGAAACTTTGGCGCTGATAACTTGGCGCAATTTTACTTTTGGCGCGAGTTCTGGCTGGACCTGTATAAGCTTTGTGATACCACAGTCCCGTGCATGTTGTCATTGTGACACAGAGTCATCTATAAAACTGTATAAAACGCGTCTCCATTTTGTCATTAGCATAATTTGATACCACTACCCTGACACACTATTCCCGCGTTTGAAGAATGCATTGTTCCGTAATTCCGTTGTTTGAAAAGTTATTTCCCATTGTTCCTCAGAGTATTACTAACGTTTAGCTTGCTAGATATACTAAACAACATAATAGTATACGCACCTGGAATTTCTCTGTTCTTATTTTTATGCTAAGATACTTTCGCGTAGGATATTTTCAAGACAGGGGCACACAATCGAGGTAAGTACAGTAAGATATGGTTTTTTTTCGACCAGCCTCCATGCCAAGTTAGTATTCAGTCAGCCCAGCTTATTTCCATTGTCTCTACATTGATTAACTCATGCCCCCTCCGGGCTTACCCTGGGGACCGCGATGACTTCATCACCCTTACAAATGATGCTGGAAGAAATCTCTTTTTAGAGATAAGCTCGCCTTTGTGCATACCTTTTTTACTTTTTACGTGTTTTTTGTGTTTTGTGCAATAAAGTATTTAAATGAAATGAAGTATAAATGATGCCACCAATTAGTTAAGTGGAGATATGCCTGTGACGACGTTCCTACTTGGAGAGGTCATACGAATAAATAAATAATAACGTATATACAATTAACTTACTACTAAAAACAATTGAATTAAATAAAAAATATCCTTAAGGTCACCGCCGCCGTCGAGTGGCAGGGTGCCCAACATGCTGGCACCATTACCTCGCTGTATCGCTAGGCTAATTCGCTGAGCGAGGTCACCTGACGCTACGACGAGTCTCTTTGCAACCTCCTTAAAGACTCGCCGAGCGTCGGTCCCCCACGGCCCGAGGGTCTCTACGCCAAACGGCACAAATATGTAGCCCTCCCCAAGGGCGGCATACTTGCGCCGTTTCAAACCCTCTGCAGAGTCCGCCGCGGCGAACCGGCCCCACCTGGAAGAAGTCGCTGGTAAATGGGATGGCGTATAATAAATATAAATATTAACTACTTACCTCTTACTAAGAATTAAAAAATCCGGACATAATCGAATAGAGGCAACCTACCTAATCGATGGTCAGGAAAACCGATACCTGGTTTCGGTACCGGTTTTCGAATCGACGAAACTGTAAAACCGGCTGTCGAGTACCGCCTACGACTTATTGCCTTTTGGCCGGCTGCATATTTTACGATATTGTCGGACAACATTTACTGGATGGTAGAAGAGAGAATGGTAACTTTCTTGGAATAAGTAGTAGCCAAGTGAAGATTGGTAAACTTTGCCACCCCGTGTGGGAAAAGCCGTGACGCTACCTTTGTTTTTGTTTTGTTTTTGTATGAATGAGAAAATGTACAGAATGCGAACTATAGTTATTTAAATAATATAACTAATTTCCGCTGAACTTTGACAATCCATATAAACAAAAAGAAATGTCAATGTTGACTCGAGATTATAGCTATTATTAGCTTTCTAGTTTCTAGCTTCTTTCCGCCCATTATTATCTACATAATAGATTAGACAAAACCTAATAAAATCCCAAAAAAGCCTTAACATGTCTATGTCTTGCCCGCTTTCTCTCGAGGACAAATAAGTTTCTTCTGCAGAAACGTTCGCAAGAAAAAACGCTTCTTTAAAAAGTTTTCATAATTCATTGGGGCTGTTCGTGTCGGCGAGAAAACCGTTCGTCTAGCGGCGACACCGTTAGCACGTCTCGTGGGACTGGATCTTTTACAGTTTACAGTTTTGCGTTTTACAGCGCGTGCCAAATACCTATGTAGTCTTTCAACGATTTCTTAGCGCGTGAGTGACGTTTACAGGAGGGCGCCAGCTCTACGCAACTTGATGCAACGAACCTGTCACCAACACTGATCTGATCAATTCACATTAATTCCTCATTGGTCATCATCAAGCGTTATTTACCCGTTAGCGCGCGTCAAAATATCGTTGGATAGCTGTAACTACAGAGCCACCAACTTAACTGTTCAGGTGGGTAAAATTGGTACTACGGACTTGTCATCCGCCATCAAAGAGAATACATGCCATACTATGTCCGCTATTATGAAGACTACATGACACTAGCGCCCGCTATCAACTGAACAGCAAAGTTGGTGGCACTAGGGAGCGAGGGAATCAACTTTTGACAGCTCAAAACCTACGACGCTTGTGTACGCTGTCAAAAGTTACTCCATTCGTACATCGCGCCATCTGTACTTAGACAGTTTTTTTCGTAGCAAACTGAAATAAAACAAAACTTCTATGACTTTAAAGTGACATTCTTCGCTCGGAGTTTTTCAATTAAACTTTCTTATGCTCAACTGTAATAGCAGTTTAGACTTCAGGCACAGAAGAGATAATAGTACTACGTACAGAACGGCCACTCCCTTCCCCGCGCGGATTCAGATACCGCACCTCACCCCGGAGTCGGGGAGCCTCTTCGGGAGACACTTTGTTTAGGCGCTGAACGCACACATTCACAAACGAACGAGTTTACGCACACATTTGCACGTGTACAAATGTCATTAGGCTATGTAGTAGTATTAGGTGATTATTTCACGAGCGTTCTATGGAGTGTCCGAGGTGTGCTTCAGGTTAGATTTTATTCTTCGTACTGTAAGAAGTGTTCAGAATTTGTGATGTGCACGTGAAAATAAAGCGTTAGGGTTCGGTACGCAAAGTGGGTTTTGTTGTTACCGCGTTACCTCAATCCAATTAAGTCATACTCGTATTACGTCAAATTGACGTTTAGTCACAGAAGAGATAATAGTACTCCGTACAGAACGGCCACTCCCTCCCCCGCGCTGATTCAGATACCGCACCCCACCCCTGGCGTCAAAGAATTGGTTAGGATCAATTCAATAGACAGGGCTGAACGCCTGACGAGTGACGAGACGACGCGTATACTAATATCGCTGCATTTGCCGCGCCTCCAGCCCTAGCAAAGTTTACGTACACATTTGCACGTATACAAACATCATTTGGTTATGTAGTAGTAATAGGTGATTATTTTACGAGCGTTCTATGGAGTGTCCGAGGTGTGGTTTAGTCACAGAAGAGATAATAGTACTCCGTACAGAACGGCCACTCCCTTCCCCGCGCTGATTCAGATACCGCACCCCACCCCTGGCGTCAAAAGATTGGTTAAAGGATCAATAGACAGGGCTGAACGCCGGACGAGTGACGACGCGTATACTTTAATATCGCTGCATTTGCCGCGCCACCGGCCCTAGCAAAGTTTACGCACACATTTGCACGTATACAAACATCATTTGGTTATGTAGTAGTAACAGGTGATTATTTTACGAGCGTTCTATGGAGTGTCCGAGGTGTGGTTTAGTGTAAGAGAAATCTGTCACAGACGATTACATAGTGAACAAAGACCAGGGCCTGAAGTCCTTCAAAAATACAGAAAATTACACAATCGGTAGTCTGGTAAACAAAAATGGCCGCCTTCGACGCTATCGGCTTCTCAATAGCATTGGCGATGGCGTGGCAAATTGGAAGTCCCGTCTGCTAATGCCTCCACGGTGGCTGTGGCATGGCAGTGGCTGTCATAATTGATATTCTGCAGCAATACGTATGCCGAAAACCAAAGACAAACCTATCGATCGATCGATTATAGAATAGAGGAAAGAGGCAAATTAATCTGTGGTGGAGGGTGTGTTTGGGTCTGTGTGTCATGCTAGAGCCATTCTGTTGATGTTCTGTTGATATTCTATTGAATGTAACAGTGGACTAACACGGCTGGCAACTAATAGCTATTGTGTAGCCGTATTATATCTATGGCGTGGCGATGGCTTGAAACTTTAGAGACTTGACACCCAGAAATCCTGAGGATTGAACAGGGCGAGAAAAAAAGTGGGCAAAATTGTACCTCTACATTATTCCCATAATGTTCCATAGATTAGACTCACCTCCAGTTTCTGAGAGAGTAACAAGCAATTAATCGATGATTTATTAAAAATAGCGGCACATGATTAGCTGAAATTACTTAAACAAGAGTTTGGGAAACCGGGCGTTAGCCAATAAAGGTTCTGTCTGCTCAGTAGATAAAAAATCGGTCAAGTGCGGGTCGGAATCGCACACGAAGGGTACCGTACCATCGTACAACAAAACTTAAGCACTCAAAACAATAAAACAAATAGAAAATTAAAAAAGATTATGCACTCACTAGGATTTGAACTCGCGACCTAAAGATTGAGAGCCTACATCATACCGGCGGCGCTATCACAACGAAGAGGGTTGACTCGAAATATACCATCATATTGAAATGCATGGATCAAAACACATCTCTTGTATGGGGACCCCCTTTAATTTGTAATATCTCTCGTATTTCAGTATTTGTTGTTGTTGCGGCCATACATATACACATTCTGTGTTAATTTTAACTTTCTAGCTATTACGGTTCGTGCTCTAGGACCCGCTGACGGACAGACAGACGGACAGCGTAGGCCTAATAGGGTCCGGATCCCGTTTGGCACCCTTCGGGTACGGTACCCTAAAAATGATTCACCTACCCGAGTCTAATGTTGACTTCACGTTATTTTTAATGGCAATTCTAATTGAGTTGAACTTAATCGTAAAGAGGCAGCCGGCGGCAGGTAATTAAAGTTTTTTTCCTCTATTTTAACATCAGGGTTCACGAGCACAATTATGTTATCGCTGTTACTATGAATTATTGGCTCCGTACGTTCCGATATCGAAAATGTTTAAACATTTACATACAGGCACATACATTTCTTCTGGCCCCACGCTAGGATACCCTGTGTCGTGGGAACCAGAAACAGCGCCATTACAAACCTGTAAACATCCAGGACCTGGGTTTTTTTTGTCTCCAGCGTATGGTAGGCAGATGCGCCACCGCTACGCCACAGAGGTCGTCAACGTTGTGTTTACGATTTTGATGACTTTTTGTAAGAGCTGTTATTTTAAATTACTTACATTCATAAATTATTTATTGCACATAGATAAGTAACTAAAACAAATCACATCACAAATACAACATAACAATACAAATCAATATAAAACCGGCCAAGTGCGAGTCAGACTCGCGCACGAAGGGCTCCGTACATCTATATAATTGGAACAAAAAGTAAACTTTAGAAAAAACCGACTTCCACAAACCCTATTTGATTAGATTGAGTTTAATACAAACTGTAACCCCTTTATCTCCCCCCCCAGGGGAATTAAATTTGTCAAATCCCATATCAGTGCTACCCCACGCTACTAAGGAACCCCTGTACAAAGTTTCATGGCTCTAGGTCCACCGGTTTAGGCTATGCGTTGCCTGCCCGTCAGCCACGCATTGTATTTGTACCTAGTATTGAGCAGATCTGGTGGCCATATGTGGTCTTCATCAGCAGTTCCGCATCACAATATTATGCTTACCATGTGCATTTGCACGAGTTATTATGAAAAACACAAAAATCACTATAGGTCTAATCGGTCTAATTTTCCAAATCGGTCCATCCGTTTAGGCGCTATCGAGGCACATACATAAAAAAAAAAAAAAAAACAAACATCCGGACGAATTGTAAACCTCCTCCTTTGGGAAGTCGGTTAAAAAAACCGCAAAAAAACACGTTAATTGTATGGGAGCCCCCTTTATATTAAATTTATTTTGTTTTTAGTATTTGTTGTTATAGCGGGAACAGAAATACGTCATCTGTGAAAATATCAACTGTCTAGCTACCACGGTTCATGAGATACGGCCTGGTGACAGACAGACGGACGGACGGACGGATATCTTGAGATTTTAAGGTACTTTCCCTCCAGGGCCCATTCGTTTGTTCCACCCTGTATATGTGTGATCTGTAACTGTATTTTTCATGAAATACCCAAAAAGTTTTGTTCAAATTATCATCTTATGTCAGAATAACTTTGTAGCTAGTTGAAAAATAACATTTGAATTGATTCAAAGCTTGCCGCGCTTTTAGGGCCTTTAGTACCTACTAAACGCCGCCGTAAGCAGCACTGTCTACAACCTACTCCTACTGGAAAACGTGAGACACCCATCTACAATTTCCGTAAAATGAGGTTCACTCACTCATTATGTCAATGTCATGCAGACTGCAAAACATCATTTCAACGCACCAAAGAGTATTTAATTAAAACATCACTGGCAGCCAAACTTGAAGTGGCCAAAAGGAAAAAAATAATTTCTGAGCTCTGAGATTTGTATGAAAACAAAAGTAATTAAAAACTATTAATTTTATAATTATTTTCTAAAAGTTCTACATAATAAATAGAGACGTGGTAATTCCACAATTAATATTTAAAGTCTTTGTAGAAGTCCGGGGACGACATTGCCATATCATTTAAATTTAGTTTCATTAAAAGAAGGCTTACCTACCAAAACAAAATGGCCTTGGTATAAACTTTTCAAGCGTGTTGTGAAGACGTATCTTGTACCGAGACCACTTTCAATTTGTAATATCTCTCGTATTTCAGTATTTGTGGTTGGTGCGGCAACAGATATACACATTCTGTGAAAATTTCAGCTTTCTAGCTATTACGGTTCGTGCAGGCGGACCCGGTGACAGACGGACGGACGGACGGACGGACGGACGGACGGACGGACAGCGAAGTCTCAGTAATAGGGTCCCGTTTGGCACCCTTCGGGTACGGAACCCTAAAAAAAACAACGTAACTTATTCATAAATCGTTTATAATGTTATCGTTTTCAACTTTACCTAGGTACTTATAAGTAGTTCTCCACGAACTAAAATATGAATGTAGTAAGTAGGTAGTTATTGCTGTATTCTCAACTATCGCGTTGCAAATTTCAAGTATGTTGCATTTGCAGAAAGGCTATAGTTTCGGTGTAACTATTTACGGTACCTACCACAAAAGCAACACAGCAGCAGCAATCAGTAAAAGTTGCGCAATGGTTTTGATATCAGACAGATTTCAATAACAGGTATGACCGTGACTCAGTGACTGTCAAGGTTTATATCGTTAAAATGGGAAATTAAAGTTTGAATTGATTGGTAACAATAAAAACCCATTTAATAATTAATATCCTATCGCCATGAGTAGCGTTGCCAGGCGTCCGTATAAAACCGGACATGGTTAGGCATTTTAGATGACTGTCCGGCCAGTCCGGATTTTGTTAGGCTTTTAATTTCCTCTAAAGACTAAATTAAACAAAGAGCGAGTAGCAAGAACTTCCCTATGCTTACTCTATGAAACTTCGGTTTTATGGGAAAGTGATTCACCGTGCATGACTGTCCTTGTCTGTACCTGCTTATTTGTTCTTTAAAACGTTGGGGTCGTAGTGCTTCAATTTGTCGTCATGAGATGTAGTTTAATTTAAGTCGGCTTTACTTTTTGAATGTCCGGCTTTTTCATTGAAAAGTCCGGCTAAACGGGGCGAAAAGTCCGGGTTTCTGAATTTTACATCTGGCAACCCTAGCCATGAGCCACTTTAACTGATAATTAATGTTTTGACGAACCTTTGGTGATCGAGTCAGACTTGCATTTGGCCAATTTCTTTCTTACATTAACAGTCTATTTAAGATAATATTGACCTTGTACAAAATTACACTTTTTTTTTTGTCTGTACCCGATAGCGCCTAAACGGATGGACCGATTTGGAAAATTATTTTTTTGTTTGAAAGGGTTTACCTTCCCATTGGTCCCATTGACACCAGGTCAGGATATGATGATGGGATCCTGGAGAAATCGAGGGAACTCTTCAAATATTATAGGCAGACCTATAGTGATTTTTGTGTTTTTCATAATAACTCGTGCAAATGCACATGGTAAGCATGATATTGTGATGCGGAACTGCTGATGAAGACCACATATGGCCACCAGATCTGCTCAATACTAGGTACAAATACAATGCGTGGCTGACGGACAGGCAACGCATAGCCTAAACCGGTGGACCTAGAGCCATGAAACTTTGTACAGGGGTTCCTTAGTAGCGTGGGGTAGCACTGAGATGAGATTTGACAAAATTAAGTCCCCAAGGGGGGGGGGATAAGGGGTTACAGTTATTAAACTCAATCTAATCAAATAGGGTTTGGGGAAGTCGGTTTTTTCTAAAGTTTACTTTTTGTTTCAATTTTAAAACATCCGGACGAATTGTAAACCTCCTCCTTTGGGAAGTCGGTTAAAAATTACACTTTACTTAATTTACTGTGCTTTTTTGACCTGTGCCTCAAGGAGGAACATTTGACAGCGCGAAAAAGTGTTCGAGTTCAGATGAAATGAACCTTATGACGTTTTACACAATTAGCCACTGACATTTCAATACTTTTTCGATGCCTATTTTTTCCTGCGGTGCCGCCATCCACGATGACGCATGACGTAGCTATTTTCATCTTTGTCTTTCAGCAGAGTGCCTCGATGAAAAAGAAAGATGCAAATAGCTACGTCACGCGTCGTCGTGGATGGTGTTACCTTACTGTTACTGAAAACCCCGAGTTACGCAAATTATAGATAAAACTAAGCAGCGAGCGCTGCCAAAATACGGAACCGCGCCATTATTAATGCGACTCTCTCTTGGCCGATTTTTTCTGAACTTGGCACGGAGGCTCAGTGGTTGACTGGTTGTAGTTATCTTGGCGCCCGTGTGGCGTGCCAATGTGCCGTCATCACGCCATGCGCTCGAGGGGCTAGCCAAGTGGTGCAGTAACATTGTATACTCGTATAGTGTATCTAATATAACAGGCAACTTGACAAATGTCAATCTTAGCATGTTAGTGAGGGGATATTGCTCATAAAAATGGATTCGTCTAAATATTCGATACACCCTTTAAATTAAACATTTGTGAATCGGGAATAATTTTAAAGAGACATTAGAATAGACAATATTGTTAAAAAAATATCCCGACGAATTGTAAACCTCCTCATTTTATGAAGTCGACGACAATCGTCTGTTAGTTCACCTGATTAAACAATTTCGATTCTTTCCGATTGTTTTGGTAATATCCCTAGTGTTTGAAAAGTGGATTTTATGAAATCTTAGGTTAGGTTAGGCTGTCAAGTTGCTTCTAAGCATGGATAGAGTATAGTAAGGGATTGGAACAAATAGCGCGCTTTTGGGAGAGTTAAGTAAACTAACAAACATGTAAATAAAGTAAATGTACCTAGCCCATGTCCCGACCGAGGGGCACAGGCCTTTACCCGGATGCTAGTAAGATTGAGCCATACTCCACAACGCTGGCACAGTACCAGTTGGTGGAGGGGGTTTTACGACTACTATTATTACATACTACTACCAAGTGGTAGTTTAGTTTTGGCAGCGCCTATAACTAAACTATGATAAAATTAACATGAACAAGACATCACGCTCCATTACCCCATGGCGTGGCAGAAGCTCAATTGCTTCAACATTTAGCCAGTTATGCAAAATCGCCGCAGAAGTAAAATTTTGGATGACTTTACCGCATATGGCATAGCAACGACAAGAATAACAGTTGACGTGACCAACAACAACCAAAGCATCGATTTTTCATCGACGACCTATTCCTAGGAACCTACCTGTTTGACCTGTGGTTAATTATGCACTGTTAGGAAAAGATCTAGAATAGATCTAGATCTAGGCCACCATAATCGGGTCATAGGTATCGATTGCGACTTAGAATAGATTTTGTAAATCGTCTAATATTCTATCTAAAATAACAAGGAGACCCGGAATATCTCACACTGGTTGACTTCTATTAGTATTTCGTGTCAGAGGCTGTGTTCAAACGTTCAAGCGTGCTACCTACTAGCAAGAATACTTCTGATTACTCGACTTGCTAGCTACTAGCTCGTCCAATGGATGAAGATGATGATGGTCCAGTTCTATTGATTGTAATCTATCTTTTCTTCAGTTTAATATTATGCTGCATGTTGTTAGTAGGAAAGAAGAAACCCCTTCTATCTACCCGTCTTCATTAGTTCTCGAAACTGTCTGTGTCAGGCTCAGACCAAGAACTATGGTGTCAGGTTTTAGAATCAACTCATATTAGACTGTAAAAGAGCATTTTCTAAACTTCTATAAATCTAGGTAAGGAAGGTAGGTATTTAGGCATACCTTCCTTGTTGCCTACATTTGATTGAACATCCCAAGTTTTGTTACAAAGGACTCTCAAGGACTCCTTGCGAGCTGTATGTACATACAAAAGTGCCCCTCTACAAAACCCAGCTGATTTCAAGAGAATCAAGTCGAATAGAATTTTGTGCGGTGTGGCAACGCCGCGCGCTCCCCGACTCCGTTCTGAAATGCGACGTTGCCGCTCCGCAGTATTCGAATTTCAAACTTGTTTGGCAATGCGGATCGGGCCAAGTGTGGTTGATAAAGCGCGTAGGCTTTTTCTACGTTGTATGTTGTATTGTTGTTGGGTCCGTTTCTTTGTAGTAATTGCAGTTTTTATGCCCACGTTGGAATTGGAATTGCAGAGCGCACAACCGGTTTGCTCTGCCTACCTTGTATGCCATCCAGACTGTTCGTGCAGAAATGCCTTTCTCACATCGTAGTTAGAGCATACAGCATACCTACCTACCATACCAAGCACCTACCAACCTACACAGGTTGTACTTGTACTAGGTAAAGTTACCCACCCAGCAAGTACAGCATACCTTTGTGTTGTACCTATCTATCTATCTACATTCCCGCTCTAGCTTTTAGGCGCTGTGGCCACAGAACAAAACAAGACACTCATCATATTTATTTATGTAGGTAGGTAGGAAGAGGTATGTACCTACCTAGGTGTGTGTTGTGTAGTAGGTAGGCCACGCTTGCAATTGCACGGCAGCGGCATGTAAAACGCTGCACAATCGGACTTGAAGAATTGGGTATCCAAAAGGATGGCCTGTCTTGTCGTTTCTTTCTCTGCTTGCCTGTGCACACTGTGCATGGGCACAACGAAGCAGGTAGGTGATCTATCTAATCTACCTACTTCTGAATGTAGCTAGCCTACCTACCTACCTACCTAGGTACCTACCAATTCGTAATTTGATGTGAACAGATTACGGGCTGCAAACTTGCAATTTGCTTTTAGGCATCAGTCAGGGGATTATGAGTTACTAATGAGGGGGGGTCTTCTAAAACGTGCTAGAACAGTCGAATTACTGGTAAACCTACCAGTTGGAACTACATTTTTGAAGGATGTCTTAGATCGCTAATCGGTATCTAATCTAGTACCTCTACATTAGGTCTATTATAGGACAAGAGCGCCTGGGATAAAAGGATTTTATAGACATTTACTTTCTCCGCTATTTCACCTGAACACGGACATTACGCCACTTTTAATAACCGCACATTCAATTCCATTAATATATGATTATGATTGATGATGCTCGTAATCGTGAAATTACCTACTAGCCGAGAATGTTTACTGGGCCTATTAGACTACGCTGTCGGCAGGGCCCTGTCTGACTCACTGTCTCTTTCTAGTCGTTCCATCAGAGTGACACGTCTATACAAATCGTGCCCTGCCGACAGCGTAATGTAATAAGCGCTTAATGTTTATCGTTCAGAAGCTCCTGATAACCTGTGTTTGCTGGCCGTATTGATTGTGCGACGTTGCCGCTCCGTGCGTTGTCTCGGGGTGGTGCGCTGTTGCCGCTCCGTGCTATTATTATTTCATTTCATTTGGACAGAATGAGGTGTGTTGTGTGTGTGTGGTGTGGATGAGTGCATTTTGCTTGTTGCCCTGTCTGTTCTTTGACCGATGACGATTTTTCATATTTTTCATGTCTTTCCAGTAAAAGGTGCCAAATGGCACATTAATCACGTGATGTCTTTTTCTAGCAACTTTTAGATCCCCTTCCCCCTGGTGATACGTGGTAAGGTTTTAGAAAATCCCCCCCCTCTCCCCAAATCACGTGTAGGTCGGACTCACATTCAAAGGGTTCCGTACCATCGTACAACAAAAATAAGGCTTGTGGCCAAGGTAATCCATGGAATAAATCTGGGAACAAGTCTTAAATTTTGTGCACAAAAAGACAGCATTTGATGGCACTTTTACATGACGACATCATTATGTTGTGATTTCATAGAACTCAGAAACAAAAGTTTCGTTTTGACAGTTCATAAAAAGTATCTATTTTGACTTGACAGGCCACAAACCTAACCTTTACTATGTATTTTTGTTCTATTGTAATTTTCCTGTGTGCAATAAAGAAAGTTCAAAGTTCAATTTTTTTTATTGACCATAAAATCATACATATTACTTAGTCAACGTCAATATAATATTAATATTTTTGTATACTACCGCCCGTTCGGAAGTTGTGGGCTTAGGGATGGAGCAAAGAAGGGCAAGAAACCTCCCCCGTACCTCTTTTAAAATATCAGAGCCTTAAAAATACAATGTTATGTATTTCTACTTAAGTCTAAGGAAATACACCGAGGAGAGACGTACTGACTCAGTCCATCGCCCCTCTTTGGATTTCTGTGCGCTGAGATGGTAAAGACCATGCAGTTTTGTCATCTAAATATTCTTTTACACTGTAATATGACTTCTTCAATAGGCCGTTTTTGACATAGTTTTTGAACCTCCTTTCTGGTAGGTCCGTTGCTTCATTAGGTATTTTATTATAAAAACTAACACATACTCCCATAAAAGAGTGAGCAACCTTACTGAGTCTGAACGCGGGCATAGCAATCTTATTTCTATTTCTAGTGCCAATACTATGATTATGACCTAAAGTCTTAAATAAACCTATGTTTTTTCTGGTATACATGATATTTTCATAAATGTATTGACAGGTAACAGTAAGTATATTGATATTTTTGAATTTGTCCCTTAGTGATTGCCTAGCGCATCTAGTTGATAGAAATTATGTCAATTATGTGATGCCCTCACGAGGATTTCAACCCGGGTCCTATGGATTGCGCGACCTGCATCATAACGGCTACGCTGTACGCTACCACAACGATAATGTGGGAAGACGTGAAAGGGGTTTGGGTAACCTATTATGGACCATTGGCGTCACTTTTAGGGTTCCGTACCCGAAGGGTGCCAAACGGGACCCTATTACTGAGACTTCGCTTTCCGTCTGTCCGTCCGTCCGTCCGTCCGTCCGTCTGTCACCAGGCTGTATCTCATGGACCGTGGTAGCTAGACAGTTGAAATTTTCACAGATGATGTATTTCTGTTGCCGCTATAACAACAAATACTAAAAATCAAAAGAAATTTAATATTAAGGGTGACTCCCATACAACAAACGTGATTTTTTGCTCATTTTTGATCGATATTGATAATGGTAGCAGGTAGACGCTTAAAATGTTCACAATATATTGAGTATATTATTTACTTAAAAAATAAATAATTAAATTAAAATTAAATTAATATTTAGAGGGGGCTCCCATACATTTTTTTGCGGTTTTTTATAGATAATGGCACGGAACCCTTCGTGCGCGAGTCCGACTCGCACTTGGCCGGTTATTTTATTCGCGGCCACCGACATCTTTATCATTATTTGGTAGCAGTATCATAATGTATTATATTTAATTAGGAAACATTGCTGTAAACCATTTCGAAGCTGAGATAATAGAGCTTCAAGTAACACTGTTTATACTGAAAAATCTTTAAAGTGAGATATCTCAGCCCCGAAATGATTTAGCTATGTGTACTCCATAGTAAGATTAGCTTATTTTTAATTGCTCTTTCAAAATTTATAACTTTCATGAGTGGCCGCCAGTACTCAAAATCGACCAAACTCTATGGAAAGGTCAAAACGACGCCAACATTACCCAATGCCATTTACGATCATATTGAATATTAATATTATTTATTATCACAGGGTGAATCAATACACAACACGTCTCATGTATGGGACCCCCTTTCATTTATAAAGTCTCGTGAATTTCAGTACCTTGGGAGAGTTCAAGTATGACGTAACCCAATTTTTCGAGATTTTTGTATCTCCCCTCCCCCCATGTAACGCACCGCGAGCACCGCGACGACAAAGTAACGCTTTTCTGTAACGAGTTACCTCGTTACGTAATACTTGAACGCTCGCTCCCGTACCTATTCCTGTTGCGGCAACGGATATACCTACATATTCTGTGAAAGAACTTCGAACATATTTGTATGGTACCTGGGATACTGGGGTACTTTCCTGCATACCCTAAAATTTAGCTTTTTCATGTACACCTTTCCTTTAAAACATTATGTCAATCGATACAGAATTCAATTACAAGCAACAAATGTTCTTTGATAAATTGTCGTAAATATTAGTGTTTCTGAGATAATTCAGTTTTAATTTAATAAAAAAAATATTACATATTTAAACTCAATTACCTCAGAAACGCTATATTTCCGACATTTTGTCGAAGAACATTTGTTGATTGTAATTACATTCTCTGTCGATGGACATATCTTTTATAGGTGTACACCGAAAAAGTGAAATTTCGGGAAATTTCTTGTGTAGGTATCCCGGAAAGGTTTGATGTTCTTTCAACTTTCGAGCTATTTACGGTTCGTGCTGAAGGGCCCGCTGACGAACAGACAGACGGACGGACGGACGGACATCGGAGGCTTAGTAATAGGGTTCCGTTTGACACCCTTGGGGTACGGAACCCTAAAAACCAATAAGTAGCTGTACCTTTTTTATTAGGATAGGGATTGTTAAATTTTAGTACCTATGTCCCGTTCCGTTATTAGGCTCCTTTTCGGGGAATAAAAAGACACATGGAGAATAGAACTGGTTGATTGATACAGCACAGTGAGTGACTACCAAAAACTTTAAACCTAGATAGATGGCTTAGAAAGTATTAAAAATCTTCCGATTATTATTTTCAATGACATTAAGCGTCAGTAGTCACTGTGTTGTATTTTATTCTGTCTTTTAATTCTCCGAAAAGGAACACGTGAAATGGCTACCTCCACGGCCGGCTCGACCAATCAATACGGGGTGTCTGGCAGAATCTCGATGACCTAATTGCGTATATGAATTTTATACATATTTGCCATTCAACTAACATCTGTGCAGTATTTAGATACAACTGGCACGTGTATCAATAACATAGTTGTTTATGTACATATCAATCGGCATAGGTAGCTACATACTACATACATAACATTACTAATTTACTATACTAAGTAGTTAGACTATCCTATATAAGATGACTATTGCATACCTATTATCAATAACCGGCCAAGTGCGAGTCGGACTCGCGCACGAAGGGTTCCGTGCCATTATCTATAAAAAACCGCAAAAAAAATGTATGGGAGCCCCCCCTAAATATTAATTTAATTTTAATTTAATTATTTATTTTTTAAGTAAATAATATACTCAATATATTGTGAACATTTTAAGCGTCTACCTGCTACCATTATCAATATCGAGCAAAAATGAGCAAAAAAATCACGTTTGTTGTATGGGAGCCCCCCTTAATATTAAATTTCTTTTGATTTTTAGGGTTCCGTACCCGAAGGGTGCCAAACGGGACCCTATTACTGAGACTTCGCTGTCCGTCCGTCCGTCCGTCCGTCCGTCCGTCTGTCACCGGGTCCGCCTGCACGAACCGTAATAGCTAGAAAGCTGAAATTTTCACAGAATGTGTATATCTGTTGCCGCACCAACCACAAATACTGAAATACGAGAGATATTACAAATTGAAAGTGGTCTCGGTACAAGATACGTCTTCACAACACGCTTGAAAAGTTTATACCAAGGCCATTTTGTTTTGGTAGGTAAGCCTTCTTTTAATGAAACTAAATTTAAATGATATGGCAATGTCGTCCCCGGACTTCTACAAAGACTTTAAATATTAATTGATGAATTACGACGTCTCTATTTAGTCTGTAGAACTTTTAGAAAATAATTATAAAATTAATAGTTTTTAATTACTTTTGTTTTCATACAAATCTTAGAGCTCAGAAATTAATTTTTTCCTTTTGGCCACTTCAAGTTTGGCTGCCAGTGATGTTTTAATTAAATACTCTTTGGTGCGTTGAAATGATGTTTTGCAGTCTGCATGACATTGACATAATGAGTGAGTGAACCTCATTGTACGGAAATTGTAGATGGGTGTCTCACGTTTTCCAGTAGAAGCATAGTAGTAGTAGGTTGTAGACAGTGCTGCTTACGGCGGCGTTTAGTAGGTACTAAAGGCCCTAAAAGCGCGGCAAGCTTTGAATCAACTCAAATGTTATTTTTCAACTACTTAGCTACAAAGTTATTCTGACATAAGATGATAATTTGAACAAAACTTTTTGGGTATTTCATGAAAAATACAGTTACAGATCACACATATACAGGGTGGAACAAACGAATGGGCCCTGGAGGGAAAGTACCTTAAAATCTCAAGATATCCGTCCGTCCGTCTGTCTGTCACCAGGCCGTATCTCATGAACCGTGGTAGCTAGACAGTTGATATTTTCACAGATGACGTATTTCTGTTCCCGCTATAACAACAAATACTAAAAACAAAATAAATTTAATATAAAGGGGGCTCCCATACAATTAACGTGTTTTTTTGCGGTTTTTTTTACCGACTTCCCAAAGGAGGAGGTTTAGAATTCGTCCGGATGTTTTTTTTTTTTTTTATGTATGTGCCTCGATAGCGCCTAAACGGATGGACCGATTTGGAAAATTAGACCGATTAGACCTATAGTGATTTTTGTGTTTTTCATAATAACTCGTGCAAATGCACATGGTAAGCATAATATTGTGATGCGGAACTGCTGATGAAGACCACATATGGCCACGAGATCTGCTCAATACTAGGTACAAATACAATGCGTGGCTGACGGGCAGGCAACGCATAGCCTAAACCGATGGACCTAGAGCCATGAAACTTTGTACAGGGGTTCCTTAGTAGCGTGGGGTAGCACTGATATGGGATTTGACAAAATTAATTCCCCTGGGGGGGGGGGGGATAAGGGGTTACAGTTTGTATTAAACTCAATCTAATCAAATAGGGTTTGTGGAAGTCGGTTTTTTCTAAAGTTTACTTTTTGTTTCAATTATATAGATAATGGTACGGAACCCTTCGTGCGCGAGTCAGACTCGCACTTGGCCGGTTTTATTAGTATTTGTTGTTATAGCGGCAACAGAAATACATCATCTGTGAAAATTTCAACTGTCTAGCTACCACGGTTCATGAGATGCAGCCTGGTGACAGACGGACGGACGGACAGACGGACAGCGAAGTCTCAGTAATAGGGTCCTGTTTGGCACCCTTCGGGTACGGAACCCTAAAAATAGCACGAATAGTCCAGTAATTTGTATTGTTTAAATACCCTAGCCATAAAATATGTAAGTTTTCGTCCTCGAGGTGCCTGCGTTAGCCGCTAGGGGCCACAATTTGTTCTATTTAGAGTACCGTAAGTACCCGAAGGGTGCCAAACGGAACCCTATTATTAAGCCCACGCTGTCCGTCTGTCCGTCCGTCTGTCCATTATCGGGTCCTACAGCACGAACCGTAATAGCTAGAAAGGTGAAATTTTCACAGAATGTGTATATCTGTTGCCGCAACAACAACAAATACTGAAATACGAGAGATATTCCAATTTATAGGGGGTCCCCATCAAGAGACTTGTTTTGATACACCCACGCATTTCAATATGATGGTATATTTCGCGTCAACCTACTTCGTTGAGGTAGCTCAGCGGATATGATTTAGGCTCAATCCGTACAGGTCGTGAGTTCAAATCTTCGTGAGGGCATAATATTTTATTTTATTGTTTGAGTGCTTAATTTTTGTTAACGATAGTACGGTACCCTTCGTGTGCGATTCCGACCCGCACTTGACCGATTTTTTAAATAATGCTTCACGCATTTTTCATATTCATTCTATATTATTATTTTTTATTAAAACTACAGAAGGTACATATCCCGGAAATATTAATGTAACATTTATTTTAAAACCTACTTCCAAAATGAAGCCAATACCGTATTTATGATTATTACTAGGTACTTTTGTTGCTATTTTTATGTACCTAGGTCACGTTTGTTCCCAAACAGGTTGGCAGATTATTCATTTGCACACTCTTTTAGTCAGTAATTCAAGCAGAGACCTAATTTTGGGCTGTTAAAACTGAAGAGTTAGGTATTACCAATTAATTACTTAACATCATAAAGTTAACGGGAAATCTGTCAAATCTGACAATTAGGTTAATTTCGCCCTATATTGTCACGTGTTTTAGAGATTTCACTGTTTGAAGTGGACACCTGGAAAAACTAGACTAGACTAACCCTAAACACCACACGTGATTAGTGCACGCCCCCTAATCTTGGTAGGTAGGTAGGGTGGAGTCTCCTTGTATCGGCCCTCTCCTAATATCGGCCTCTTCGAGAAAATGGAACATAACTATAACAATAGTCTTAAAATCAGAATTGTTATTATGCAAAAAGCAGCTCTATATCGTTACGTATAACCTCCCATATTTTGGTGCGGGTGCCTCAATATTTCAACGTTTTGTTGGCAATAGAGCGCGGACAGGTACGGAGCTGCGTCGTTTGGCGGCATTTCCGAGTCAAATCCCTGAGGCGACGCATTGCGTTGATTAGTGTTTGATATGAATTAAACATACCTAAGCCATTTCATTTTATTTGTTCTTGAAGATAAAGAGTCAAATAACCGTTTAGATAGTATATTTTTACATTTATTTGTCTTTTTTATAAAATAATCGCGGGGCCGAGATTAGGGATCTGTATTTATTTATTAAGCTCAATATCGGCCGAGTGGCCGACATTGGGGAAATACATAAAAACACCAAATAACATTTTTAGCTATTTTAACTGTTAGCAGTAACATTGATAAGGTTTAAAATGAAATAACAGCTCAATCTGATTACTAGATCCTAATGACGGCCGCCTAAAAACGATTTTTACCAGCTATGGCCGATATAAAGGGAATCGATGCGTAATAACGGCCACCTTAATATTTGGGTACCTAATTTCCTACAACCTTACAGTAAATAGGGTCAGTGGTATAAAATGAACAACTAGGTACCATTTAAATTTTCCTCTACAGGTATGCCGAAACCATACTAAAATAGAGAGAAAGAAAAAAACTGGAAAAGGAAGTAAAATACTAAAATAGAGAGAAAGAAAAAAAAACTATACTAAAATAGAGAGAAAAAAAACACCCTAAAAAAAGACTAGCGATCAATTCCCCGAATTTTTTATTCCCTAGTATTTTAATTAACATTCGCTTTTTCCCCATTCTCTCTTTTTACTATGCGGAGAGTTTCCTAATAGATTTTGTCCAAATGCTCAAAATTCCCAGTCGATTTTCACACCGATCGATATTCTAACCAGTCTATTAAATTGGTTATTTTTGCTATAATCTCGTAATTTTCCCTGTAAAATGTATACCCCAGATTAGGGCCGGGACTCCACCAAAGCGGAGATGTGGAAAATTTGTATGCGAGATGGAAACAGCTCACATCTCCGCTTCCATCGCGCAATACAAATATTCCACATCTCCGCACATCTCCGCTTTGGTGGAGTCCCGGGCTAGGGGGTCGCCTCGCTCCGCTCTGCTTCACTCCGGCTCTCGGTTCTGCTAATAAGTTTTCAAACAGGAAGTTTGTAACCTATAATTGATCCAATCGGATTAATATCCAGAGCCGTAAAATTGATAATGATATTTTTTAGGAAGCGACTGCAATTTAATAGATTGGTTAAAATATCGATCGGTGTGAAAATCAACTGGGAATTTATAAGCATGTGGACAATATCTATTAGGAAACTCTCCGCATAGTAAAAAGAAAGAATGGGGGAAAAAAGCGAATGTAAATTAAATACTAGGGAATAAAAATTTCGGGGAATCTATCGCTACAGTGCAGGATTTGATTCCTAAGACTGAGACATAATTAGAAAAGACTAATTAATTATTTTTTTGGAGTTCTTTACTTTATTTATATTAATAAGAATGTTGCTTAATTGTGATCTTTAGTTTATAATTACAGAATTTGATTCCTAAGACTGAGACGTAGAAAAGACTAATTTATAATAGTTAAAACAGTTTATTGTACCTACCTGATTTTAAAATATAAAGCGTTATCATGTTTACTTTCTTAGTTTTATTGACCTGATTTCCCCTTTGAAAATGTATGCCGATATTAGGGTCACAAGCGGCGGTAGTTAGGGTGTTAGAGGCCGATATTAAGGGAAACCGGCATACTCAGAAAAAAACATCTATATAATCAAAACTAACGAAGAATTCGTAATTTTACCTACGTAATAAAAGAGTTTCATTATACCACTACCCAAAAAAGTGTTTGCAAGAAAGCCTAAGCTATTATTGTAAGTAATTCTAGCAGTCAAAGAGCAAAAAATGTTGACACGGCCGATAATTGGTGCCTCCACCCTATGTTTATTATCATACTGATCAAACTGACTGATAGCATACAATCACGTCATGTTCATATCATACATTCACAAATACGTAGGTAACTAGGCAGGTACATATTACATAACTATTACCTACATTACCTGCCTCTATGATAACTTTTACAGTTCTTCCATTGCAAAATAACACCAGAAAACTCTTCAGTTAAACTAAAAAAATTATTTTACGAGTCGTGTTATTATTCCGTAGTAGTCGTGCATCGATATAAGCCTGTGGTAGTAGTAAATATACAATACATCTCCCCCCTTCCCGCAGCACGACCTAGCCCCTCTCTGTATCGACCGCCACATCGCTTTCCCCCGTGCGACGTTGCCGCTCCGTGCAACTTTATTGGAAACATTTTTCAGGTCCGGTGAAAGAGTGAGCGCAAATGGGATTTTTGGGATTTTTGTAAGCCACGGATTTTATGGAATTTAGGGAGAGCTGTTTTTTTTTGGGTTTGGGGAATAAAGCATTATGTTAACTAAAATAAAAATATACTGTACAGGTAAATGACACGAACTTATTAAGGGATTCATGTTTTATTAAGGTAATTAACTTATCATACAAATATTTGGCGCTTTGTGGGAAATATACATTGTAAGAAATAAAAAAATATGTACCTGAAAAGAATACAAGAATTGAAAAGAATAGGTATTATTAGTTGGAACTAACCGACAAGTTCGCCTCATGAGCCAAGCAACGGTTTATCGTACATTTATTAATTAAGTAATTAAATTCACTAATTAACGATCTTATTGGGCGTGATTAGAGACTTAGACTATGTTCGTGAAACTTGCGTATCTATTGGCCTATTTCACCAACAATCCCTATATTTAGGGGATACTTTATTTTCTTTCAGGGGCCACCTAACTGGTTGTTTCGCTTTGACCTAAGTTTAAGGGTCATCTAGGCTACTAGGGTACCCCCTAAATTTAAGAGACCGGCCTCCGAAAAATTCGCTAGACAGCTAAGAAAAAGAGCTAAGTGACCCCTAACTGCTGGTGATATCGGGCATGAGATGATTTCGAATTTAGTTAGGTAGATCGATTGCCCCTCAAAAACACCCTAGACTCCGAGAGCAAGCACATCGAATCGCGCACGCGTCATTAAAGCAGTTTGCTCAGGACAAATCATAGATTAATCTATGACGTTTAAGGTATCTTTATGGTTTATTTAGTATAGGGGATTTGGTTTTTGCCTGATGTTGGTAATAGCCGCCAAAACTTCCGATCGGAACTTCAGCTTCTGATCCATGTCGAACTCCTTGACAGCCGACATCAGAGATGAGAAGAAGTGCCGATCCTCATCCTCACCTTCCTGTGAGTCCAGAAACTCCTCAGAAGCCAGACAGGGTGTAGCGTCGTTTAGAGGCATTTCTTTTTTAATCACTTTCCGCGCGGGCTGGCCGACAGTGGCTGTGTTTCCTCGGATGGAATTTCCACTCGTTTCTTCTACTTCTATTTTCACATCTTGAGAGTACCTCGGTCTTTTGTTACTATTTTCGTAATATTCTTGACTATCTTCATCTGCTTGGCTTTGATCTTCTATTTCATCGTCGTCGTCGTTTGGCTTTTGTAATAGGACTTTTAGGAATGAGATTTTATGGCCGTGCTTGATTGCGGTATGCGGATTCTTCTTCAGAGCTCTTATGTATGTGTCCTTTAGGTTTTTCCATTTAGCGCTGAAAGTTTTTCCTGTAAAGGAAAGTAAATATTTAGATCTGGGATATGTTTGACTCTTATGGTGGAAACTGACCAAACGTAAAGAAGGTGTAATGTAACATGTTACATCGCGAGCATTCATGCAGTACGTAGTGTTACGGGGAATCTAGCGAGCAACGATTGTAAACTGTTCCTGCTCGATGCTTAACAATATGCTCGATGCGAATGTTACATTACATTACACCTCGTAACGTCGTTGGTCAGTTTCCACCTTTACCCCAGTTGCAGCAAACAAATAATTAAGATTTAAAGACCACTTGAACTATTAAAATGTAACTCATATGACGTATCAAACAAAACATTAAATGGCAATCAGCAAAATAGCAGTATCCCTTCCGGCGCATAATGTACGGTCGCCTGCGTCTAAGTATACGGGCAGGTCATATTAAATGTATCCTATCGCAAAATGTACCGCAAGGAATTGTTTTTTTTTTTTGAAGTTTCGGTCATTAGAATATTAATGGGTCATGAAGAGTCCTTTACAATTGCTATTTTAGTGCTCGTCAGTGTTCATTTCTTTGAAAAGGGTAAATATTTCTGCAACTAAAATTTTACCTCTACGCTTCTTTCAGAAACAATACTTACGCACTTCCTCCTTTTCTGTCTTACTAAAGTCATCATAGTTCTCAATTAAAACTCTTGATATTTTATCCCACGCCTCTTGTCTCAAGACTAGTCTAGTTTCGCGTTGTTTTATCGACTGCACATTCCACACTTCTGGGTATTTCTTTACTTCTAGAATTAAATTGCCGTAGTTAGCTAGTGCTTTAATGGCCGCGACTTTTGCCTTGGCTTTGTTTGAGACTGTAATGACGAAATTAGGATGACCAGCGTTTGTGGGACAGCTTTCGTCATGAGCGTGACTACCGTCGTCCATCTTCCCTGGTTCTAAATGCAATAAATTGTCATTAACTGACATTAGAAAAGATATTTTTCTGTAGCATGTTGTGTTTCTATCCTCCTTTAGCGCTCTTGTGTACACGTCTCTGAGATTTCTCCATTTATTTTTTAACTGTTTGCCTGTGAATGTGAAAAAATGAAATTACAATAAATGACTGAAACTACATTCGGTTCCTGGAGAAAATGCTCAATTAATTTGCCATAGATGTGTAATGTCAGGAGAAAAGTAGGTTATATCTATACAATAGACATTACAGAAATACTTCCTGTGGAACTAAATTTAGTGCAAATCTGAAATTCCGGGCTCCGGCTTTGATTGGTTTTAAACTTACAAACGTCGACCTTTTCTTCCTGCGTCAACTCGTCATAATTATAGACGAGAGCCCTTGAAATATTTATCCAAGCTTCCTGTTTAACGTCCTTTTTGGTCTCACAGCTCAAGTTCCAAATCTCAGGGTATTTCTTCACTTCATCAATAAACTCGTCGGTGACCAAGGTGTATTGTGTCAATGCCATTATTTTCACCTTCAGTTTCGATTTCGATCACTCATCATTACTTGAGAAAGCTAACAAAACACAGTTACGCCTTTTTGCATATGGGGTGGCAGCTGTCCCCGCGCTTAGCCACGTGACGTATATAATGTGAGTTGTATTTGTAGCCTTGTAGCAATACTACGAGTACCAATACGCGTGACTTGCTCGTTGTCGCGCGACCGACGGAGTGACGCCGACATCGTGCAGCTCGGCGACTGAGAGAGACAGATATACCTGTCTCTCTCCTTTCGTGCGGGTAGGTAGGGTAAACTGAATTCGGTCTGGCAACGCCGCGCCGCATAGTCGCTCGTCTAGCTCGCTGACCGCATGCTGCTCAATCATTAATTTCAACTTTGAATATTTCGAAATAAGGAAAATAAATAAATACGTACCTTACCTACTTAGTTAAGTCCTTACTTAATAAGTACTTACCTTCTCTAGATTGGTACCTACTTTGTGGGAAGGTTGAATTCTTCATCTACTTTGTAGCCTATTTGTACGAGAAAAGAACTTTCTAGGCTGAGTTTCTAGGCACATTCATTTGTGGTTTTTTTTGATAGCCGCTAGGCTAGAGAATACCTATTCGCTGCTGCTAACTAGGTAGGTAGGTAGGTTAGGTGTAGTAGTCTAGCTAGTTCATTTGTAGCTAATCTAACCTCTAATATACAACTAAGTACAATAATAACTATTACCATTATTACAACGATTCTAAATATACCTAACCTACGTTGCGTAGTATTATTATTACAGTCCGTGTAGAATTTTGAAATCGCGTAAATTGAACCTGCATTCTGCATTTTGCCACATGCCACACCGCCGCCGCCGCCGCGTCGCCGCCTTCTGCCGCGTTAGTGCGACGTTGCCGCTCCGTGCGCAGTCTATCTAGTGGCACTGGCACGTTGTCGGGCTTGTCCTATTATTATTATTTTATCTACGCGACGAGATTGGTGCATGTGCATTCATGGAATGATTATACCTACACCTATTTATTTGGCTTACTTACTGGAGGAGCGCTGAGCCACGGATGAACACTTACAGTTTGTGCAATTACAGTACAAAAAATATGACTAATTAATTAGGAACAACGCTTAGTGCAAAAACTATAAATTTACCTACAAGTAAACACCGCATTCATGTTTTGTTTTGTATGCCTATCGTAGATTTATGACTGGGTCAGTACTCTCAGTACAGTATGCAAATACCTACCTATACTTATCTAACTATTTAAATAAAATATAAGTACAGTATGCAAATACCTACCTTACTTATCTAACTTTTTAAATAAAATATAATGTCTAAAAGGTACATGTAATGTAAGTAAGTACCTAAATAAAAATATTAATTAACCCATTTTTTTTTTCTAATTGTATTTCCTTACTTGTGCAGTACAGGGACATACGTAACTATCCAGGATTAGAATCAGATATAAATACATATAATAGAGAGGAAAAAGAAAGAGACAATTTGCGTTCAAAATTCTACCTATCCGTAGCCGCCCAGAGGAGCAATTCTCGCCCATTAGAATTTAAAGAAGACGTAAAATATTGTAATTTTTGTATGAAATAATATATTTATTTTTTTACAAAGTCAACAGCACAAAACAGTTGAAAATAGGCAGAATAGTAAACAATTGGCGTCTACACTTTCAATTCGCACACGGGCGAGAATTGGCCTCCAGATGTGGATATTTAGGAACTAGGAATAAATAAAATTTAAAGTAGGTAAATCAAATTAATTAGACATATCATTCATTTATCTATTTAGAATAATTCATAATGGTATACCTACTTACTTACATAATTTAAATTACCTATATCATTCATTACGAGCATTCAAACTACGAAAATAATTCTGCCTATATGCCCCCGTATGGGAAAAGGCGTAACGTATGCTTTAATTATGAACATTAGACATAGTATCTACCTACCTACCTACCTACCTATTATAGAGTAATGCAAATGATTAGTATGAAATCAGTCGTCAAAATCAGGTTCATACTTTATCTCTCCATTCGTAGCATCCTGTCTTATCCTAGTTATTATATTCAGAACTTCAGAACGGAATTTCAACTTCTGATCCATATCGAACTCCTTCGTGATTGGTAGCAGTGAATTAAAAAATAACCTGTCATCATCATTTGTCTTGTCAGTGCTGTTGACACCAATATATTCTATGTCTAGGTTCGTTCTCTGGTCAGTTTGTTTGGTTATTTTCTCGGGTCTGGGTTCGTCTGGTCTTGACCATATTAGTTTGTTAGCCGACGCGTTTTTGTCGGCATTTGCTGCTTCATCTTCCGATTCTTGCTCGCTGTCGTCATCTTCGTAATCAATATTCCTGTCGTTCAACTTGACTTTATACACTTCGTTGAGAAATGACATTTTCTTGCCGTAAATGTTTTTTCTGCCCATGTTTTTCTTCAGAGCTCTGACGTACGAGTCGCGGACGTTGCGCCACTTGTTATGTATTTTTTTGTCTGCAAAGAAAAAAAACACCATTAAACTTAATTTTTTTTAATATTTATACTGCAATAGGTAGGTAGGGGCCGGGGGGCCGGCCATGTTAGTCGTATGCACCCAGACAGATGGGCAAAAATTGCCACCGAACGGGTGCCACAGGATGGCTACCGGCGCGGCGGCGGCGTAGGGGCAGGCCCAAACGGAGATGGCGCTGGCGGGACGACCTCGCTCGACAAGTTCCTGCCGGGGTGGCCGGAGGTGGCACAGTCCAGGGAGGTGTGGATTCAGGAGGGGGAGGCCTTTGCCCAGCAGTGGGACACAATTACGGCAAAATAAAAAAAAATAGGTAGGTATTGTGGGAAAGAGAATGATTCAGATAGAAACCCGCGCCAAAAAAACACAGATTTTCAAATCCGACCCTGTTTATTAGTTAAAAAAAAAACACTGCAGAACTAAACTGTTCATTCATTTCATTTATCTTGTGACAGTTCCTTATGTTTGCTTTGCATTGCAGATCTCAAAAATATAGGGCTTTTTTGAGCTGTCAAAAGATCGTAATCGGCCTTGAGGTAGGTTAGGTACCTGCCTACTTTTTACAGATTTCAGTCGTATTCGCCATTGCAGAGACGTTTCACAATTGTTTACTAACTTAGATTATATTTTACTAATTCCTTTAGCACTTTACTCATATTTCGTAATATTTCACAAAAAAACAACACTTACTTACCAATTTCCATCTTTTCCTCCTGCGATAGCTCATCGTAGTTGTCAATAAACGCCTTTGCAATATTCGTCCACGCCTTGCGTTTTACCGAAATAACCCTATTCATATCACTGAGCACGTTCCACACTTCGGGATACTTCCTGACTTCGTCGATAAAATCGTCCGTGTTTAGTCCGTAGAAAGTCATGATGATTCACTTCGAAGTTCTTAGCTGGTTGATACTTTGATAGCAAGCAACGAGCGACACGCTAGCGACTTTCTCGCGACGTGTCGTCGTCGGAATGACGCACTGACGCAGCGTATAGTCGTCGTCGTCGCGTCGGTGTTGCGGGTGGGAGGGGTATGGAACTATGGTGGGAGGGGAACGGAGCGATGTCGCTGCGAGAACGGCGGAGGTTTGGCAACGTCGCAATCTTTGCGACTTTGTTTGTAGTCGATAGTTTGTAGCGTAGTTAGTGCACAGTGGAAGGAAACATATGTATAATATGTGCATGATCTCTTTTCCTACCTAAGGGACTTAAGGAACCTAAGTTAACTATTTTTTATTATTGTTACAGGTAGGTTTTGGTGTTCAACTGCATCTACAAGTAAAGTAAACTACCTATTTGGCCGTGTTAAGTAGGGTAGGCAGGCAGCTTAGGTAATAGGAATTAAAACTCCAAAGTTATAAAGATACATTTTAATCAATCAGAAATCACTTCTAAGTTCTAGAAGATATAGGTTAGGTACCTTACCTACCTACCTACTAAACGGCGATTTACCATCGCCATAATCGTATTGGTAGTTCATCACCTCTAGCACGCTGCACAGTGTTCCATTTCGCCTCTGGGTCGGACATTTCCATCTGACACTGTGGTCGATGGGGAGCAGTATTCTGAACAACAATAGAAGAAAAGAAGCGCCTGAATACAATAAAAGCGAGAGGTAAGTTGAACATGTATGAACTTTGCCTTGACAAAACCTACGCATACAATTTCAACATTTTAAAATCTTAATAAATCCTAAGTTCCACTATATTGGTGATTGATATATTTATAGTGCATAGAGGGCATGTCAACGCATGCTATAAAATAAAATTTTGTTGCTAGGGGTCGATATGGTGTAGTGGAAAAAAAACTGAAATGTATATTATTTTTTTCCCTTAAACTATAATAGGTTGCAGCGAAATGTATATTATTTTTTTCTCTTAAACTATAATAGGTTGCAGCAGAACTCCGAAAAGCCTAAAGGGTGTCTATTTTATAAAGCAATACTGAGAACTTTACTTATATACAATATAAATCTTAACTTACTACTAATAATTGAAACAAAAAGTAAACTTTAGAAAAAACCGACTTCCACAAACCCTATTTGATTAGATTGAGTTTAATACAAACTGTAACCCTTTATCCCCCCCCCCCCCTTGGGGAATTAATTTTGTCAAATCCCATATCAGTGCTACCCCACGCTACTAAGGAACCCCTGTACAAAGTTTCATGGCTCTAGGTCCACCGGTTTAGGCTATGCGTTGCCTGCCCGTCAGCCACGCATTGTATTTGTACCTAGTATTGAGCAGATCTGGTGGCCATATGTGGTCTTCATCAGCAGTTCCGCATCACAATATTGTGCTTACCATGTGCATTTGCACGAGTTATAATGAAAAACACAAAAATCACTATAGGTCTGCCTATAATATTTGAAGAGTTCCCTCGATTTCTCCAGGATCCCATCATCAGATCCTGACCTGGTGTCAATGGGACCAATGGGAAGGTAAACCCTTTCAAACAAAAAAATAATTTTCCAAATCGGTCCATCCGTCTCGGCGCAATCGGGGAACAGACATATAAAAAAAAAACATCCGGACGAATTGTAAACCTCCTCCTTTGGGAAGTCGGTTAAAAAGCAATTAAACTAGTGGCTCTGTGAGCTGTAGACCTCGCGAGTATGTCGTCGGTGGGAAAGCTGAACTCCTAACACAAAATTTCACGAGAATCGGTTGAGAAATGCGCCCTGTAGAGGAGAACAGAAAAAAAAACATACGAAAGCATTTTTGCCCAATCCTGAAACGGAGACGCTTCGCTTGCTCGGTCAAAAAAAATATCCCAAATAATTTTCTTTCAATAACACATACAAACTTATGAATGTACCTGGTTACGTACATGCAGTATGAAAGTAGCCGCACCAATAACTTTGTAAACTAAATTTTGCGATCTAAAATACAACCTATTGACTTTTTACTACAATTATATAGTCTGTTTCACTTTCATGGTCTTAACGAATCCAACGACACCTCATTTGTTAATATCTATCGAGCCGTTTGGGTTGTAGCGATTTTTTTTACATTTTAAAACCCCATATCTCCGCCATTTTAAAAAAAATCCAAAAACTGGCTCGACAAAAAAAAACTATTTAATTGTTCAACCTACTCACAAAATTTCACGCGAATCGGTTGAGAAATGCGCCCTGTAGAGGAGAACAAACAAACATACGAAAGCATTTTTGCCCAATCCTGAAACGGAGACGCTTCGCTCGCTCGGTCAATTAAATAAAAAATATCCTTGAGGTCACCGACGCCGTCGAGTGGCAGGGTGCCCAACATACTGGCACCATTACCTCGCTGTATCGCTAGGCTAATTCGCTGAGTGAGTTAGGTGCCTGCTCTAGAATCACCCGACACGCATCGACGAGTCTCTTTGCAACCTCCTCGGCCCGAGGGTCTCTACGCCAAACGGCACGAGTCCGCCGCGGCACCGGCCCTAGAAGAAGTCGCTGGTAAATGCGATGGTGCTAGTGTGTCAACACACGTTGCATTTGTATCCCATGCTGCCACGGAAGATCCCATGCTGCTGTTCTAAGACAAACGGTACGCCCGCGCTAGAAAGGGCCCGAAAGCAATAAGTACGCTAAAAATATAAAAATGTAAATCGTAAAGTTCAAAGAAGTATATTTTCGTTTTTGGGAGACCCTGAAAACATAAACTTTGAAAAAAATAACTGCTTAACTATTGACTAATGTTGTTCAGAATATGCTTCCCATCGACCCACAGGGTCATATGAAAATGTCTCCGACCCAGAGGCGAAATTGAACGCTGACCCGCGCGACTTGGAAATATCGCGTCTGTTTAATTTTGTAGGTATTGAGAAGTGCGAGTAATTTTGACGTTTCGCGATAAACGAGAGTCGCGGGTGGTGCCTATTCATAGTCAACTTCTAAAGTGCACTGACTAATTCTACTCAGAACTAGACGGCGGACGACGATAATTATTCTTAACATCCTGAACCGTACTAGAATCAAAAGCAAAAGGCGTGGTGTTACTCAAATGACGCGTTACAGCCTCCTGCATAATGCTAGCTATCTGCGCCCAAACCCACATCTTTATATCCGAGGGCAACTTTTTCATTTCCGGTACAAAGGACAGGAGGAATTGTCTGTCGCTGTCGTCGGAATTGCTGTCGCTGTCGACGGTTATTTCGATTCTTTCTGGCTCGCTTTCGTTGTTTGTGTCGCGGTATCGACGTTTGGACTGTTTCTTTTTCTTTGTGCGAATCGGTTCGGTCAGTGGATCGTCTTCTGTGTCGTCATCTGGGGCTTGGTCGATGTCGTGGCTTGTGTCGTTGTCGTCTGAATCGGGCGGTCTGTAAAATGATTTGTTGATTAGTTGTTAGGATACTTTTGAGCTATTTATTTAGCGTGGTCGCTGTGTCGTCAATGTCACAACACAACTCATAAAGGTGGCAGCTTGAGCAGCCATTTGATAGCCTCTTCGTCAGCGGAGTGGACTTTTTGCAGTCCTCCCTCGATCGACCATAGAGGACAATCATCCGTCAGGTGGGCCATGCTCTGAATAGCTCCGCAGGAGCAAAAAAAGTTGTCTCTGTACCCGCACTTATACATTAGCTCGGCGCAACGGCCCTGGCCAGTCCGGAGTCGGTTCAGCTTGCTTTTGGGCTTTTTGAACTCGTGCATATTAATCATATTATAGAAATACGGAAACATGCTTTTTCAAAGCGTCTCTGGCCAAAACAAAACAAAAGGGTACTGCCGATGCTGACTTGTGGTCTGTTTTATGTAGGGTATTAGCATTTTACAGAGTAAAAATGATAATCAACACAGCGGAATTTAAAAGCAGTGTTTAACTGTCAATGTTGATTGCTTCAAAGCACACGAGCCACAATGTGCTATTAGCGGACATGACATGACGGACACGAACACAATCAGTGTCCGACAAGTCGACAACTATGAAAATAAAACGGCGCAAAAAATCTACTCTGTCATGTTTGATCAGGCCCGTAGTAGAATAAGTATATATATTAGCACGGACCATGTTTTGGGAATAACTTAAAACATGTAAACTTATCAAAATATTGCTACAGGCAGCGATTTTTTTTAAATTATCGAAACTTTACAATGGAGTTTCTTGTTCCCAAATAACTCCCAACAATACTCAGGCTAGGGCTTGGTTGGACATGTAAGATAATTGTCTTTTTAGAAAATAAATAAGCTTCTCGTTGTAAATAAACAACTGTAAAGAGTAGACAACCCCTACCTCTTACAGACTGCTGGATACTCCGGGGGGTCGGGCAAGCCCTCCAACCCACCCAGGAAGCTCAACTTCTTGAAGAACACATAGGTCCTTCTTGCGATACCTCGCTTACGGTATCTGATCTCTCTTCCGTATCCGTCTTTAAGCGAACGCCATTTCTTCTGCAGTTGGAGAACTGAAATGGAAATGGTATTGTAATGGCGGGTGGTAGGGAGTCTTCGGTTTTCCAGGGTTTGAATTTAACCCTCTCGCTCCGACGTCTATTGTTCTCCATTGTAAGTTTGTTCGGCCTATGTCCTTCTTATAAGAGTATACCGATTACGCAATTGCACTAAAGGTGGTTTCTTCTTCTTTAGGGGGTTGAAGTGCCTGCACCTGGCCCACTTGAGTGATTCCCGTGCCTGGTTTTTATCCTACCTAACCCCTGCAGTATACTGCGACCTTACTGCGACCACTTAAATAAGATACCTCACGTCATAAAAGTTACCCTGGAGATAGGTGGTTGAGTTAAGTGGTCGTAGTGTAGCTGGAGTGGAACGCCTCGATGTGCCTGCACCTTGTATGGAAAAAACCGGGAAACTATATTTGTTTTGCTTATCGGGAGTTTAGGGTTTAGGCTGGAAGAGCCACGGTTAAGGACGCCTTATCAAAAGGTCATATTCCATCCGTTTCCCGTGTTTTCGGTTCCTCATTTCCTCAAGATCATTATGATTCCCAAAACAAACAGTGTAACAACGTGAGTTGATGCCAATTTCTGGTATTAACAACTGCACATGTTCGTGGTACTAACGTGGGGTTACATTTTAACTTGGACAACGTCCATGGCAATCATGAAAACTATAAAAAGTAATGGGCAGTCTAGTCGGCGCAATAATATAGCCCCATATTCAAAACACAGTGGCACAACGATGTCTAAAATTATTACAAAAGACGCCAGTAAATGGGTCTTTTTTGCCCATTTTGTGCTTTGTTTGGACGACGATATGGCCAGATTTGTCCTGTATGTTAATTTTAATTTCATGCAAAGAAAAAACTTCTAGAGCGCGATATAGCTCCATTTGTGCTATAACTGTGAAGAATATTTGTTCAAAGAACTTGAAAGAATAGTGTTTCCTTTATCTAACCTTTTTGCCAGCCCAGCATACATACAGTTTAGCTACGATCCCAATAGATCCTACACGGATAATAACACAAATAGATAGATACTACCCCTCAGAAAATAAGCCCGATGACCTTAAAATGTATTGCATTTTTTCCAAGGTCATTGGACTTCTAATCTAAGAAATACTGTACAATAGTATCGTTATTATTTTTTTAAATAGCACCTCGATCTCTCTCCATAAGCTAACAATACCCTATCCAACATAACAGTATTCTACTAAAACCGGAATCGCAATTCACAAGCGCCAGCCTGACGCCAGCCTACTGTCCGACAGTAGAATTCGAAGTAGGCTGGCGTCAGGCTGGCGCTTGTGAATTGCGATTCCGGTTTTAGTAGAATACCAAATGCGTCGTATTGAAGCTTGTTGTGCCAGGCTTGTGGTATGCTTGTGTACAGTAGAATTCGGGCCCAGGTAACTTGACAGATCTTAGCCTGTGACAGAGGGGATTTTGCACATAAAAATCGATTAATCAAAAGAATCGATACACCCTTTAAACATTTGTGAATCGGAAAGATGTCTAACATTTTATTCTTGATTCTTCAGTTACCTTAAATGTGTTGAAAATGAAATAATAATATCTTTAAGTGCTAATAGCAGTAATGGCGATGACAACTCTTCTGTTAGTTCAACTATGATATGAATAAACATTTTCGATTCTTACCGATTGTTTTGGAAACATCCCTAGTGTTTAAAAAGTAGATTCTATGAAGTTTCAGGTTAGCTGTCAAGTTTCCTGTTATATTGGATAGGGTATAGTTTAAATGAGGTTTAAATACAATAAAGAAAATACCAATTACAAAATACCTCGATCATAAGCATTAGCCTTATTCAAGCTATTCCAGTCTTTAAACAGCGCTGCTCCTATCTCCTTCCACTGCTGCAATTTATCGGCACTGTCCATTGGCTGATTGGGGTCCCACAATCCAGGCCGTATTTGGACTTCGCGGATTAAGTCTTGTTGGGTGAACGGTGCCATGGTGGATTCCTGGGTAAATTTAATGAACGATAAGTAGGTATAACATGCGTTAGATAGCAAAAAACTGCTTATTTTATTTTGTTCAAACCAATTTTCGTTGAAATTGTGTATTGAGTGAGCAGCATATTTTTTTTCTCTTACTTTAAAAGTTAGAGAGGGGGGACACAAATTTTTCAATTTTGGAAGGGTCTGTGAGGTCTGTCTATTTAACGATTTACTTTGAGGAAAAATGATTTCAGGAACCTCAACGTCATTTTTACTGACCTATCTATAGACACATATAGGTTTGATAAAAAAATATTTTTTAAGTATTTAAGGTAAGTTTTTATTTTTTAAATTTTTGTATAATAATCGTAATTAAGCGGTTCACAGAATACATCTACATACCAAGTTTCAACTGTGTAGTCCTAATAGTTTCGGAATAAAGTTGCTGTGACATACGAACGGACAGGCGGACAGACAGACTTAACGAAGCTATAAGGGTTCCTTGTTTTTCTAACGGAACCCTAAAAATGCTTGTTGATAATATCACAAACGAAGTTGTGGCACTTCAATTTGTAACGTCATTGTTAGTTTCATGCAACTTCCTAACTTGACAGTTAGTAAGAAATGTGCATTTTAATTGACTCAGGAAACTACCGTAATAATAATTAATAATGCGTTGCGGTTGCGACCACGCGGCGGCACCAGCACGACCGTACGACCACGCGACTTGGTTGCGACTGGCGCGGGTCGCGAGGGGATGTCGGTCGGGTGAAGTCGGGTCGGGTGCCGAGATTGATTTGTCGCACGCACAGTGGGTGATTTCGACTGCACGCGACTTTTTGATGAATTATGAATATGATTCATCGCCAAAACCTGCTTTTAATCGATTATTTGGGAATCTTAACTTATATTTATATGTATGACGGCAAAGAGAAGTTGGATAACAAATCAATCAAAGTGAAACATCTTGTTTTTCTATCTAATTATCTAAAGTACTTACTTATTGGTTTGGTTACCTACCAAGACATTTTGTAGGTAACATTTGGGTACACATCTATTATACTAACTACCTACCTAACCTACCTACTTATCTATCATGTAACCCACAAAAACTCCACTCGTCATCACAGCTCGTCTTTCAACTTTTTCTGCTTGTTTTACGGCATGAAAGATATTTGTGACTAAACTGATTAGTGAATAGGTTTGTCATAAATAATCACAATGATGACAATTGACATACCTAACCTAAGTAATGAATGATAGGTACAAGTACAACCTACCGAGGTACCTATTTAATTAAACTCCCGGAATGTAATTTGGCCAGCGTTTGCTGTGTGTCTCGTTCTCTCACAAAGTCTGCCCTTTCTTGTCGAGACACACACAGCAAACGGTGGGCAAGTTACGTTCCGGGAGATAAACAAACAACAGCACACACATTGTGAATTTATCAATCTCTTTTTATCAGATAACTCGCGTCACGTTTACATCACACAAACTAAATACAAAAAGTTGTAAAAAACAAACTTAGTAATTCTTCACAATTTGCTTTTCCGTAGAATACCTAGGTAGGTACCTTACCTACTCTACACCTACCTACCTGTCTGCTGTATTGATGCGCGGTGCGGTTTGGCAACCTCGCGCCGCGCGACGTTGCCGCTCCTCGCTTTACCGCTAGTGCCACGTTGCCGCATCGACCCACTTCCATTCCGAATGCGCGTGGCAGAAACAGCGCCATTTTTTCACTTTGCTAAATTGTCCGGGATTGTTTATAGCTTAATTGCTTACTTGTTTTTAGATTCCATTTGGGGCCTGAACTTAATGGTTAGAAAAAAAACTATTGAGTAAGTGTGCCCTCAAGTCCTTGTATCCGGCTTTCTGCCTTGTCGTGTTTTAGCTTTGATTAAAATAAATCACGATGCCGGTTGCTAGGGAACCACGTGTTCGTTGAAAGTACCTACCTACTCAATTGACATTGATCTGAATTATTCTGAATTGAATGTGATACCTACCTACCTACCTATTATTAATCGCAAAAGAAAAACAACATATTTAAATAACAACAAACCAATCATTATTTTGCCTTTCGTTTTTCTACTTTCTACCATCAGCACAATAATCATAGGTTAGACTGAATATTGGAATTTTGTGAGCATTCGAAAGTTAATCCAAGGCTGTTATATTTTAAGTAGGATTACTTACGTTACTTTTTTACATTACTTACGTTGTTTAACATAACAGATGGTTTCCATTCCACTCTAAAACCCGTCTCGATGAAGATATCAAACGCCTTTTTTGCATATAATACCCATTTAAGTCAGTGCGAATAAAGTTTTTTGTTCTGCCACTGCAAGTCTGACAATGGGCATCCGGTATATTGTCTGATGCATCTTCATGCTTGCATGCCAGTCTTGTCTATGGCATAATGATTATGAAGCATTCTCGCAGGGATGTCAAAGTAGAAACGTTTTACTTTACGAAAACATACCCTACCTACCATGCTAGGTTGATGCCAGGGTAAAACAAAGGAACCACACAAAACGTGGGCTAAATGTGTCTTTTTACAAGTCGCCTATCTTCGATCTATAGCTTTTTAAAATGTACTTGGAAATCCACAAAACGAATCAGCAGACGTAATCGCTTTTTGGAGCAGGCTCTTTCTATCAAAACTTCGATCGATCCATTCAAAGTTCTGTTCACGCAACCACAACATTAAAAGCTACACGAAAACAACACACGATAGAACATTAACGTCATGTTCATTATTTATCGTTGAACACGGGCAACGCAAATAGTATGTCGTTAAACGTTTTTTAACGTTCACGTACCAGTGAATCGGGCGATTGGGAAATACCCAGTCAGTCAGGCATTTGTGTAACTCGCTCATCACGCCATTGTGCGGGGCAGGTTCTACGCAAGCTACTCTATCTTTACCCGGCGCAGTTCATATTTCATGCGACTGTGTAGATTACCTTGAGCGGGCAGGGTAATGGCGGCGTAACAGACGAGCTAACAGACAAATGACCTGAATGGGCCACTTTCTTTGTGAAGGCCGCTATCATTATTTGTAGGAATTATGATGTGTTCTAGTTTCTTGTATTACGTTACTGATCATGTTTGACTAATGATAATGTTCATTTTGCTCTCTATTAGGCAATTTGATTGCATCATCTGGGCTGTTAGAAACCCAGCTTTTGAAAATAATAACCTAGATCTCAGCAAGTATATTATTTGCTGTCATGAAGGGTTCTTTCTACGTTAACGTTAACATTATCTGAAAAGATATAAAGGAAGATTTTCTCCATAACTCATCCTACTTTATTCGTTTGTTAATTAAGGCAAAACAATATTTGTTTACTCGCTATTAAACATACTCATTCTGCAGACTTACAATACAATACAAATATTTATCGTCAATCCAACAATATAGCTACATGTCATGTCATTTTCTCCACGAGTAGAGAGATAACAGTCTACCTAGTATACAATCATAGAGTAACGTATATATAGGGTTAGTATCTTAGTATATACTAACCCTATATGTATGTTACTGGGTAGTACTAGGTAGACTGTTATCTCTTGTATATCATCATCACTCTTTGAAGCGAAGAACAATAGCTATGACGAATTTATCTGTTTTTTTTTACATCAATTTAACCCGTAGAATCGTAGATAGCATTTCCATGTATCTTGCTATATAAGTAAATTCGCATATGTCCACATGTAGATTAGTCTAAGGTAAAAAAACGATATTAAAATTTCTCAGATTCTTTTTTGTATTTTGCGCGATTTGTCATTCAGGTTCTCCCATGTTTTTTTTACATACAGGCACATATGTACATTGCTTCTGGCCTTACACTAGGATACCCTGTGTCGTGGGAACCAGAAACAGCGACATCACAAACCTGGGGGTTTTTTTATGTCCCCAGTCGGGATTCGAACCCGGGACCTCTCGCGTTTTAAAACCATACACCTAGCAGGTAAATAGGTGTATGCTGAAAATTTATGTAACTTAAAGGGGCCCGTACCTACACGTTCAAGCATGCTTGACAACCACGTATGTCGTCAAACATGCTTGATCGTTTACGGCCATGCTTGACGTGCTTGTCAAGCAAATTACGTGCTTGATGTGCTTGATCATGCTTGAAGAAAATTTTGCTTGACGACGTGCTTGAGAAGCATGTCTGAACGTCTTCGGGGGTGCTTGATCGTTATTGCATTTGCTTGATGTTTGACTAACATGCTTGTCAAGCATGCTTGACAACTTGCTTGATCGTTATCGCGGTTGCTTGATGAAAACGTGAAGTTTGACCAACATGCTTGTCAAGCATGCTTGAACGTGTAAGGGGCCCTTTACAGACTTGCAAGCTGTGGCTTTCCTAGGCATGTTAAGTTGGTGGGTAGGCGGCAGGCAGGCACCTATTATATTAACCCTAAGCTACTACGGTGTTTTTACACCAGGGTGACTTATTTTCGTGCCTGTATCTTTTTTCGTATTTAATGCAGTGCCTTGCGATTTCGAGTATTCTCCTAGTGGACAGTGGCCCTCGAACACACCAAGAAAGAGTTTGTTCGCGAGCGCCAGATTCGAGATACACCCTCAACCCGGGTGTTTTTTCATCCGTTGTAGTCATAGTATTGGTACTGAACTGACTGATTTACAGCATTAGTAAATAATGAATATTTTATGTTTTATTTTTAGTAAGTATGCCTATAGTATATGCTCGCTAATTCATGTGTATTATTACGTGTATAATGTATAATAATTTGTATGTATTTGTATTATCATGTGTTTTTTTTACATTTATATGCAATTTTTATTTCAAAAATTTCATTGACTTACGGATTTTGCCAATGTACAAAATGCAATGCATTTGGTTCTCTCTCAGAAGTACACCGGTCGAACAAACGAACAATGGAGAACAATAGATAGATAGATAGATAAGATGTGTCGAGGAGCGAAAGGGATAAAAAATTCATGTTTTTTTTTTTAAACTGAAGGCTTATTTCTGATTATTAAAACAAATAGAAATTAACTAGAAAAATGTGATAAATTATTTATATTTAAAAAATTCAATGATTTTGAGAGCCTTTTTTTCACACGCAATTTAAATTGTCCTTTTTTAACAAATTAAACTTATTCATCAAAAGACCATGGAAACGTAATACACACATTTTATGTACAAATAGTAAAACATACTTAAATATTTTTAATTATATTTTTTATTCCAATAATTTAATCCGGGTGTTTTTGTACCCGTTGCACACCGTTGTAGTCTTAATAGTATACAAATTCATTGTAGACATTAAGGGTTAAAAATGTTATCTGTTAGTTTCTTCATATCGGAATCTCTATTCCTAGTAGGAAAATTATGCAAATGAAAATTGAACAGACATTTGGACGTTTGTCGAAAGTTAAATCTGCTCTGCGACATTATTTTTCTCACACAAAGATCCAAAACTTTCTTTTCACTTGAAAAGGTGTCCAACTTGATGTCCAACTCCTTCTACCTGACTGTTAATAATAAACTCAGCTCACATTTAGTTTTGAATAGCTCAGGCCAGACAATAATTCTATTGTGATAACATTGAAGTAATAATAATAATAAAGGTGAAGTGGAACTTTTATCAAACAATGTTGTGAGTTGAATGCGATGTGCTGATTCAGAGCGCGACGTTGCCGCTCCGGGCAGCGACGTTGCCGCACTGACTAGAGCGGCTGGCGCCACGTTGCCGCTCCGTGCGCGCGCGGGCGGGCGCCATGCGACGTTGCCAGACCGACACCGCGCCATCATAAATATACCATTCATTCAATTAGCGTGCACTGGCGACACCAAACTTTTTAATAATGAATTTATGAATCTCCAATGGCAATTGTACGGGGTCGGTGTGCGGCGTAGGGTCCGAGTAGAATGACCTTGCGTTTAGTTATCTAGGTAGGTATTACGCTATCCAGGTAGTCTAATACAATCTACAATGGCATAGGTAGTGTAGTTCGCCCATTGAACTCATTACAAAATAACTATAACACACGCAGCAGTGCAGGTCGTACCTTCCTACCTGGAAAACAAATTTAGGTTCGGTCGGAATCGGAATAATATCATTCGTTCCAATTTTAGCGAAACATTTTCGAAACTCGCGTGACCATCATCGATCGGCGCAAACCCGCTATTAACCGTCTCCAATCAGAGGAATCCAATAATCCGAAATTCGAAGATTTTTCGCGATTCCTCCCGTCACGTCCCTTTTTAATGCCAACTGAGTTCTCCTTGATATTTTATGTGCCCGGTAACAATGTCTGCAATAAAATATTGCGGGAACCAGGTATTTTTGATGTTGCCAAGAGACTAGATTAGGTTAGTTTATTACCACAGAATTTTATCTACCTACCTATTTTTCCTTCCTTGTTATTCTTAATACCAAGGGTTGGGAGTACTATGATCTCTTCTGTGGCAATACCAAGGGTTGGGAGTACTATTATCTCTTCTGTGGCAATACCAAGGGTTGGGAGTACTATTATCTCTTCTGTGGCAATATAGTAGACGCCAAACAACTTGAGCAAAATGTGACGTGGTGGGGGAAAGTTTGCGCATGTACACTTACGTGCCAAAAAAACGACGCACTTAAAATTCTCAAAACAAATCGTACCTACAGTATACTGCATGAATCTTAGTGCACAATACTATATACTTACTTAGTTCAATCGATAGAAAATGAGAAAATATACTGTACCATTTGCATGAGGGACTGAGCGGTAACAGGTGCACAATAACTGTTTGAGACACGCGAAGTAGGTAGGTACATTTGCTGCGAACTATACAGATTTAATGGTCTGTGGATATGACTATCAAAATAAAACTGTAAATTATTTAGCGACATATGTCGTCTTTATTGGTGTCTATTAACAAAGAATAATGATTTGACAAAAGACAAGATTTTTATGGGATACCTACGATTGAAATTCCCTAAAATTACGTTTTTCCACGTACACCTATAAAACATAATAATATCTCCATCGATAGAAAACTCATCATATACCATCTTTCTGGCTTGCCTTTTTAAAACTACGTTAGGACGTCGAGGCATTTTTTATCCGTGATTTCACTGCACGCAAGTGTGAACTCAAAGCGGGAAACGATGGTTGACTGATCTACCAATAGCGTGGCTAGGCGCGCTCGATGCGATGCTCCTTCCGCACGCCGCGTCCCGCACCCCATACCGTGGTGCGCAGTTTCATATATCAGATGGTTTCTGCGCATGCAAGGTCATTTGTTCAAGTTGTTTGGCGTTACCTATACCAAGGGTTGGGAGTACTATTATCTCTTCTGTGGCAATACCAAGGGTTGGGAGTACTATTATCTCTTCTGTGGCAATACCAAGGGTTGGGAGTACTATTATCTCTTCTGTGGCAATACCAAGGGTTGAGAGTACTATTATCTCTTCTGTGGCAATACCAAGGGTTGGGAGTACTATTATCTCTTCTGTGGCAATACCAAGGGTTGGGAGTACTATTATCTCTTCTGTGGCAATACCAAGGGTTGGGAGTACTATTATCTCTTCTGTGGCAATACCAAGGGTTGGGAGTACTATTATCTCTTCTGTGGCAATACCAAGGGTTGGGAGTACTATTATCTCTTCTGTGGCAATACCAAGGGTTGGGGGTACTATTATCTCTTCTGTGGCAATAACAAGGAAGGAAAAATAGGTAGGTAGGTAAACCTACCCTGTTGGTTAAATAGAGAATTCGAATGTATGTATGGGGAGATTATTGTAAATTTTCTGTATGTCATTCTTGTGTTAGTACCACAGATACTAGTAGGTAAGTAAGTACTAATAGTTAGTACAAGAAATAACGAAGTAATTACGAGATTACATTATTTCCAAAAAAAAATCTCAGGGATCGTTAAGTATCGTGTGGGTATGTTGAATCTAAGTTTCCGACCTCGTAAGTGGTGGGGAAACTTTTGGTGGACCAAAAACCTCGAAATTTTCGGACTTTTTCCAGATTTTCACTTTTAATTTGAAAACGGAAAATATTTGCATATCTGCAAATAACCGTGGATGGCTAAATCAAAGAATACAACATTTCGCGTCGATGGCAAAAAATAAATAAATCACTAGTTTGACTTTTATGGGGGTCCAAAATAATACGCTTAAAATAATCTAGATGGATTTTCCGTATATAAATCAGTAAGTATGTGTTCCTATCTTTTGTTTACCAGGCCAAATCCGCATAGTAACTTTTGCGACGTTTTTTTTATTATTTACTTAAAAAATAAATAATTAAATTACCTAAATTAATATTTAAGGGCGGCTCCCATACAACAAAAGGTTTTTTATAGATAATGGTACGGAACCCTACGTGTGCGAGTCCGACTCGCACTTGGCCGGTTATTTAAAACCCTTATCAATGGAAAGGAATAGCTGATTCAGCCATTAAAAAAATACCCATCGTAAATCTACTTCATATCTACTTTAAATGTTTCTAAACGTCTTCTCATAATGTCGATTTTTTGGGTGATCGCCATTCTGTACATTTATGCTGCGTTGTTGCAAAATTTAATTTGATAAAAAATTATACAAAGCAAGCAAACGTTTGGCTAAACGCCCCGCTAAGCAAGATAAACCCATTTCACACAATCTTAGTACAAATAGGTATCTAGCCTTACATATTATGTGTGTGCGTGTATGTACATATTTGCGCGTTTTCTCTTTCCTGGTGCCAGACGAAAAGGTCCATCATAGCGTGTAGCTTACAAATAAACGGTCAAGTGCGAGTAGCACTCGCGCACCAAGGGTTCCGATCACACTTGGAGAGCGTAACATGTGTAATAATTAGGTTTCCACATAAAAAAATATTTTTGGAGAAAGATAGAATTTTGCAGTTTTCATATTTTTCCCTTTACTTGTGCTTCATGACCTTGCTTTGTGCCTTTCATGATTGGAAAGTACCCTATAGGTTTTGGGTCCATTGCGATTACTATGAAAATCTAACAATTTTACAGCATAAACGGTCGTATCGTTCGATCGCATTGACCTAGAAGGCAAATTTTTTCACAGCTTTATGCGACCACAGACCTTAACAATTGATATAAATTTAAGCTTGATTCGTCCACGCGTTCTTGATATAAAGGTTGTGTTGTGAACTTGTGACACACGGACAGACAGACAGACGGACGGACGGACAACACAGTGATCCTAGAAGGGTTCCTTTTTTTCTTTTTAAGGATCGGAACCCTAAAATCTCTTTTTTCGCCCCATACATATTTCATTAGAGCGCAGACAACATAATAAACGTGCGAGTGTGCGGGAGGGCATAAAATGTTAATAACGTACTGTACAAGTTACAATTTATGTCCCGAATTTGGGTAAAACAGTATTCCCCCTATATGGGAAACTACGTAAGAGTATATCATAATATTTATGTACTTACTAAAGAAAGTACTGAACTAAATCATTTCATAGTGTGTTCTGTGTTGGTTGATGGACAGTATGTACATCTGGATATTCTGGATGTACTTTAATGGTATCATTATTATGACTCCTTTATTGCACTGAAAACCGCATTGAATGGATTGTTTTCCGGGCGGGTCTTAGAGAGTAGTTAGTAGGTATATTTTCTCGTTTTGTGTAGAGATCCGGATATTTTCGGACAAACTTACACAAAAATGTATATGCTTGTTAGTGTGAGGAGCTCAAGCTTTATAGAGTGAGGTCTGCAACTATCAGTTGACTCTATATTTACCAAAATTCGGATGAGACGTTTTTGCAGAGTAAAGCCACCAACATTTGAACATACAGGTTGCAAATCCAACCTCAACTGTTCATCTGTTCATCTGCCCCCATCCATTACGTCGAATGAACAAAGTGTTGCGTTCACAAAGGACTATTGGGTAAACAGGTGCATCAGCTCACAGCTGCTGCAAATGTCGGTTATGTAAAGACAGGCGGAATGGCAGAATAGTCCATTGTACTCGCTTGTATTGAGAATCTTGCATTTTGTACCGAAGACGCCTTTAGTTCACATGTCTTTAGTTTTATAGCTTTGCGCAGAAATTATGAACCTTTTTGAACGTCAGACAGATCTAAGCTGGCCATTTATGCCTTCGTTTACCCCTCTAGAAACCAGTACGATGATATTTTCTATAGGTAGTTAGGTACCTACTTGGTTTTATATAAAGAATCTAGGTACAGTCGAGTTCATTAATATATGACCAATGCCAAGGCATCAAATATAAGTACATGGAAGGGTATAGGTAATACCTAAAAATCAGAGCAGAATTATCATTAAAACATATGTGAATCTGCTCAGATATTATGCAATGCACCCGTTCATGTAATTTATATTTGATGCCTTGGCATTGCTCATATATTAATGAACTCGACTGTACAACAAACTAGACCATTCATGTTTTACGGATCTACCTTTCCTTTGCGTTATCGTTCTTCTAAGAAGATACTATTGACGCTTTAAACTACATCGCCAGACACGTTTCTATACGTTTCCCAACCGAAACACGTCTTCTATTTCAATAACATAGTGTAGCCAAGATAAATATACCATGGCATTTGGCAGAGACGGACGTTGGCCCGAGGAGATGTATTATCTGGACTAAGTCCGCCGCAGTGGCTGCCGTGTAACGTTAGTTCAGTATGGCTTCCGCTTCTAAAAGTCAGTCTGGCATTTAGTATGCAAGATAGATAGTTCTGCGACTGAGCCCAGCCTGTCAGAACTGAAAATAAAGTGCCATTAGTTCTGTCGGAATATTTGTATGAAGGCAGAGCTATTCTGGTGGCGGTTGGGCCGAGCCAGCGGATCGGTAATAAACATCCAGAAACGACGATGATCTTTTGAACTCTAAAAACTGATATCGCACTTGATTTCAGATTCAGTCTCCGCTGGGAGAAATAAAGAGGCTATATATACAGGGTGACATTTAATTAGCTGATCATATTTCGGGGAATGATAGTACCCATCATTGTGAACAACTTTCCCTATCTATGAAACATATAATCGCAAACGAAAAAAAATTTTGGTTCTCCCATAGTAACTTGAAATCAGCTGATCGGGGCAATGTACTGGGGGACGAAAAATGTTTTTCATTTGCGACCATATGTTTCATAGGGAAAGTTGTTCACAATGATGGGTACTATCATTCCTCAAAATATGGTCAGCTAATTTAATTTCACCCTGTCTTACTTAATTATTTATTACATTATTTTCTCATTATCATATATTTCTGGTGGAATGTGTGTGCAAAAAATATTAATTTGAAATTATTGTTGTCTCCAGACGGGGAACTCTAAAATCTATGCTAAATGATAAACGAATTATCATTATACCGGTAATTTAAATCCATATCGCTCGAAAAACAGTCCTGGATGGTAATCGGTCGTATCCTAGAATGTCTGATTAAAATTATTTCTATAAAACTATTAAAATAAAACCGATGTTTTAAGAACCACGAAACGATTATCGCAGTTCAATTCGTATCATTATATTTATTTATATATTGAGCGTTTGGTCGCTATCGTCAACGTCACAACTCTTGAGGTGGCAGCTTGAGCAGCCATTTGATAGCCTCTTCGTCAGCTGAGTGTTCATTATACAAGTACGAGATAGTGTGTACGACTGTAATTTGTTGTAGTGTATGTCCTACCTATTGTATCATTTGTACCAGAATTTCAGACTATTTTGCTTTCTTTGCTTATCTGGTTTTGAATAGTCGAGTAGATATTTTTCAGGGAATTCACGAAATAAAACATTAGACGATAGATACAGAAATGAAGAAATATAAATAACTAATTTCTTACATACTTACCAAATATTGCCACATCTTTATGACAATAACGCTGTCTTCAAGACTTAAAAACTTCTATAATGATTGAATGATGTATCACATCAAAACAATGTAACAGTCATCGATTGAAACTACCTACCGCAGTCGCAGGTACCCTTAGACAATTTAAAGTTCTAGGTCCATAGACGGTCTGAAACAGCTACAAGCAACTTTGCCGGGCTTCATGTGAAAGTCTACGCCCAGCCAGTGCATGTTCACAGGAAACCCGAACCGGCCTGACCACCTCTCAACGAACTTGTTACGAGGAGTTATGATAAAAACAAGATTAAAGTAGGTACTTCGGATACCACTGGACGGTAAGCGTGGGCAGAGAAAAGAAAACGTTATAGAGACGCTGTTAAAAAATATACAGCTAAACAGAACGTGGACTGTGTTTAGTTTAGATTACTCTTGACTAGCATGACTAAAATAGCGACAGTAATACCTCGTAAGAAATGAGTAATAAACTGTTTTTATAGCAATACATGTCTCGTGACACCTGCGTAAATTCATGCTAACCAGCATGTAAACATCCTGCTAGAACCTATGGCACCTAACCTAACATTATTGCAGTTTTATTTCTAAGACATACCATAAAAACAAGTAAAAGGATAAAAAGCTGTATCCTGCACTGCCTATTTTGCATCGTATTTTAACTGCTTTTTGCCAAGAAACTGGTTATCTAGAAACATTGTAGAGTAGAGACGAGTCATTGGACACCACCACACACCTGCTGCCACATGCCTACCTGACTTTGGACTATGTGTGGGTGAAAAAAATATAAAAACTGCAGATCAAGCGCCGCGTTAAATATTTATAACATAAAATTATGAACAGCTTTTAGATAACTACTACAATCTACATTTCGATTGAATATTCACGACAAGCCAGGTAGGTATTTTGATGTTCATGGTTGTTAGTGCTAGTTGAAAACCGAAGAAACACTACAGTAGGCATAATACAAATTCAATGTCACTACCCAGAGTCATGCGAGTGCAATGTCGCGAGACAAATTGTGTTATCTATCAAGCAGAAATTAACTCGCAGCCATAATTTGTAGCTTTGTTTTTATTTTGAGCGAGAGGCGTGTGGCGTAACAACAGACAGGCTAGCTCCTCTGAATCGAATCTGAATTGCAAATGGCGGCCGGGACAGTGCGGCAACAGCGCAACGGACGCTCGGAGCGGCAACGTCGCGTTTCAACGAGACCACTTATCTCGCGCCGCCGTATCTCTTATCAAAAGATACGAAGTTAATTCTGTACCAAAGTACATTTGTAGATTCGCGATGCGGTACCGAGATAAAGACAAAACGTGTGTAGACTTGAGCTATTTCAAAATTAATATAGGGAAATTTTCTTCGGCTGGCCCCTGCCACGCAAAATAAAAGTGGGCACTGTTGTGACTCTACTACCCCGTATGGGAAAAGGCGTGACGCTATGTTATGTTATTATATAAGTTATCTATACGGGTACATACATGACGTCTCGTTCATTTAACAAACAACTTAGCTACGCAAATCAATACAGTAGGGGGAGGTTTCGCGAACGGAATTCTAGAAACCTCTAAATTCACCAACTTAGATTTCCTTTTACATCTACGCCACAGTCTACATTGTATGTGTAAGTATTTCTGTGTCAGTTACTCGTATATCTACATACCAACACGTACCTATCTAAAATACTTCTAATAATACCGGGGCTAAGCCAAGGCTCAGGGCTTCTAGGGCGTAACTAGTGATGTTACTTTGTTGTTGCCAAATTCGCTTATAATATCGTTATCGATGAAGTTGTACTATGTAGGTACCTACCTTTTTATCTGTAAGTATTTATTAGTAAGTAGTCTATTATTTTAATATTTATCGTTGTGCACTTATGTAGGTCTACCTTTTATTAAATTATCCTCTCCATCCTAGGTTTGCTGGAAGAGATCTCTTATTAGAGATAAGCTCGCCTTTTCACATGTTTTTTCTAATATTAAGTGTCTGTATTGTTTTCTGTGCAATAAAGTATAAAGTATTTATTCAATACTCACGTACTAAATACTTTCCATGTATGTAATATACTATTCCTAACCTCATATTGTAATTATTTTGCGAAAGTGCAATTTCTATTAAAATTACACTTACTATGCAAATGTGACGTAGTGGGAATTGACAATATTTAAAAAAATCGGTTAAGTGCGGGTCGGTATCGCACACGAAGGGTACCGTACCATCGTACAACAAATCAAAAGCACTCAAAACAATAAAAAAATAAACAAAAAGAAAATTTAAAAAGTTTATGCCTTCACGAGATTTGAACCGACGACCTCCGGATTGAGAGTCTACATCATACCGCACCGGCTAACCACAACCATGTGGATTGATGCGAAATATGCTATCATATTTAAATGTGTAGTATGACATGGTTGCTATGACAATAAATAAACAGTTTCAGTCAAGATCTCCATTTTGAAATGCGTAAGTGTATCTAAACACGTCTCTTGTATCGGGGCCCCCTTTAATTTGCAATATCTCTCGTATTTCAGTATTTGTGGTTGGTGCGGCAACAGATATACACATTCTGTGAAAATTTCAGCTTTCTAGCTATTACGGTTCGTGCAGACGGACCCGGTGACAGACAGGACGGACGGACGGACGGACGGACGGACAGACGGACAGCGAAGTCTCAGTAATAGTGTCCCGTTTGGCACCCTTCGGGTACGGTACCCTAAAAAAAATAGCAGCTGGTTTTATTATCTCATACGAAAATAGATGGGAAACGATGGGACCCGTATTTTTTATTTTAGTGTTTATTCTTATTTTTAAGTTATAATTCAAGATTTTTAGAGTTACTCATTCTAAAAGGGCGTAAGTACAATGTCAGGATTATAAAACGTTAAACTTTTGCCCGTCATTGCATCAATAAAAAATTAAAATGTCATTATTCTGTCATAATATCACCCCCTGTTCCGAGTCACGCCAAAATCGATTACAGTCCGAGTCAGTTTTGGGCTATTGGCGATACAAAACGATGGCATCTTAGACGCTGTATTCGATTATGGCGCTGACGGCGATGTCGCGGAACGTACTGTCAATATGTGTAAATACTCTTTTGTTGTTGTGCAACTTCGTGACAAGTTGACAACCAGCAGTGACAAAATTTAGATGACAGATGATGACTGACAGTTGCTTTTTTATTTATATCTAGCCTGTGGAACACATGCCATAAATCCTGACATTGATAATTTGGACAACATTTCAGTTTTTATTATTTAACTCTTAAATTACTGATCTAAAAATTCTGAAAAAAATATCTAAGAGCTCAGAACACTTAAATCTCGAAATGGTTTTCTAATTTTAGTACCTTATCAAAATGAAAGGTTGTCAATTGGGCATTTTGCGAATAGCGACATTCTGGGAATTTAATATTTTGCGAAAGTGATATCTATCTAAGAACATAATATCAAAATCTTCATCTTCATCTGAAGCTATATCTGTCATAGTTATCACCAGCGCCATTTGAGCAAGTAGTGCATTCGTCAATATGTTAGGTTTTAGAATCGTGGACTGAACATCTAACTAAGTTATCGATAATTTAAGCTAAGTACATCCCTAGAAGATACACCCGCTTTGGCGTGGCCCGCACCAACCACCTACCACTGCGGATGAAAAGGGATTTGCCCCCGCCCCCCACCCCTGCCTCAACTGGGGTACGGGGACCACCCCCTCTTCCCCCTGCTACTAAAGTTTCAAGACCTTGAAAGTCGAGTTTGCCTTGCCTGTGTATAATACAAGATCAGCTGTTTCTAGACTATTACATTACTTATTTGGTTGGTTGGTTTGTTTGATTGATTCGTGTTTGTTTTGTTAGTGCGTTGTATGTTTAATGGAGTTTTGGCAGATGTCGTTACTAGTATCATCCGGCGCGGTTTTGATTTGAATGATTTGGTCTAACGTTCTTCGTTACACGTAGTAGGTACTTCAAGTACTAAGTAATACCTTGATTGTCTATTACTGTATTGGTGGCCGTTAAGCTGAAAACCAATGAGTAGGTATACCTACCAATGTTTTACATTTCCTAGAAAGACCACCTGGGGGATTATCATGGGTACTCTGTATTTAGAAACAGTCGTCTGCTTGGTAAATAAGGTTTATGAAAACTTAACTATTTCTACCTCCTTTATCTCGATCTTCATATTAGGGAAAGTTTTTTCCGGCGTATTTTGACGACTCAAAAAAACCATGGCAACCATTGACAAATAAACACACATGTTTATTTTGGTGTTTTGACATTGAGATACGTGATTGCATCCAGTGAATATTGGCAGCAAATTCCTGAAACTAACAAATTTTTTCGAGGAAACTAGTAGGTATGACATACTTGCGTGTCCTAAGGTGTCCTGACAGTTTCGGTGCAGATGCAGATAAGGTAGGTACCTACATAACTTAGGCATTTTGCTAAGAAATAATTGTATCATGTATATACGTTTAGCTGGAAGTTTTAGCTGTTTCTATTCTCCTGCTAGATCCAAATATTTGCCGCAAACTGCACACCAATTTAAACGTATCATGTTGTAGGTAAGTAATCATTGAGCTAGAGCTCGTCTAAGCTGAAATGACGCGCCCCATTCCTTGGTTTTGTAAGAAAAGTAAATACGAAACCAAGGAGTGGGGCGCGTCATTTCAGCTTAGACGAGCTCTACCAGTAGTTCAATGTAAGTAGTCCTTCCCACGCACACCAAGCGAAACTCAAAATCTCTATTCACTGATGACGGCTTGTAGAGATTTGGTTATGGTAGATGGATCAGGCATACCAACATGAACGGTAAAATCACAGGAAAGTGAGGACACAGCTATGCGCTTATAACAACATAACATAGCGTCACGCCTTTTCCCATACGGGGTAGTAAAGGCACACCAGTGCCCACTTTTATTTTGCGTGGCAGGGGCTAGCTGAAGAAGTTCTCATTTTCTCATTCAGTCTCATTTTGCATTAATTCATTTAAACGTCGTCCCTGTCCCTCACTTTCCACCTTCTTTGCAAGGAATATTCTTGTCAGGGTCTCAGGGTGGACATATTTTCTGACTGTCCACCCTTGGTTTGAAAACCGAAATTTAATCCCGCTTATAACCTAATTCACAATTCTTTATTGCACACAATAATTTATACGGTTACATTAATAGAAAGCACATGTACAAAGGCGAGCTTAACCTAACTTCTCTTATTCCTCATTCCCCAACATTCATAGTCTCTTCAACAATGATGAGGTCATCATATTGTTATTCAAGCATTTCAGCGTTGCGAACAGGTTGAATCCTATCGTTCTCTATACCAAAAGTTATCAAAATTGGTTCAGCTTACAATCTTCACCTTCAACAGTTACCTACTTTGCTCTGCATAAGATAGGTGCACTACAGTTCCACCGTACTTTGCTATGTTAGATAATGCTCGTATTATAATTAGAGCTAATAAACCGTGACAGAGTTCATGGTAATGTACACTATCTACAATGTACAATAGTTTTTTTGTCACGTCTTAGCCAGATTCCTTGTGTGTGTGTGTGTGTGTGTATATCTACAAGTTTGTGTTTGTGTGCGTTCGATCGCCGACCTCGTTGCTTACGCGCAGACTCGGGCCATTCCTTTACGATCTTTTTAACTGACAACTCATAATTCATAATTTCTTCATTGCACACAAACAGTTACACATGGCAAATAAATACGTAGAATAAGTGTGCAAAGGCGAGCTTATCTCTAATAACAGATCTATTCCAGCAAACCATAATCATAATTTATTGATAATATAATAAGATATTACATGTCAACAGTATGTGTACAAATTAAGTAAGGATGCGACAGGTGGATTGCTGAGTAGGAGTAGAGTACACATAGGGTGTACAATTATTGTGAATCAAGAAGAACTCATTATTTAAATGAGTAAAATTATGACGTAAATCGAAATCGGTCGTTTTTCAGAGTAGAGATTTGGGTCCTCATCATTAGAAGTTTCTGCGCCCTATGTCTTTATCTCATTTCTAGCTTGAATGGAATATTAATCTTTACCTTATTTTTTGTCCCGCAAGTTCATCTCATCACAGTTAATTTCAAGTTATACACTGTTGTTTTATTGTAGTACAAGTTGATTCTACTTACGCTGTGTTATCTAAATCCATACAAACCGGGGTTCCACAGGGCTCTATTTTAGGACCTTGTTTGTTTCATACACGTATACTTCCTCCATTCTGTTTAGTGTCTAAAACATTTTTATGTAGGCAGCACAGCACAGGAAGTGCCTGTTTCTCATTGCATTCCTCAAGCAGCGTGTCTGAACCACATACACATGCAGACGTTTATTTATACACCAACGTGTAGGTGTCTCCAGTGTTGATATCTCTATGTCATTATGTATGATAATACTGTGATTTCGCGTCTGTGTATGTGTGTATAGTAAAGTTGTTTACGACGTTACTGGTGCTTATGTGTGTATAGTTTAACTATAGTGATCTGAATACCTTGGTATATTTTCGTGCGTTATGTTTGTTTCCCCCTATCTATCTCAAGCCCAAAATCAATCAATATTGGTTCAAAATTTGTGGAAAAGAGAAAGTCTTATCATCGTCCGCCGTCCGCCCACGGCTGGTTATATTATAAGCCTCCTCCTGTTAGGCTAACTCATACCGTCCCGTGCCAATCGAATCCAGATTTCCCCCTTAATATTGGTAATGTCATCTACCCATCTGGCTGCTGTTTGACCCACGCTTCTCCTACCTCTTTTCGCCACTTTAGCAGCCAGGGAACTCAACCTGCCACCAAGGAGTAGCCTCTAAATTGAAGTGCCATACCATCAGGTATAACTACTACCCGAACACCAAACCTCAAAGAGGTATTATTACATGTGCAAATAGCTTTCACACAATGGTCGGTGGTCGTTAAAAGTTTATGCATGCAACACCCTGCTGGGATTGTTATCTGCTCACTGGTGTAGCATTACACCAGGCGGAACCACGCCAGATCACTAGTGTAGATAGATCAGCTTGCCAGGAAAACCGCTGTCACAGCCGCCATCTTGCTTTTTTGAAAAGGATAAACAAGTGAGTGGTGCGAAAACCGCGTGTGAATTTTGTAACACGAAATTTTACCCCTTAGAGGATCCTAAGCTAACATCGTGAGTGCGAAACCAGACGTTCCTAATGTAATGTTTATTCTGAATAATGTTTCTAACTGCCACGTTTCTTTCCCTGTAAAATAACGGCTCGTATATTTTCGTATCGTGAGCTTCTTTTTTTCCATTTTCCGCATGTGACTACCTACCTAGGTTTTCCAAATTCGTTCAGTTCGCCGCTACTTGAGTCAGGGACTAATTCGTCATCAGTGACCTTGACATTTATCGTGTCGAAGGACCATAAAACAATCAGATTTTAAACACGCGGTCAATACCTATTTCCTCGGGCTCCGCTTTTAGTTTCTGTTCACGAAATTCACTCTTGTCTTGACAGGGTGTCAAGATTTTTCAGTTTCTAGCAAAAAAGTTATCTTCATCTTTAACATTGGCTACCATTGCTGAGAAATTTTAGGCTGGGAAAGCTTAAGTTTTTGGGATATCAGAATATTGTTTTACGTCCGTTCACTATTTCTCGTGTTTGAATGACTCACTAAAACAATTTTTCTTTTTTGCAGGTAATTAATTTTATCTTCGAGACGCAGCACAAAAAAAAACTTCAGCGTGTGGTCGGTGAGGTTATTAGGTATTTTATCTCTAGTCTCCACTGGACCAAATAATTAACATATATTTTCCATTTTACAAACACAAACCAAATAATCTAACCATAATCACCTCTCACATCTGTCTCAGCTATTCGTGTCTCGGATTTTAATAAATTTCTCGGTCCTAAATCCGTTTATTATACACATTTTACATCCCTACCTGCATCACACATTTGTTTCTCATCATTTAGCGTGGTTACGAAACGGCGGCCATACGATCGGTATATTTTTTTAAAGTATTGAGGCGAGCGATACGTGTTGTCCGCTCGGCGGTTGAGCTCCGACTGCCGCGATGTCCATTCAACAGGCCGCCAGGATGTGGGCGGGGCGAGCGGGGAGCGACGTCATTGGCCGCTGACTCGTGGCGCAGTGATGGCCGCCGCTCCATTCGGCCAATGAGCGGCGCGACTGCTGAACGCGCGTCCGGCCGGCGTACGCGACGTTGCCAAGTTTCCCGTAAAAAAATATTCAACCTTCTTGGGACCCTGGTTTTTTTTTGTTGCCGTGTTATCATTCGGGAATAGTCCTTGGTCCTTATCCGTGTATGTGATGGTGTTAGAAGGTGGATGCTGTGTGTGATTGGGATTTGTGATGGTGTGGTCATCGCCTAGTGCGGAGGTGTTGGTTGAAATTGTCACCAGGTAGGCAATCACATTTTCTAGCTGTAGTGTGGGCAGTGTGGGTTGCTACTGGGTTAGGTAGCTACCTAGGCACCAAGGTATAAATCCACTACAATCTGACTCATCATGACATGAGGTAGGTTTGTATTGACAATAGCTGCCTAGGTTAGGTTAGGTCTCACCGTAATACCTAGGTAGGTACCTACTTAGGTAGGTAGACCTATCTATCTATGCCAATTGCCAACATCATAACGATGACGTGTAACTAGCCATACTAATCTTATCAATCAATCGACACATTGGTTTCTATTGACATACCTAGTAGGTACCTACCTACCTATCAACCTAAATAGGTACTACTCTGTGGCATATTTTGTGGCGCACATAAGTATAGGTGGTAGGTACCTACCTACAATATGGTCAATGGAAGTTAATTGACCGCAATAGCTGGGTAGGGATCCAGTGCTATTACAGATGGCATAGGTCAAGGACACCATGGTTTATGAGGGTGACTCAATCAGTAGTCGTACTAAACCATTTGTCGTGTGACGTCATTGCTTTCCAAACGAGTAATTGCGTAATTTCTTTATTTTAGTTACCTACCTAGGTAGACGAAAACAAAGCCATCCTACAATTGAGTTGCCTATAAAAAGCATGTGCAAAGGCGAGCTTATCTCCAAAAAGAGACCTCCCAGCATACTATTAAAGGATAGGTTAGGTAGGTATAGATAAGTACTTATAAGCACCTAGATCGATTTGAACGGGAAAAATAAAATATTTACCCTTTTCAAACATTGTTACGGGTTCTTGGGTGTTGAAATTCTCATCCAACCGTTGGCGTGGAGCTTCCCTCTGTACACAATATCTACCTTTACTCATCAGAATACCGAGGCACATTTGAATAAACGTGTTCTGAAGATTCACTACAATACAGGATGCTACAATAAAAGCGATTGTTATCAGAAGGGGATTGCCCTGTACGGGGCAACTCTCGCGCTATCGATATCATCTCCATGGTCGAAATAGTGATTCGAGAACTTTTCTCATTCAATACGTAGTAGGTTAGTAAAGTTATTCTGTGCTATTCTCTCGACCCGCCTTACGAATAACCGAAATACCTATATGGACCCGTTTTCCATCGCAATAAATGAATAGAGATATCGAGATCGTTTTCGACGAAGAAATGCGGTATGGGAACCGATATCTCGACTAAAGGAGATGGTCTCGATAGTAAGATTATTGGGGGCCACGGCATGACATGATCCTTCGTCCGTAAAATATTGCGATGACTCACACATTGATCTGTATTCTGTATTATACCTAAATGCGCAAATGAATGGAGACTTCTTCCACTGCGTAGGTTAGATACACATAAACATATACAACATAAACATTTAGGTAAGGTTATAGAGGCACATACATTGCTTCTGACCCCACACTAGGAGACCATGTGTCGATCCAGAAACAGCGGTATAACCACAGAAGAGATAATAGGTATAACTTCACATATACAGGGTTACTGGTAAGTGGACCTACACTACATACGTTGGGACTTTGGGAGATGCTAGCTAGCATGGATCAAAACGAACCATTGTTACTATGAAACACCCCACCCAAAAAGATACCGTTTTCGAGTTAAGGGTCTTTATAGGATTTTGAAGAAATCAGTCGCTTTTGAACATATTTAGTACCAATTACCCCTTTTCTAGGTTTTTGTCTCAATTAATAATAAACATTTTATTTGAATAGCTAGAGAACTGAATATATTTTTAGTATTATTTGCACAAATAGGTACTAGTATTTTTTTCTGGTGACACTGCTGTTAAGTAAAACCACAAAGTAGACATGTGATACGTTATTTTCTCCAGAAGCCTGTATTATGCGTTACTTAAAAATGCCGATCTTTCCATCCCCAGATAGCGTTTATCTGTCAGTGGGTCTACCGCGCAACAATAAAATCGCTGTCGGCATCGGCTTCGTATTTAAACGCGCAAGAATGAACTTTATCATTATGACAATACGGCAAGTCGAACACGAAGCCGATGCCGACAGCCAATAGCCGGTAAGCCCCCTGTTTATCTGACTCATTTGACATTTCACACTCTCACGTAACGTACATGAAGTGTCAAAAGAAGTTATCTGTCTGTTTATCTGTGTCTTGAAAGACCGGGCCTAAATAAAATTATCTTGATGTTGTGAAACAGACCAACATTTAATTATGTTAAGTAAGTATGCCAATCTCTTGATAGTATTTCTTGTAACTCGTCACGAAGTCATGAATGAAATTTTCGTTTTAACAGTTTTTAAAAAGTATCTATTTTGACCAGCATTCCAATACAGTCGTAGCTATTCCATAAAAGGGCGTTGTCCTTTGCTCTATGATCAGAGACTACCTATATATCCAATTGACTGCGCCTGCGGGCGAATGCGGCTCGCCAAAAGTTTGTTGTATTCAACAAACGTTTGCATACGCAACCTATGAACGATGACGGGCCGCCAGACAGTTTCGCAGCGGCTGACCAATCACAGCTCTCTTACCTCGTCCCCCGCCGCCCGTAAATTGTTGAGTTGTGTTTCAAAGGAAAATGTATCTATGCGCTCTCCACTGGATAAGTGCTCCCTGTCTATGATGGAGCATATTTTCATTCATTCATCCCGTTTTCCTCAGACTATGGCTAGGTATTAAAATTACCCAATGAATACAAAATGACTCATTCGCCTTTTTGTGTTGAATTGAAAATAACGAGAGAACACCTTTGAAACGGAACTCGCTTTGTGATAAACTGACTCATACACAAGGTAAAATAAATACGACGCAGCAATAATACGTTATACGATTAGTTGTAGTCAGTCTAATTTGTTTAGTAATTAAACAATAGTACATTATGATATTTAAGAATATGATACAAGTGTGGAAAGTTGATTACTGCACACGAGGCTGTAAGATACCCAAGGGTGGAATAATCAATGCACACATACGACGTTTTTCAACGCACTTTCGAGAAAAAAAATAAACGCAGCAAGTCTTCTAATGGTATATACCAAGTTTCAACTGTGTAGTAGTTTTCGAATAAAGTTGCTGTGACATACGGACGGACGGACAGACAGACAGACTTGACGAAACTATAAGGGTTCCTTGTTTCTCTAACGAAACCCTAAAAATAGACGCAGCAAGACTTCTAATGTTATTCTAACTTTTATTTCAAGTTTTATTTGCAAGAAAATAGCGCGCTGTTTTTCTCACGCGCTGTTTTTTTTCACGCGCTGTTGTAAATAAAGGCACTGGCAACACCGCTAAACAGCCTATAAAAATAAGGCTTTGAATATGCAAATAATGAAAAAAAAAAAAAAAAATAATATTAAAAAGATGATTGTTCACTATATTTACTTCTTATCCACTTTACGAGCAGGTGTATTAAAAAAGTGGCCAAGTGCGAGTCGGATTCGCTCATGAAGGGTTTCGTAGTAGCAAGTAATTATAAGACTGGATGTTACTTGTAACTTTGTTTTTCATAGTGTTGGTATGAATAACAAAGTTATCTTTGCGGTTTTTAATAAATGTTTCATATCTTAAAAACTGCTGATTATATTTTGTTCAAACCAATTTTCATCGAAAGTTTATTTTGAGATACACGGCATATATTTTTTATAGATTTATCACTCTCTTACATAAAAAGTTAGAGTAGGGGGGACACAATTTTTTCCACTTTGGATGGGTCTGTCTCTTTAAAGATTGACTTTGAGGAAAAATGGTTTTAGAAACACATAAATATTTTTTTGTTTAGATTCTTGTATGGGGAGCCCCCCCTTAAATTTTTATTTTTTTCAGTTTTTGTATAAAAATCGTAAGCGATTCATATAATACATCTACGTACCAAGTTTCAACTGTGTAGTCCTGATAGTTTTGGAATATAGTTGCTGTGACATACGGACGGACCGTACGGACGGACGGACAGACGGACTTGACGAAACTTCTCGTATAAGCGTTCCTTGTTTCTCTGCGGAACCCTAAAAACTAATTATCTATAATATGGGCTTACCTTGTTTTGACGAGTTGCGCTCAAGTTTAGCCAGTGTTTCCATTATTCCACTTTGTACGTACGATAATAAATTTAATTTCAAGTGTTTTTATTTTATTTTCGGTATATTTTATATAACCTTCGTCTAACTCTAACGTAATCGTTACTGACCTCTACTTGAACCTTTTTATTAATACCTGGCATTTGTTTGCTTAGGTTTTTTGTTTTTTTATTGTTGGAAGTGCAGACTTGAGTGCTTCTTATTCTGACTCGTCATCATCATTATTCATCTTCACAAAGCCGACTCCAAAAGTGGCCAACCTCTGACATGCATGCAGCCTGGACCTTACCTACAAATCGTAACTCCGTGGGGGTATGCTTACACGAGCAATAATTGCCCCGCAACTGTAATCAGGGGTGGAAACAAGTCAGTAAAGTCAGTAAAAGTCAGTTTTTTTTAAGGTGGTCAGTAAAAGTCAGTTTTTTCAAAATTTGGTCAGTAAAGTCAGTAATTTTAGGATCTCGGCCTTCTTCAAATGATGTGTCTCATTTTTACTTTATTGATTTGGTGTTTGTTTATTAATTTGATGATACTTTTCAATAAAGTCTCTGTGTAGTATTTTTTACTACATCCAGGGGGTACTCTTGTTCAATTTGCTTGTCCGGTAAATTGACATTTGAGTGCACGGGTACGCGACCCCGGATACCCCGAGCTGCGATTTTGCTTCATCCCATTGCTTCCTGAGCAAATCGCATCCTTTTTAAGGTGAACCCAACTGAAACCCAGCTGTGTTCACCTTCCCCTTTTTTTCCCCTTCATTTCTCATCTTTTGATCCTTCCCAATCCTCTGTGAATGTATGAATGTGATCAGGCAACAACACATCAAGCGTATCAGTTTGACCTTGAGATAGCCTTTATACCGTGCGGCGTAGCGTAGTGGTGACTTTCGTAGTGCGACTGTTACACTTGATGTGCTGCTGTCTGTACTTACAACGTTATATCTTACCAATTATTAACAAGCACTTAATATTATTACTAAGCACATAAGATACACACAGTGAAGGTTACAACAGTCCGATTAAGGGTAGAATTTGGTCAGTAAAACGGTCAGTAAATGTCAGTATTTGGTCAGTAAATCATTAGGTTTTGGTCAGTAAAGTCAGTAATTTTAGGCCTTGATACCGCTTCCACCCCTGTGTAATTCCAACAACACATTCCGACAATATTCTCGTGCTTCTAATTGGGGGGAAAACTGTCAATTTCTCACGCTTGGTGGCGCATTCGCGACTGTACCTTAGTATAACACGGAAACTGTCAAATTGTATGTAGTATTTTGTAAACAAAGTTTTGAAACTTTCCAACCTGAATGCAGTGCTTTCAAATGTAAAAGTAGGGGATTCTTTGCATGTTTACCTTTCTACCAGATGAGCTTTTTTCCAGCTACTGTCGCATTTCTCCTCCGAATTTCAGTTTGAAGCTCACGCACGGTCATCAGAGAATACATTTTATGGTTCTCTATCGCAATAAAAAGCACAAAAATTGAAACCCTGTACTCGACACTGAGGTAAACAAGGTACAGTCACCAAAGCGCCATCTGGGTTTTAGCTTTCAGTTTTCCTCTTAATTGCTCCAAATGGTGTTGCGATATCTCTAGCTCTTGTTGCCATTGCCGTGAATTGCTTGTTGTAGCCACGAGTGGCGTGACTTCATAGTTGCTTGCAATTGCGCAATTTAGTTGCCCGTGTCAGCGTACCGTTATACTGTTATAGTGTCACGCGTTTTCCCATATGGAGAGGCAGAGGCACACAGTTGTGGCCATAGTCATCGCAATATTCAATTTTCAATGAGTTTCTTTAGCACCCAAAATACCTAAATAGTCGGTTAAGTGCGAGTCGGACTTTCACACGAAGGGTTCCACCCACAGAACATTTAATAAAAATGTTCTGTGGTTCCATCCATCGTCCAAACAAAAAGTGCAAAGATATTATGTTATAGGGATTGGGGACACACTTTATTTTTGTATTATGTCGTGGTTCAGTATTTGTTGCTAGCGGCAACAAATAAACACATTCTGTAAAAAAAAACAACTCTTGCTATTACGGTAACGTGAGATAGAGCCCGCTGACGGACAGACAGACAGACAGACAGACAGAGACGGACGCACAGCGGAGGCTTACTAAATAAAACATCTATCAGGGTGGTCGCGTTGTTATTCTCAATATTCTCGTACCGTGCACAACTGGTAAACCGTTCTGAATGTTGGGCGAGGCACGGCCCACTTCTAAATACGGATTTTACGACCGAACACGGCCTTTCATATACAGGCCCGTTTAATACGTTCACAGAACACGACATTATTACTCATGCTATTCCCCTCTTAGGTCCACTAGCTGGAACTTTGACAATTCTGTGTTGGCCTCATTTTGGAGTTTATCACATTTTAAGTGCACTACATTAATATTTTCGGTATAACTTCTGTAGTTTCAAAAAAAAATAATAATTTAGTTGAATTTGAAAAAACTGCGCCTAAGACGCTGTCTTTCTAATGGCGCCGGTCACATGACTCGCGTGACGTCACATGCTCGTGAGTGAACGCCCGCCATCATTATGATTCAGTCAGGCAAGATGTCAGAGACGAGCGTGTGACATCACCAGGGAGATAAACGTCAGACAGCGTTTTCGTCACAGATTATATTTCGATAGTTTATACGGGTCCATATTGGCTCATCTAAAGTCTAAGCTCCGAAAATGGTCTTACTAACGATTTGTACTCCGAATGATCACTCTTCCTAAAATTTTGGTGCCTATTTTTTTCGTTCATACAATTTCTAGTACTACCGACGAAGATCATACATAACACTCTGGTTTCCGAATTATTTATTACTAATATTACTACTGAAACTGATCTCCTAAGTGTTTTTTTACCATAACGTTGTCATTCATAAACATGATTTTCATAATATTGTTACTCAACCATAATTTGACTTTTGGTTGGTATGTTTAGTTCCAAAGTATTGTTTTTTGTAGTTTTTAGATGTTCTAACCCTAACCTAACCTACCTACTGCCCAGATGTTGATTTCGGTAGGGACATTGACCTAATTAATTGCAATTACCTATATAATGTAAAGTTTTAGAATAAAAATAATTCTACATAACAAATATATGATTTCGAATAATAGTGTAAAAAACAGTTATTTTGAGAAAATATAGGAAAAAAATAGTAGTACAATAGATGTTTATTGTTACCGACATTATGAAGTTGAATGATTCGGAATTAATAACATTAGGAACAGACTTAGTTAATAATAGTGATTGTTGGGATGAAAAATTGTAGTAACAAAATTTTCGGAGTTACAATAATCGAGGTAGAAATCTTAGGTCAACTTTGGCGCACCCAGTTTATACGTTTTAATTCCTGGAATCCGCAAAAATACACATATTTTACTCTAAAATATAATGAAATATAGATTTCTACGCTACTATCTGATAGGATTACCACATTTTGTCGAATATTTTTAATGTTGTCCAATACCGTATTCTGACGACTAATATGTAGTCCATTGTGTCCTCACCGAGGTGGCAGTACGTACTTACTTTAGGTTGGGATTTGTAAGTTTCATCATTTCAGCCACCCCTCAGCAGGGAGGGATATAGGGCTCTCAGTACAGATGACCATTTTTCCGTTGGGCCATCTGTTCTAGCTCTGCCCAATCTGTGCTCACAATGGCGGCCTCTTCTACGTTGAACGTCGTCACGTTGTTTTTAGGCAACCTTTCTTCCGTTTCCGTTTTGGACGCCATTTTAGGGCTACCTATGACACGTGTTCGTCGGGTCTCCTCATCACGTGGTAACGACATCGCCGCTTGAAATTTGACAAAGTTTACTCGGGTTCTAGCTGGAGGCACGTGCTCTGTCTGTGTATTGGATTTCTTGCGATTCTCTGAAAATTTACAGATTCGTATCGAGATTCAATTGTATTTCAAAGCACTGCATTTATTGTCGTCAAAACGACTTTGTGTCGTTCTATTTCATATGACTGTGGACTACTGTGGAGTAAATGCTATCGAACTGGATGCTCTACTACTGTCAACAGTCTGTCTGAACATCAAATCAAAATGATGGCGATGTCTTCTTTAAATCAGTTAAATTTCTCAATTAATGGCGGTCTAACAACTTAGGTTACTTACCTAATTAATTTCGGCAATTTTACGTGCTTTGTACATTTACTATTTTTGGGCAGGGACCTGGAGATGTTACTTAGTTGTGATTACTCGTTAGCACTACCCTAAGAACGTGAAGGGCTGTTAAGTTGAACCACAGTTGAACTCTATTTAAACCGATAGAAGTTTGGGCATTCGGCCAAAAGCCTACCAGAACTTTATTTTTTTCCTGTTTTGTCATTTTGCCGATGTGTTGTTGTGTTGACAACGTTGTCGTTTTCCTGGTTTCATAACAAAAGGGCATATATTGGATGTCGTGCGAAATCACGAAAACACGCACACAAAACATACAATTAAGTTTTATGTAGGGAAAAGGTAGGTCTTGAGTTTGATTTTACCACCGTACCATATCGTACCGAACGGGCGTCCAAAGACCAAACTAGCGTTTCTAGATCTCGAAACGGAGGTTTACGGACAAAAGAACATATCTGGAGAAGATGGATGTTTTCGGCTATTTGGCGAAAGATCCATCTGTGGTCAAATCGATTGTTAGTAAATACTTATGTAACATAAAACAGATATTTTTGATTCGTCCATTAATATAAAATTGCTAACTGTCAGACGAATTAGTTAGACATGGAAAACATGTTGTTTTTCAGCCAGACATTCCCGTCTGTTCTGCAAAGACGGGAATACCCTACACCTACAACATACAACTATCCCTCAACTATTTGGCACAAGTCCAAGAGATTGTAAGAAAACAATCATATATCTTACACTGAGTTAGCTGACTTTCCTTCGGCTTCCTTCCTGTTTTTATGACGATTTCTGCTAACTAGCGATTCTGCCTATATGCACAATCCGCCTTTCCGTACAAAATATAACATGGAAAACATAAATTATCCATTATAATATTAAATTCGGTTCGCAGTGCCACTGCCACCCCGTTTGGAAAATGCCCGACTCTATGATCGTTGTTAAAGCTTTGACTTTCGTAATATTTTAAAGTCACCTTTTTACAGCTGTAATTTTCGTTTATACTCGAATTATTATGGTATACGTAACGTACGAACTATCATCATCATTGGCCTTTTCATCTTTTGAGATGTTTATTACAGCTGCTGTGTGTTCTGGGAGTCATTTTCTCTTGTGACTGAACAGACCGATTCGGGATCTGCCTGCACTGCTTGCCACAGCGATAACAAGCAAATTCGGCGTTAGGTGGTGGAGCCGGTTGTTTTCGTGCTAGCCGTTTTCTCTTGAGATTTTTAACCACTGTTTGTCATGCCTGGTTGACTGGTTCTGCCCTGGTGTAATAGGTGTCTCCATCCCGGTCTGTCCAGTGCCAGAAGTTCCCAGTCTTTCAGTCGGACACAAAACCTTTGAATTTTACATTATTTAAGTATTTTATAAATATTCGAATTATTTCCGACACCGCTAATTATACAATAGCTAATGGCGGGTAAACACAATCGATACATGAATCGATTGTATAGACATAGACAATCGAACTCAATCGGCTGCCAATTTCCCAAACAATAAACACAATCGCTCAAGTTGACCTTCGATCGTACGCCGGCTAGCAACTAAACACAAACTTACATCTCCATACAATAAATGTGTACTCAACACCGACAAAGCCGACAATACACTGTAGGTAGATTCGTATCTATAGAATGCTGCTAGCACGATGACCCGCTACCCCTCCCGCCCCGCACCACTCCCCCGCCTACGTGCGTGACGCATACCGCCTCGGCGTCGAAAGGTTGTATCTCCAACTCCATCCATCATTCCATCACATTCTACAAGCAATACGGCTGGTTTTCCAACCGTTCCGTGTTCGAGTTTGGAAAGTGTTGTGTTTATTTTTACGCGGCAATCAGCGCGACTACAAGTTGGTTCAAAGTCGCACTCGAACGAGGTCTTGGTAGGGCGTGTTCGAGGCATCGCTTTTGCGCAATTTGTGTGAAAGCGAAAATGCATCGAGAAATATTGTGAATAGGTATGTAGACTGTAGAGCTTCTGTTCTGTCTAGGTCGCGTTTAATAAGGCAATAGGTTATG
>CAUOQF010000116.1:0-61641 GCA_963457715.1 Argyresthia albistria
ATGCTATCCTGGTGCATGTTGGTGTTAGTTCTACTGTTTGTGGCTATTACCATAATAATGGTGATACGCCACTGCAACAAATGCTTCAACAAGCGGGTCGAGCGAGGCGTCAACTCGGGGTTGCTGCGCCTACAGAAGCTGTGAGAGCGCCCTCCAGCCCCGGACAGCCCCCGCCTAGCTGCACAGGGACGCCAAGGTCCCATCGAGATTGAGGCATCGGATAACGTCTCCAATTAAGTTGAAAGTGTTCGCGGTATGTACAATGTTTCGTAAATAAATGTGAAGTGCCGTTTAGTTGAAAAAGAACAATGGTAAAGATAATGATACTTAAAATGATATAGACAATTTTGTTTACTACTTACTTTTGTTGTTTTGTTTACTGTATACTCTATTCTATATAATTAGGTATCCGTAAATTGATCAGATGTAAAGTGCGATTTTTATGGCGGAAAATATTAAGAGTCTATATGAAAAATTAATAAGCATAAGAACTTATCTAATTAAAGTTGGACCATGTAGGAGAGAAAGTAGTAAGGCAGTTGAAGTAAAAGTATTAGAATTCAATAAGTTGTTGACGGAGTACAATCATTGCGTAGAAAGACTAAGTAAATTAGAGTTAGAAGACTCAGATGCGCGATTAATTTATGATTACTGCTCTAGGTTTAAAGACGTTTATATTGAAATAAGTAGATTGTGTAACTCTGGGGAAGACGAAGTCAAACTACCACAGAATATTGATAGCAAGGAAAGCGACTCTTATAGTGATAGTCAGAACGAGCCCACTACCAAAATGGCAAATTTTGATGTTAAAGTGGCCCTCCACCTCTTGCCAGTAATGACAGATAACGAACAAAATACCAAGGAACTGATAGACGGAATCGAATATTATTGCAGTATTTTAAGTGCGCCGTCACAGAGTCAATTGATAACATTCGTGCTGAAAACTCGGTTGTCTCAGTCTGCAAAATTAAAATTATCTGATAAGTATGAAAAGGTAGACGAACTTCTCTGTGACATGCGTAAGCAACTGTTACCGCAAAAGGCAGCGACGGCGATACAGACCCGATTGCAAACATCTCAACAACATGAAAGGTCAGTGGCTGATTTCGGAAAAGACATATCCGAATTATTTGTCGACTTAACTATTTCGCAGGCAGACGGTAACCCAAATCATTATAAAATTTTACGGCCACTCAATGAGAAATTAGCAATAAAAAGATTCGCCGACGGCCTACGAAATAGACGACTTGGTACGATAATCACTGCCCGCAATTACAGCACCTTGAAGGACGCAATTCAAGCAGCACAAGAAGAAGACCTGGCGACAACTTCAGCTGCTCAAGTCAATAACATGTACCAGACGATGTCGCGAGGAGGCTACCACAGGTACCACAGAGGAGTACGTGGACAGCGTGGACAGCGCGGATATTATAGAGGTCAGTCAAATACAAATTATGATAGATACCCATCCCGCCCTCAACGTCCCTGGAATAACTTTAGGGGAACATTCCGTGGAAGACCATTCAGAGGTGCTATGAATCACTTCCATGGGTCAACAAACGAAGATGCATTGAACCAGAACGTAAATGCATCGACCCCACCGGATAGCTCAAATTGGCAGCAACATGACGACTTTGATCAACAATCAGACTCATTGAATCATTTTTTTCGTGCCTGATTATTTGTATGTATCAAATAGTTTAAACAAGGTATCAATAAAATTAGGAGATCGTGACTGTAAATGGCTCTTGGATACCGGAGCTTCAATCTCTGTAGTTAAGAAAGAACTCATTCAAAGTTTACATATTACAATCCATAAAGAGAGACTGAGCATAAATGGAGTTGGAGGTACAGTCAACTCAGAAGGCTTTGTTTACCTACAGTTGAATTCAAATGGGTACATTCTAGAGCACAAGTTTTATGTTTTCGACAGATTACCATGCAAAACAGACGGAATTTTAGGACAAGATTTTCTCAAAAGTTTTAAGGCAACTATAGATTTTGAACTGAATTTAGTACAGCTATACACATTACACGGTAAATTATTAACTCTGAAAGTAAACTATTTTCAACCTACAAGTTCATCATATTTAACCGTGCCCGCACGTAGTGAATCTATACACTATATTGACACGAGCGTAAAAGAGGAGTGCGTAGTTACCTCACAGGAGTTATGTAGCGGAGTGTACCTCGCGAATATGATAACAAAACCGGAAAATGGAAAAATTGCTATCAGAATCTTGAATACAAGAGAAGAGGAAGTAACTTTAAATTATTTTAATGTTCATACTAGTAAATTAAATGACTACCATATATGTCAGTTCAGTAAACCTACAATGAATTCAGAACGAGTAAAATCATTATTCTCTTTGTTAAAAATTAGTGATTTAAATGAAGAAGAAAAAAAGGCGATCGAAAGTATTTGTGCAAAGTTTCCAGATGTATTTCACTTACCAGGAGACAAATTAACCACAACAGCGCTATATGAACAGACTATAGAGTTGCAAGACCATAGCACGCCGGTATATGTAAAGCCGTACCGGCTGCCCCACGCACAAAAGGACGAAATAGATAGGCAAATACATGGTATGTTGAAAGATGGATTGATTGAAGAGACAAGAAGTGCTTGGTCAAGCCCACTTTTGCTAGTACCGAAAAAATTGGATTCAACAGGTATCAAAAAGTGGCGAGTTGTTATTGATTACCGAAAATTAAATAATCAAATTAAGGATGACAAGTTTCCTCTGCCAAATATTACAGATATATTAGATTCGTTGTCAGGAGCTGTATATTTCAGTACATTAGACCTTTATCAGGGATTTTATCAAATGAACTTAGACAAAAATAGCCGACCATATACATCGTTCACGACAAGTAAAAACCAGTATCAAATGACACGGCTACCGATGGGATTAAAAACCAGTCCGAGTGCTTTCAGCAGAATGATAACAGTAGCAATGTCAGGTTTAAATTATGAAAAATGTTTAGTATATTTGGATGATTTGTGTGTTTTTGGCAGAAATTTGGAAAACCACAACAAAAATTTAATGGACGTATTTACACGTCTAAGAAAGGTGAATTTAAAATTAAATCCGGCAAAATGTAAATTTTTACAAAAGGAAATTATCTATTTAGGCCACCTAGTGTCTGAAACTGGAATTTCACCTGATCCACTAAAAACAAAAGTTTTGGAAAATTATCCCAGACCACAAAATAGTGACGAAACAAAACGCTTTGTAGCATTTGCAAACTACTATAGAAAGTTTATTCCAAACTTTGCAGAGAAAGCTTGTCCTCTTAATAAACTATGTTGTAAAAACGCGACTTTTGATTGGAACAAAGACTGCGAAGGTGCTTTTCAGTATTTAAAAACCGCTCTTGTTCAACCGCCAGTACTTACATATCCAAACTTTTCACCAAATAATGAATTTTTACTACAAACAGATGCTTCTGGAACAGCCATCGGTTCGGTGCTATGCAATAGCGATGGAAGGCCTATAGCTTATGCTAGCCGCGGTCTAAACAAAGCAGAAAAGAATTATCCTACAATTGAGAAAGAGCTTTTAGCGATCGTGTGGAGCGTGAAATATTTTAGACCCTATTTATATGGCCGTAAGTTTAAGATACAGACAGACCACAGACCCCTTGTTTATCTGTTTGGCATGCGTGACCCGTCAAGTAGACTAGTGAAGTTTAGATTACAGTTAGAAGAATATAATTTTGTAATAGAATACATTAAGGGTGCACAAAATTCAGCAGCAGACGCTTTATCAAGGATAACAATAAGCAGTGGAGAATTAAAAGAGTTAAACGAGCGAGTTATGAATGTAATGACCAGAGCGCAAGCGAAAAGGATGAATGAAAAGTTAAAAGAGGAAAACTCAAATTTTAGGGTCGATAATCCTCTTCAAAACTCAAGGTCTGACAAGCCAAGAGTTGTGGAGATCATTAAAAAACCCAAAAATTTGGTAGAGTTAAGCGTAATCAATAGACAAAAATATAACGCGTTGATAAAAGAAGGTATAGTGTCAGATAGTACAAAATATTTTATTTATGTCCCAAGCAAGTCATGCATTCATTTAATGGGGTATTCTCGATCACCAGTTACGCGAGCCGAATTGGTGAGAGATTTATCCGATATTTGTAATAAAGTTGGCATTGACGAATTATGCATAATAAGAGACACCAATAATGAAGAATTTATAGCGGGACTAATATGTGAAATCAAAGCGTGTAAAAAGTGGTCAGGACCACGTATATGTATAATAAAAGGTGTTCAAAGAATAAATAACTTAGACGATAGACGCGTCATCATCAATGACTTCCATCTATTGCCCACAAGCGGCCACGCGGGAATCAGAAGAATGACTAACAACATAAAGAAATTTTATTATTGGCCCAGCATGGATAAGGATATATTAGATTTTGTAACGAAGTGTAAAAAATGTCAGACACAAAAACATAGTATAAAAATAAGACAACCAATGCAAATAACAACTACGTGTAATAGCGCCTTAGAAAAAATATACCTTGACATAGTAGGACCACTACCTAAAGATGAACTAGGTAATTGCTACGCGCTCACGTTGCAGTGCGAGCTGACAAAATTTGTAGAGGCATACCCATTACGTAGCAAGGATGCGTCATCAGTCGCTAAAGCATTTGTAGATAACTTTGTACTTCGATTTTCGATACCCAGGGAAATCGCTACAGATCGCGGTACAGAGTTCATTTGCAGCACTATGAAACAAATATGCGAATTATTAGGCGTAAAGCAGCTCACATCCACAGCCTACCACCACGAATCAATAGGTGCACTGGAGAATACACACAAAACAATGGGTGCGTATCTTAGAATAAACTGCGAGAATCGTGCGGACAATTGGAGTAGTTGGCTGCCGTACTGGTGTTTTGCGCACAACAACACTGTGCACACAGAAACTCGATACACACCACACGAGTTGGTGTTTGGAAAAACGGCAAAATTACCATGTAATTTTGATACAGGTAACGTAGACCCTTTGTATAACTATGATAATTACCCCCTAGAATTTAAATATAGGTTGCAGGTCGCCCAACGCGACGCAAAGATTAATTTAGAACAGAGCAAACAGAGGAGAAAGGAGAGTTACGATAGAAAGCTAAATGAGGTAGAATATACGAAAGGAAATTATTTACTACTAAAGAATGAAACAGGCGATAAGATAGATGCTATATATAATGGTCCATACTTAATTATTGAAGATTTAGGATGCAATGTGAAAATTTTAAAGAACGGAAAAGAGGATATAGTACATAAAAATCGCACAAAACCATTTAAAATTTAAATTTCACATAATTTGTAAAATATTCGGCATTTATAGGTCAATTAAAGATAATAGTAGAAACATTTATTTACTAAACTTAAACTTACTTTTTATATTTTCAAAACAGTACAGTTTAGAAAGTATTAGATGGAAAGATTTGATTAATAACTTGATTTTTTTTTACCTAAGAATATAATATTATATACCTAACTAAATATAGAATTAAAAGTCAAATGAATGATTATAGTGGAAAAATGTATTTCATCAACCTATTTAGCAAAAAATTTAGAATTAAGAAATAAAATAAAATTATAATATTATTTTATTTTCCCTTACGGGGAAGGTGTAGTGTAAGATCATGCATAACCTAGTTTAGTGTCAATATATATCTTGCATTTACTCAATATACTCTCAGTCATACTCGAGCTATCGTCTTTAATTCATCTCTCCAACGCTCCACCTTACAATACCACGCCATGCGAGCAAAAAAAACACAAACGAAGATCTTCGAGAACGTAATCAAGTTCCCCGTAGTGCCTGCTAGCTTAGATACTATTGTTATATTCGTCAAATGTGTAAATTTAACCATTTAGCGTATTTTAATAATAAATGGTCTGGGACAGCAAAGTGTGGGTAAAATAGTTGATTGACCCACCTAGGTACTACCTACTTTTCAACTCGAAGTGCTTCGTTCGCGTTGTTGAATCGCACCAACAACGAATAGCACGAAATGAATACCTATTTAATAAATGTACTTAATTAATTGATAATTATGTATTACGGAAGGTTTAGTACTAGGTATCTTAGAAAATAAAATATGAAAGAGAACCTTTAGAGAACCTCTCCTTTTTTGAAGTCGGTTAAAAATAAAATATTACGACACTGACTTATTTATTATCAATTATTGAATGATCAAACGAACTTACCAAGTGAAGTTCGATCTTGATTATCTTGGCTTCGTCGGAGAGATTTATCTTGACCATGTAGTAGCCCTGCTACGCTTGAACTTACTCGCACCTAGTTAACTTAGACGAAGCCAAGATAATCAAGATCGAACTTCACTTGGTAAGTTCGTTTGATCATTCAATAATTGATAATAAATAAGTCAGTGTCGTAATATTTTATTTTTAACCGACTTCAAAAAAGGAGAGGTTCTCTAAAGGTTCTCTTTCATATTTTATTTTCTAAGATACCTAGTACTAAACCTTCCGTAATACATAATTATCAATTAATTAAGTACATTTATTAAATAGGTATTCATTTCGTGCTATTCGTTGTTGGTGCGATTCAACAACGCGAACGAAGCACTTCGAGTTGAAAAGTAGGTAGTACCTAGGTGGGTCAATCAACTATTTTACCCACACTTTGCTGTCCCAGACCATTTATTATTAAAATACGCTAAATGGTTAAATTTACACATTTGACGAATATAACAATAGTATCTAAGCTAGCAGGCACTACGGGGAACTTGATTACGTTCTCGAAGATCTTCGTTTGTGTTTTTTTTGCTCGCATGGCGTGGTATGGTGTCCTTTGATAGTGCCGTTGAGCTGCTAGTCCTTGAAGAACTTTCAGAGTGCGAGAGTGCGTGCGTTGACAGAAAAGTTGATTGACCCAAGTACGCACGCACTAACTTTGTCGCAGCGGCGGCGCGCCGCCATTAGCTGGGTCCACATACAGCGAGCTTCGGCCGGGTCTCGCTCGAACCCTGTCCTATAAACCCTAACCCTGGTTTGGTTGTTTTGAATCCCTCAGAGACTAGGTACCTACTTAACATAAAATTCGAATATTGTACAATCCTAACGATGTTTTTACATAGGAAGGTACCTACCTACAACAGTTCACGCCAAGTGTCTCTTACCTACTTCAGAATAAGTAATAGCAGATAACAACAACATAACATAGCTTCACGCCTTTTCCCATAAGAGGTGGCAAAGGCACTGTGCCCACTTTTAGACAGTTATTCGATACCTACCTACTCCATTTTTGTAACTGTATGAAGGATCAAAGTGAACATTAACATTTTTTAGGATTTCAATGAGAACCCGACTAGGTACCTGTTTAAACGGCAGCGCCCCTACAAAGTCACTTCATAATAATGCAAACGCTTGTGTTCGGGTCGCGCCGTCGTCTTTCGGTTCGCCCGACGCAAATCGCTGCATTTTCCGCGCTACCAGCCCTAGCAATATTTACGCACACATTTGCACGTATACAAACATCATTTGGTCATGTAGTAGTAACAGGTGCTTATTTTACGAGCGTTCTATGGAGTGTCCGAGGTGTGGTAGTGGACAACATGTTCCGGAAAACACAACGAGACATTGAGAAGAGGCAGCTGAATGTGAATTAAATTAAATAAACCTTACGTATACGAAATTAATCATACTTTCATTTTCAACACAACTTAAAGTTTGGCAGAAAATAAAGATTTTTGGCAATATTTTCTGACTACTAAGATTTCATTACTAAGATTTAATCAAATAATGATACTTCCTTGTTAATTTTTCAGCAATATCTTCATAATTTTAAATACGCTGATGATAAATAAAGTACTGAGGTACCTGACATACCTACATAGCTGCCCCCTTATTCGCTAACTCAGTGATAAACCGACTTATTTTGATATTCTTTGGTTACACATTAATTGAAAGACACCAATAGCTTCTTAATTTTTACGGATCATTATTGAGTGATCATCACTGACTTAGCGTATAAGGGGGCTGAATTTTGTTTTGGTCAGATGCAATCTAGAGCAACCTTGATATCTGTCAATATAGGCAGTTGCAGTTGGATATTTAAATATAATAAAGAGTTATTGTAATGTCACTGTAATTAGGTAACTAATTATATAATTTGGCTCGTCAGCGCACCACCGGTAACTTGCTAGGTCGACGGTCGGACGACAACTGTCCCTCTCCGCCATTACTGACGTATGCGCTCAAGACAAAGACAACTAATAAATAACCAATACACTACCTACATCTCTCCTTTGTTTAAATGATTTGTTTATTTGTTTTATTTAGTGACTACGTTAATTACTCTTTAAATCTTATTTTTGCATATTGCAAATAATATCAACAGAATTATGTTTAGGTAGATATTTTACTTAATATTAATGATATTTTTCACTTCTTTCTATCGATGTCAGTTATCATCAGTTTCTATATCATTGTCGGAATGATTTTCTCCGTCCGAATCCTTGTTATAAACTCTCCACTCTCCTTGAACTTTCTTCAAGTGTACCACATTTCTTCTGTAAGTCTGGCCTGTTTCGTCATTACGAACTTGTATATCACCCCCTAAACTCTTTTCTACTGTATGCGTAGTCGGCTCGTAATTCAGGCTCAATTTATTTTCTTTGGTCATGTTTTTAACATAAACTTTGTCCCCCGGTTCTAAATCACAATCTTTGGCTCTTCTCTTTCTATCGGCATAGTTCTTCCCCTTTTCTTTCCATTCCTGATCTCTATCTTTAACCTCCGCATCAAATTCTGATGCGCCGCTGCCGTCAGTTATCATTGGTATTTTATCTCTAAATTTTCGTCTGTAAAATAACTCAGAGGGCGTTTTTCCCGTCACAGTATGAGGTGTACTATTGTACATTGTAAGATATTCTAGTAGGCTCTCTTTCCAGTCCTTAGATTCCGCCTGACTTATCTTTAATCGTTTCAGGATGTCCCGGTTTGGACGTTCTACCTCTCCATTCTGCTGCGGCCAGTAGGGTATTGTGTTGTGCAAAATAATATTCCGTTCGTCACAGAAGTCTTTGAATTCCGCACTATTGAATTGTCTCCCATTATCAGCTGTAATTGTTCGAGGGTACCCGACTCTACTGAATATTTCTTTCAGGTTATTTATTATGTCTGCACTAGTAATTTTGCGACATATCTTGATCTCTTTGTATCTACTGAAATAATCCACGATTACCAGGATGTAGTCGCTACTCGGAAGAGGGCCCATCAAGTCTATTGCGATATCGACCCAAGGTTCCTCTGGCAAGTTTCTTCGCTTAAGGGGGTTTGGTGGGTTTGGAGCAGATACTAACGTGCAACCTTTACATGCTTTCACTAATTTTTCCGCATCTCTGTCACATTTAGTCCACCAAACCTTTGTTCTTAACCTCGCCTTCATTGCCACAATTCCAGGGTGACCTTCGTGAGCCGCATCTAATACCCGTTGTCGCAACTGAGCTGGAATAACTATCCTTGTGCCTCTCAACAAAATATCATCATAGAAGCATAACTCATTTTGAAAAATTTTATAAGTTTTAACTTCGTCGTCCCAGTTATTATTATAAAGTCCTTCTTTTACTTTACATATTTCCTGGTCGTCTTTTGAACACTGCACAATCTCTTGCATCGAGACAGCTTTGGGTCTTGTGTATTCCACTATTTGATGAACGTAGTTGTCTTGGAGTTCGGGCACCGGTTGATCAGGAACATCGCAAAGTCGCGAAAAAGGATCAGCGATGTTGGTTTTACCTGGTTGATATTTGACCTTATATTTGTAGGCTTGCAAGCGAAGAATCCATCTTTCTATCCTAGCGCAGGGTTTGGACTTTGGACCGAATATAACCTCTAAGGGTTTGTGATCCGTCACTAATTCAAAGTCTTTGCCATAGAGAAACATGTGGAAATGTTCCACAGCCCACACCAGCGCTAGTGCTTCCTTTTCCGTTTGACAATATCGGCGCTCGCAACCAGTCAATGTCTTATGCCCATACGCGATTACTCTTGGTCCTTTGTCATCAATTTGTATAAGGACACTTCCCAGTGCCACTGGACTTGCGTCTGCTATTACCACCGTTCGGTCATTAACATCGTAGTAGCCTAAAGTAGGGATATTCTGAAGGCTAAACTTTAAATCGTTAAAAGCTTGCTGCTGATGTGTCCCCCATATCTTCTGGATATTGGACCCGTCAGAGTTTTTGCTCCTCAGGAGGACTTTTAGAGGTTCCGTCAAGGTTGCGTAATTAGGGATCCACTTGCTTACAAAGTTTACAAGTCCAAGAAAACTTTGTAGTTCTCCGACTGTCATCGGTGGTCGGAATTCCTTGATGGTATCTACATATTTTGGCAAAGGTTTAACGCCTTCGCAAGTCAGTTCATGGCCCAAGAAACTAACTTTAGTGACTTTAAAAATACATTTATCTTTCCTCAGAACTACGTTATTCTCTTCCAGGGTCTGCATAACCGTTTTAATTCTCCTATCATGCTCTTCCGAATCCTTTCCAAAGGCTAGAATGTCGTCTATGAAATTAACTACTCCTTCACATCCCAATAGTATTCTTTCCAAAGTTTTTTGGAAAATTTCCGGTGCGCATGAAATGCCAAACATTAAGCGTTTATATCTAAATAGGCCTTTGCTGGTAATAAAGGTGGTTATGTGTCTCGAATCCGGATGAATTTCGATCTGATGAAAAGCATCTCGAATATCAAGTTTTGTGAAATATTTTGCTTTTCGGACCTGTGGTAATAATTTATCCATTGTGGGTAGTGGGTGATTTTCACGAATAATGGCTTCATTAGCTCGTCTCATGTCCACACAAACACGCACTTCGCCGTTATCTTTCAAAATTGGGACAATGGGTGACACCCATCTAGATGAACCTTTAACTTCTTCAACAATATCCCGTTTTACTAAATCCTCAATTCTAGCTGTGACCTTGTCTTCAAGGGGTAATGGTATCCTCCTGTATGGCTGAGAAATTGGCTGAACTGAATTATCAATAGGTAATTCAATCACAACATCCTTGAATTTGGGGAATACCTCTGTCCCAACTTGATTAATATCTAAATCCAAGCCAATCTTGAGGACTCCCAGAGACTTCGCTGTGTTTTTTTCCCAGAAGATTTTTTGTTCCATTTTTGATGACGTAGAAAGTGGAGTTTTCAGTTTTGTTACCTACTTTGATAATCGCTTCAAAAGACCCTTTGACCATTAAGGGCGTGTTACTACCATACGCCACAAATGACACTTTTGGACTTGCAATCTGGTTGTATACTGTTGCCTTTGAATTTTTTAGACTCTCCCAAGTACTTTCAGTCAATAAGTTTTGTTTACATCCGGAATCTATCAACACCTTTGTTTCGACACCTCCAATGCTGCATCCAAACTCAACGTCATCGTCGACATGAAACACGTAGAACTTATCTTCCGTATTTTCCCCTGCATTTGAATGGCTGACCTGATTTACTGCGGCATTGTATGTATTGGGACGCATATTTTTAGATTTGTTGTTGTCCATCTCATTTCCACTAACAAATCTTCTTTTCTGAGGATATCTTGTTCTACAGAATTGCCTAAAATGTCCTTTCAAACCACATTTCAAACAATCCTTTGTGCGGGCTGGGCAATTCACATCAAAGGACGCGTGATTTTTGTTACCACACCTTCCACAATTAGTATATTCTGATCTTTTAGTTTCCGTAGTACGCAGTTTTGTTTTGGAATCAATTTTGTTGACACTCTGGTTTGCAAAAGTATTCTTTATGCTACTGAACTCCTCCATTTGTTTATTCACTGCTTCCAGGGTGTTAGCCTCTGTTATAATCATATCTAGTGTGACGTCATCGCCAATCTTCAGAATTTTCTTCCTTAAATCGACACTTGAACATTTTTCTGCGATCTGGTCTATAATATTATCATTTTTGTCGTTGAACTGACATTTATCCGCTTGCTGTCTAAGTCGAACAAGAAACTTTTCAAATTTCTCATCCATCTCTTGTTTCATCAAACGGAATATGTGCCGCTCGTATACTCTGCTCTGTTTCGGGGCAAAGTAAGCATCCAATTTAGATATAGCCACCGAGAACACATCTATACCTTCTTCTGAGTCAACATTAGCCCCAGGTATATTATAGAACACTTCCTGTAGATCTAGCCCACCAAAATGTAATAAGCTTGCTCTTTTTTTCTCACTTTTATCGGTGCCAGAAGCTTCCAGGTAAATATAAAGTGCGCGTTTCCAACGCTCCCATCTTGCACCCACGGAGGTAATATCACCCTCGCAGTCAAATTTCTCTAACGTCAGTGACGTAGATGTTGTCATCGTGTGACCTAATTTTGGGGCGTCCTGTAACCAATCAATTTAATGATTCAGATTGTTATAAGCAATCTGCTGTCTACGCACTAAATATACTTCAGCTTGTGCTGCTTTTACCCAAACGTTTCTTAACAAAAGAACCCGTATATAACTGCTGTTATTTTCAACAATTTTCCAATCGAATGGACAGCTATTGCTGCTTTGGTGTGCGTGCACCAATTATTTGTTATCAATTTAATGATCAGGCTTTCTGCTTATTACATAATATTATGAAACTCTTATTTACATGTACATTTTGTAGATGGTAGGTATCAATTTAATGATCAGTAGTTACCGGTAGGTATCCTACTGCTATGATTCATGTAAATCGACAGTAGAAAAACAAATCAGTAGTTTTGTACATGGTAGGTATCAATCTAATGATCAGTAGTTACATGTAGGTAACCTACTGCTATGATTCATGTAAATCAACAATAAAATCTAATCAGTAATTTATTTGTTTTAGCATCCTAGTGTCAATGCTGTATGCCAGTTTTCATCAAAACTTGGCAAGTGCCTGTCAAAATATCAAGAACAAATTCTTGCTAATAAAATGCTAGTCTCAAACAAACGCATGTGAAAATAATCTGTCACTGAGTTGTCCCGGGTTTTCTATGAAACCAGGTTCTCACGCCTTCCCATTATTGCTTTTCGGGCGAGGCGCTTCATAGTGTTTTTTATTACCCTCGAATAATAGGTACAAACCGTGAAATGAAATAAACAAATTTTTAAATGTTTTGTCAGATTATATTGACCTGCCTAAATATTAAAGTCCTAAAGATTTGAAGTCTTGCCTTGAACTGTTCTTTCACACAAACAAGTAACATTCTTCGATAAAAACAAAAGGTTACGAAACCTTTCTCTAAGTTGACATGTATCTAATTTGATATATTTATCATTGCACACTATCCTTCTTTCTTTCAAATAAGTATTTATACACATTTTACTCACAGTTTTCCTCGTCGCCACATGTAATGTCACTGTAATTAGGTAACTAATTATATAATTTGGCTCGTCAGCGCACCACCGGTAACTTGCTAGGTCGACGGTCGGACGACAACTGTCCCTCTCCGCCATTACTGACGTATGCGCTCAAGACAAAGACAACTAATAAATAACCAATACACTACAGTTATTAATGGTCCGCATGGATTTGATATGCACATTAACATTCTGCGGGGCTTCTCATGATTCATCATCATTTTGATAGTTATTAGCACATACTATCGATATATTTTGTCGTCATTATTATCGTATTCCCATCACTTTCGTGAAGCAAGACAGGCAGATAAGGCCGTATTCGATTGCGTTTAGAGGACGTTTAAACTGACTTGACATTTGTCTCGCTCTTACACATCAGTTAGGGCATAAACGAATGTTGAGATAGACTCGTTTCTGATAACTGCTATTTTTAGGCTACTTCTATGCTTTTATATTATTACCTTCTGTTCCGCGACGAGCTATCAATGCTATCATCGCTCACGTGACGTCACGACCATCATGACCGTTCCGAATGGGAAATCACGACCACCGGCGTCTATCACAGATATCCATTCGGAACGATAAAACGCGACGGTAGACGTCGACACTGACAGATGTCAAACCATTCTAACCAAACTTTTGTAGAATAACAATAAAATTCAGATCATCGTTTTGAGCTGGTTTTGATTGAAAGTGAGTGAGAACAGGCTGCGGCTGAGAAATACTAATTATACGACTTCAGAAATGAATTAAAGTTATAAACAAACAAACTTTTCACCGCCGCCGGTACACAATGACAGCTGTCACTTTGACCGATCTATCAGTGCTCAAGCTCTCGACGATGGTCGTCGATGGTCGATGATATCCCAATATGGCGGAGTTGATGATGTCATTCATGACGTCATGGCAACCCTTTTGAGATATCGTTGTCACGTCAAAAACCGTAGACAGAGAAAGGAATAGACGGAGTGCATGCGTACAGTAGACGCGATAAGAGTTTGGATTTGACCGTTATTGCGCAGAAATCAGAAATTGGGTATCAACGGGCAATTAGCGGGGTGCGGGGCGGGTGTGTAGGCGCACGCGGTGCTCTGATTGGGGCTCCAGTCGTTCCCTGCGCAGTTATCCCCTCCACCCGAAGGTCAAAGCCAAACTCTTATCGCGCGAGCTGTACACCTTTGAGATGGAGATAGAGTTGGTTCTCAATAAGCATAAGGTTCAAAATCAGAGATTTTCTGCCACTCATCTGTCAAAACAAGAGCAAACAAGCATTTGACGATACCATGGAGGAAGCATTAGAATAGAGAAACATAGTCCATACTGGAACGCGTCGTCGTCTAAAATCAGCATAAACCCAGATGGCGTTAGTGCGCACCAATGCATATAAGTTTCCAAAAAAAACCACCGGTGGTTTAGCGCTAGTATAGCAAAGTCGAGTTGAGACCAAATAACGCCGGTAACTAGCAATAGATGGCGACATGCTTGTACACATGCTTAGCTGTATGCATGTGTGCGTACAATATGGCGGCGGCATTGGTGAACAGCTGTTTTCTGCCAAATGTTTTGATTTGACTATTTGACGCATATCGGCCGGCCGCCGGCGGCCGAGCGACGTTGCCGAATCTCCGAATAGGCACTGGTCCCACCGAGGGCGAGGAAGCGACTAACTATCGACTATTTTCTGGCTCAAGAAACGAACAAAAAAAAGATCCCGTGTCGGCAAAAGAGAGATATAATTGTGTATAGTTCATCGCTGGCTGTTCACACTGCTAGCGAGCACTCTCTCTCTTCACTAATTAGTTGATCGCAGCGATAAAGGCTATTAACGATAAAACTCGCAGCGGTACTCGCTAAGCGATGATGCCCGCCGCTTAGTGGTCAGAGCCATCATTCTACTGTACAACGTGGATTTGATTACTCGCCCGTCGCACTCGCTTTATAGGCGAGCGACAAAACTATCAGAACTAGGTAGATAGATACCTACACACTCGCTCCTCGCTGCTCGATTTATTTGTATGCCTAGTGGCAGGACGTAAGGACACTGTGTAAAATATAACATCCACTATACTATCCACAATAAACATTCTCTGATTACTTGCCAAACTCGTTTCTAGTTTTAATCGTTCGCTTCTCGCTCATCGTCACTGGTACGGTGGGACCGTGCCTTAATTACCTACTTACTCAGTTCAGCAGATGGGGGCAATTCTGGCGCTAGCGAGATCATGTCCACGGTCAAAATATCGATTTTGAGATTTGAGATACTGAAATCTCTATCAAAAACAAGAAAAAGCTATTCTTACGACTAGCTTTTCGTCCAACCGAGATATCTCGACCCGTTTTCAAACAAAATAAATATAAATCGAGATCGTTTTCAATGGATTTAGGCGGTATCAAAACCGATATCTTGACTGGGGCGATGATCTCGATAGCGCGAGAATCGGGGGCCAGCAGAGAGAGACTGACTACGATGCGACGCGACGTTGCCAATTTGCAAAAAAAAACGTTCGAGGCTTTCTTGAACTTTCATCGGCGCGCAACGGACTCTTATTTTATTATTACCGACAAAGGACTAAAATTACTTGACAGCTCTTATGCGGTCGCCATAGATTCCATATTCGAACTCACATTGTGTTCCTTTTTAACCGACTTCCAAAAGAAGGAGGTTTACACAATTCGTCCGAATGTAATTTCGTAATTTCTTTATTGTAGGTACTCACATGATGACAAACATATATCTTATAGAAAAATCGTGTACAAAGGCGAGCTTATCTCTAATAAGAGATTTCTTCCAGCAAACCATGTTGTTGTATATTAAACATGGATGTTTTATTTTTTATTTTTTTAGGGTTCCGTACCTGAAGGGTGCCAAACGGGACCCTATTACTGAGATTTCGATGTCCATCCGTCCGTCTGTCTGTCTGTCTGTCTGTCTGTCTGTCTTTCTGTCTGTCTTTCTGTCTGTCTGTCTGTCTGTCACCAGGCTGTATCTCATGAACCGTGGTAGCTAGACAGTTGAATCACAGATGATGTATAATCTGTTGCCACTATAATAATAACAACAAATACTAAAAAACAAAAGAAATTTAATATTAAGGGGGGCTCCCATACAACTAACGTGTTTTTTTTTTTGCGGTTTTTTATAGATAATTTAAGTACGGAACCCTGCGTGCGCGAGTCCGACTCGCACTTGGCCGGTTTTATTTTATGTATGTGCCCCGATAGCGCCTAGACGGATGGACCGATTGGGAAAATTATTTTTTTGTAATAACTCGTGCATTTACTCATGGTAAGCATAATACAGGGTGTTTTTGTTGAATTCCCATAACTTAAGGGTTAGGTACATTCTTCAGTCTCAATAAAAAAACATTGTCGAAGAAACATCTGTTGTAAAATGCATAGAAACGGAGAAATGTTTTTTTTTTGTAATTTATTGTACTTCTTTTTTTGCATTGCAACGAGCCCTTATTTTACAACGATGCCACATCGATCTCATTCATTGTTTCGCGGGCGCTCATCAACTTTCACGATGCATACTTCTTTCCAATTCAATTTCCAAACCATTGCGTACTTGGTGCAAGTTACATTAATTTCAATCCATACTGAGCAGGCGATGTAGTCAATAATTACTGCACGCACACATCAACACCAAACCAACACAGCCATAGTTAACAAAAGGACAATCGGATATCTCATTCACTCCTACGCAACCTAACAGTCTCATCCATCTCTCTTCCGCATTTTTTAGTCGAGCGAATGCGATCTAAACAAACAAATGCGTTTGTATAGCGCAGGTACAGTCGATTGATTGTATTATTTTCATGGATCCCAATTCCCAGCATCATGGTGATGGTACCGAATATTACCGATTATTAGGGTTTCATCCCCAAAGAGTGAAAAGGAGTCTGAAAAGCGGAGTCTTAGTAATAGGGTCCATTACTAAGACTCCGCTGTCTGTCTGTCTGTCAGCAGGCTGTATCTCATGAACCGTTAGTCAGACAGTTGAAATTTTCAGAAATAATGTATTTCTGTTGCCGCTAAAGAATACTAAAAACAGACAAACATAGTTTAACCATTAAAGGGGGGCTCTAATGCAGAAAACATGATATTTTTAAACAATTTTTGCTTTAATTGATAATGGCAATAGGTAGACAAGGGACTTATACCTTGTTCGCCTTACAAGTTGTTTTGGAACCCTTCGTGCTTGCCTCGTACTTGGCCGATTTTTATTCCCACCATTAGCTAATAGGCATTTGAAGATATGAATGTCGATTTTTCAATCATCAGATAAGGACTAACGAGAGAATAACGAAAAAGCCTTTAAATTAATTATTTTTTTCTAAAATGAAAAACCTATCTTTATTTATTTACACAAACTTGACTTCTGCCACAGATTACTTGTAAGTTGTACCTTGTTGTTTAATTACGAGTAACAAATCTAAATAACATCAATAGAAAATTTGAATAAAGTATTAACAAGTTTCGTATCCCGCTCAACTGTACCCGCAGGAGCGCAACCTATGAACAAACAAGCGAGCCTACTGATCCGGGCTATGGGCGGGAAGCGATTTTATAGTTTTCATATTAAGAACTATTTTTCAACGGCGATTTCTTATTTTTTGTCCGTTTTTGTTCGGGTGTGAGTTGAAACTACTTAGCTTGTATGTGACTGGGTTGCCTTGAACCACGATTTGAACCACGCTTTGAAACGCGCAACGCATAGTGACAATCACAACGCCATCTAACTTCATATTGTGGCGTTTTTACAAAAGCTAGAGTTCTTGGCTTTCTTCTGGAGCGGCGATAGATTTAAAATCAACAAATGAAACACCCGGAGACATCTATGATCAAATGATCATCAAAGGTACTATAATTCCGATTACGATATTTTGTTTGAGTCTGCATCTCTTACTAGTATTTCCTCCATGACGATACTGTGGCCAACAACAAAAACGCATACGCGGGTAAGGGATAGGTGATCGTTATTGTTTCTCGCTTACACAAAAATGATTCGTATTATGTCATCTCTTTCTTTTCTTTTTTTTCTGACGATGTGCCATCTCTATACTATACTCCCTTTACGTCAAAAACTGATTCGGAATGGCATTGTAGACGCTGCTGTAATCGATTATGGCGCCGATGGTCGATGTTACGGAACGCGGCGTTAGTAGTAGTAGTAGTACCTAACCTAGTCTGTGGTGTGGATTTGCGATGGTTGGATTTGGTTTTCGTGATATTTGTTCTGCCCTTATTTATTTTCCACGAAATGAATGTGCTACAATAACCTACCTACCAATAAAACAACACCTATCAAAAAATCTATCTGATCTTGTGTACTAGTCATTTAGTATCGAAATTATTGTGTTAAAGATTGATAGTAATGGGATATCGTATCTTGTTAGTTTTTATTTTGGCTATAATATGTGTCAGCACTGAAGATGAGACTGCTACACCACGTATGTCACAAGAGGAGAGGGTGGAGTTAAGGTAAGGGTGGTTTCTAACGTGTGATTTTCCTTTTTTTGTGATTCCAATTGGGTAAGATTGTTGGTTGTCTTGTTGCAGAGAGGAACCGAGAAAGATGTTCTACCACGGGTACAATGCGTACATGGACAATGCGTACCTACCCCGCAGACGAGCTGATGCCGGGAAGGACTTTAGTTCCTGACCTACTGAAATTGACCTTGGGAGGGGGGAAGGGGGGAGGGGGGAGGTGGGGGGATGCCCCCCCTACTACTCCCCCCGAACGGAACTGTATAGTTTCTGAGTTATGATTTTTTTAATTTTTGGAGGTTACATAATATAAGGACTTTAGATCCTGACCTACTGACCTTGACCTTGAGGGGGAGAGGGGGGAAGGGGGAGGGGGGCACATGCCTCCCCTACTTCTCCCCCCCCGCGGAAGTGCCTAATTGCTGAGATATGATTTTTTAAAGTTTTGAGTTTTGAAGTTTTTTTGCATTGTTGGGCGGGGGAGTTGGAGGGGATGAGGGGTTGGAGGGGGGGTTGCCAGAAGTAGGGGGTCGCCTCGCTCCGCTCCGCTTCGCTCCGGCTCCCGGTTCTGCTTATAAGTGTGTACCTAACAAACCTATCTTTAGTTTTCAAACAGGAAGTAACCTATAATTGATCCAATCGGATTCAAAATGGCCGCCCAACCAACAAAAACTCGGACAGACAACACCCCAAATGCACTCCGTTTCAGAAAAATTACAACTTTTAATTTATCAAAAGTGATATTTTACGTTTAAAATAGATTCATCTTTTCAAATATGCATACAACGAAACGTAACTAATGTATTTTGACCACAGACCATAGATTTTGACATATTTTTTGCGTTTTGTTACATAATTTTACAATATTTTCAGATTTTCAAAAAATCATATCTTAAAAACTACTAATTTCCGTTACCTGAAACTTTCAGGAAGATGATTAAATGACCCCAACTATACGCTAAAAAAGTTTTGACAGCCTAGTCAATAGGTCAGGAACTAAAGTTGAGCCAGTAAGTGTTCAATGTTTCACCTTCACCTGATTTGCACAGGTATGGTAATGCTCACCTCCTAAGCGCGTTATAAATTTATGTTTTGCTTATTATACTTGCCACCATTTATCTTATCAGTATAATTATTATCTTTTTAGATGCAGAGATAGGTATTGACAAACCAGGGTCGTCAGGTTTTAGTGTCCCCAGTAAATTCGAGAAATTTGCATTGCATGGCGTTATTACACTAAAGATCACTTGCATCATTCCATTAAAGAAGTTACTCGGTAATGATGACATGTTTGTTTATCATACCATCAATCAATCAGTCCACATTTGCCCCAACATGCTATAAATGTTCTTATTACCGAGTTATTTCATTAATTCTAAGAATTGGAATTAAACAAGCGAGCCTTAATATAGCTTGAATAGCATGTAGTCACAATGGCTGAGTGATGATAAGGAAAATCACAATCTACATGAGAAGAACCTATTGAGTATTGATTGATAATAGCTATTGCATTGTATCTTGATTGCATTATATCTACACTATGCAATACAAATAAGAACAGGAAAGTTGTGTCAAAACCTCCTACCTGCCAGTTTTTTTTTTGGAGTAATGTTAAAAATATTTCAGCATTGCAATATTTCACAGTTCTGATTTGGTACATTGTGAATTTGTGATTAGAATTTTATTGAACACGCTAAATTCTTTGTAAAAGACAGATGAAGGTAGGAGGTAAACAGCTGCAAAATTAGTGTTCTCTGAAATTTACCTCAGAATAAATCTAAGGTGTTGCAAAATGTGAATAACAATGGTTTGCTAGAACTGGAAGAAATTATCTGCTGCTTTTATCCATAATCTTTAGTGGACTGTACATATAGGTAGTTTTAATTGTTGCAAGAAAGAAATAATTATTTTTTTCAGCAAGTAAAATGGTATATTTTGCACATACATACTAGGTAATATATAATACCAAACAACATTCATGTTACTATAACAAGCATGCCAATTTCAGTAAAAACATTCTTGCAACTGTGATAAGCTGAGTGTGTGTAGGAGTAACTTATAATTGTTGGAAAGACCTTGAGAACTTCGTGTTTTTTATTATGAATTCTAAAATAATACTTTTAAAGTAATTTATATTTTTCGGTTCACTGACATAAAAGGTATTCTATCTTTCATGTGTTGCTAAGCGTAAAACTTTCGTAAAACCCTTCGTTGTCTACGGTTGAGGTCTTCAGCCTCTACTTCTCCGTTCAACTTTAGGTTCGTTGGAATCGGTGCAGTCAGAAATATTACATCCAAAGCTGCTGGTGGCGACGACGTCAGCCATCAGATGATCCACAGCATCCTTAAAGAGTTGCTTTCTCCAATTACTCACATTATCAACTTCTCCCTATCGGCTGGCTGCTTTCCTAGTTTATGGAAGAAAGCACTCGTCATCCCACTGCCCAAAAATTCCTATCCCTCCTCCTTTTGAAGACTATAGACCCATATCTATTTTACCTATCCTCTCCAAAGTCCTTGAATCCATTGTCCACCTCCAACTTTCCTTATGTACCTTTCATCAAACAAACTTTTCAATCCTTTTCAATCTGGGTTTAGACCAGGGCATAGCACTACAACAGCACTCTTAAAAGTCAGCGATGACATACAGGAAGCCATGGATCAGAAGCTGGTCACGGTGCTGGCCCTGCTTGACTTCAGCAATGCCTTTAACTGCGTCGATTTTGACATCCTTGTCGCTATATTGAGCTCACTTAATGTCTCCTTCCACGCTACTAACTGGTTTGATTCATATCTGAGAGGTCGTCAGCAACGCATCAAGTCTGTAGAGACCGAAACGCAATGGTGCGATCTTTTCTCGGGAGTGCCTCAAAGCGGTATTCCGTCTCCTCTTCTATTTTCAGTTTTTATTAACTCTATCTGTGACGTCCTCTCCTCTTCGTATCATCTGTATGCAGATGATCTCCAAATATATCGCCACTTCTCACCTTCGTGAAGCAGTTTCATCCGTGGAGGCACTGAATGCTGACCTCGCCAAAGTGAAGGACTGGGCCTCCTCATACGGGCTGTTAGTAAACCCGACCAAGTCACAAGCAAGCCATGATACTAGGAACCAGGCACTCGCTTTCCCTCTTATGGCCGTTCTACACTCTCGCCGAGTGTCTTGTGATGTCTCGGGCGAGGGCTCTCGCCCGAGAGGGGCCTGCCACGAGAGGTACCCTCCACACTCACCGCTTCTAGTGCAATGCTCTCGGGCTCCTCGCGAGACATGCCGAGACCCTTTGACTCGGGCCCAAAAACCGCCGCCGCCGGAGCGAGAGCAGGCGAGACATCACGAGAAACCCCGAGCGCGGCGAGAGGTACCCTCTACATTCTTCGTCTCGGCATGTCTCGTGTTGTCTCGGCGAGAGTGTAGAACGGCCATTACAAAAACCAATTGTTCCTGTATCTTATAATGGCATCATAATAGACTACGCTGACAAAGCGAAAAACCTCGGGGGTTATTTTCGACAACCACCTGTCCTGGTCCCCCCCACATGTCAGCGAGGTCAGCAGACGGGTCTTTGCGTCTTTACACTTCCTCAGGCGACTGCGGTACTTCTTGCCCCGGCAAACCAAAATCACCCTTGCTCAGTCTCTTCTCCTGCCACTAATCAACTGCGCTGATGTCTGTTGGGCGAGTGCGAACGAAGATCTACTGAACAAACTCGAGCAACTTCAAAATCTCGGGATTCGGCTTATCTTCGGACTGCGCAAATTTGACCATGTTTCTCAATATCGCAAAGAGTTGGGGTGGCTTCCAATTCGTCGTCGCAGAGGCTCCCATATTCTTCATTTTGTCTTTTCAACATATTGAAAAATCCGCGCTACCCCAACTACCGCTTTGACCGCTTTTCAGGCGATCGGCATCGGAGATCTTACACAATCTCACTCTTAGCCACTCCAAGGCATTTGTGCACTGACTTCCCTCTCTTTATCTGTTTTTTTTCCTGTCATCCCTAGGTTTGCTGGAAGAAATCTCTTTTTAGAGATAAGCTCGCCTTTGTACATATCTTTCTGTAAATGTTACGTGTTTTTTTATGTGTGCAATAAAGTATAAATTAAATACATTCAACTATTTGGCTGATAAAACTATTTAAATTTTAATTGCAAAATCATTCTGATTTATAATATTGCTATGCGTAACTATTTATTTGACAAGTGACTAATACATAGCCTACCAGCACTATTTGTATGTGACTAATGAGCAAAATAAATAAATAGTGAAATGATTTTGAAGTTGTTTTAAATGAACTCCAGAATATACTGTATGTATATGTATGTAGGAAGTGCATAACTTCAAATAGAAGAAATTGCATGAAAAACAATTAACGCCCTGAGTTTTATCGATATACCTAGTCGTTAAAATACCACAGTCAATCTTTATTGACATTAATTTTCTCTACGAAAATTCCGACTCCTGATAGCAGGCAAATGGCACCAGCACAGGGTATCTATATACTTGGAAGAGCCCCTGACTCCCGAAAGAAATACAGGTGACAATCCTAGCATACCTAACCTAGTAAGTCAAGGGTCCTTATATTATGTAACTACATTATATTTGAGTCAAGTGAATGTTCAAACGATGTTTGTGCGTATTCCATAGAGCAACGCCAATGTTAACATCCATCTATCTATCTACCTATGTGTCGGCCGTCTGTCGATCGTAGAATCGGGCACATCATTGTGTGCCTCGCCATTTCTATTGGATATGCCCAAGCCATTACCGAGCATATCATGATATGGCGGGTTTTAACGAAAACATGTCTTTTTAAAATAATTTTTATTCAGCACTGTCTGTGACTACGTGATGTATTTAAGGGTTCCGTACCCGAAGGGTGCCAAACGGGACCCTATTATTGATATACCTACCATATTACTTTAGTTAGATTAAAAGAATAAAAATAAAATATATAACGTACTAGACAAATTTTATGACGTTACGTGTATCCCTGTATTCAGCTTCTCGCTGACTTTGGTGGACTCTCTGGACTCGCTGGCGGTGATGGGCGACTTCTCCGAGTTCAGCCGCGCCATGAAGCTGGTCATCCGCGACGTGACCTTCGACCACGACCTCGTCGTCTCCGTCTTCGAGACCAACATCCGGGTGCTCGGGTAACTCCACACACTAATATGAGTTTTACATGGTATCGCAATGAATGCCACAGAAGGACATTTGTACTACTCATCCTCCATTATGGTGACTTAGCTATTTGGTAGTACTAATGACCATAGGTTGTATTCATTTGTGCCACCAGTTAGACTACTTGGTAGTACTTCTGCTCCGGAGGGGACACATGGCCGATTTGACCAACAACCGCTATCAAAGCCGGCTACCTACACGCCTGCGACGGGGGCGATCGAGGGTGTAAAAGTGTGTTAAACTGGAGCAGCTTTCTGTGTGTGTGGGTACACCACTCCCAAGCGCACACAACAGACAGCTCTAGTTTAAGACACTTTTTCATCCTAGATTGCCCCTGCAGCAGGCTTGTTAGTAGCCGGCTTAACATGAGTCGTGCATGCATGGCCGATTTGATCAACAATCCCTATCTTTTAGGGGACACATTATTTTCCTTTCAGGGGCCACCTAGTGGTTTTTTCGCTTTGGCCTAAGTTTAATTAAGGAGGCTGCTAGTGGTCCCCTTTAAAGAGGCCGGCCTGTAAGAAAACAAGTTTGTGTCCCCTAAATGTTGGTGAAATCGGGCAACAGGGCCCCTATTGTGCCGAAAATATCTTAAAACTAATGACGTTAATCATATAAGCCTACTTTTTGGTTAAATTCTCATAAAGTGAGCTTTGAATTACACGTTTATCTCTACCACACAACTTGTCAGAATGTTTGTCTTACGCAGCCATACCTACGAGTATTAAATCGAAGGCTTTGCTATAATAGACACGGATTAGATCAAGCCTCGATCACGAATGTTTTCGTGAGCGTTAACGTTTTCGAGAACGCAGGAAGGAATCACTTACATTTGACGTTTCAATAGTTTTCTATCGAATCTTTATTCGTGATTTGATTGGGCCTCCAGCTGTGATGTGACCATGATAAGGGCCAACTGTATCATGTGTGTACTGTAGAGTACATATTTCCTTGGGGCAGGAAAGTGCTTCATTAAGTCGAGCAAAAAACATACGGGCGCAGCAGTAACATCCTTTACAGGAAGCCATTCAGAGCATATTTGACCTACCTGTTACTCCGTTGTGGATAAAGATAGAAACCTGAATTCCCGGCGGCTAAAAGGCACCATGTCATAAGACATATTCTCAAAATTTCAATAAATTTGAACCAGTAGAGTTGAAGGTACAGCAATTCAAAGATCCTCAATTTTGACACTCACTGACTCACTGATTCACGATCATGAAAACTCTAAAGGTTACTTCTAGCGAACCTACAAGCTTAAAATTTTGAGCATGGTTAGAGTTTAGCCTGCAAAGCCAAGGAAAACTCAAACATTGCGCAATTTTAGCCCCAATTTAATAATATATTAATTATCAATAAGCTCAGTACACGACTACTTCGATTCATCGCTATTCCCCATTAGATGTCGCTATGTAATTTCGTAATTTCTTTATTGTACTCACATGACAGTAAAAATAGCTTAACATAGAAAAAAAAATGTACAAAGGCGAGCTTATCTCTAACAAGAGATTTCTTCCAGCAAACCATGTTGGGTAGGAGACGGAGATGATAGGTAAGGGGAAGAATTGCGCGTACAATAAAACTATACTAGTAGGTATAGGTAACGCCAAACAACTTGAACAAATGACCTTGCATGCGCAGAAACCATCTGATATATGATACTGCGCACCACGGTATGGGGTGCGGGACGCGGCGTGCGGAAGGAGCATCGCATCGAGCGCGCCTAGCCACGCTATTGGTAGATCAGTTTCCCGCTTTGAGTTCACGTCTCGTCGCTGCCCAATACACTTGCGTGCAGTGAAATCACGGATAAAAAATGCCTCGACGTCCGAACGTAGTTTTAAAAAGGCAAGCCAGAAAGATGGTATATGATGAGATTTCTATCAATGAAGATATTATTATGTTTTATAGGTTACGTGGAAAAACGTATTTTTAGGGAATTTCAATCGTAGGTATCCCATAAAAAATCTTGTCTTTTGTCAAATCATTATTCTTTGTTAATAGACACCAATAAAGACGACAAATGTCGCTAAATAATTTACAGTTTTATTTTGATAGTCATATCCACAGACCAGACCATTAAATCTGTATAGTTCACAGCAAATGTACCTACTTCGCGTGTCTCAAACAGTTATTGTGCACCTGTTACCGCTCAGTCCCTCATGAAAATGGTACAGTATATTTTCTCATTTTCTATCGATTGAACTAAGTAAGTATATAGTATTTGCACTAAGATTCATGCAGTAGGTACGATTTGTTTTGAGAATTTTAAGTGCGTCGTTTTTTTGGCACGTAAGTGTACATGCGCAAACTTTCCCCCACCACGTCACATTTTGCTCAAGATGTTTGGCGTCATTTATACCTATAATACATAGATATGTGTATCTTGAATCGCGGTATGGTTTGGTTCCAGCTATGATTTAAATAAAGCGGTTACAATATTGTCTAATATCGCTATTCCCCATTAGATGTCGCTAGGTGTGCATTTCCTGAATCGCTGTATGGTTTGGTTTGAGGTATGATTTATATTTATATATAATTCACCGCCCAGACTTGTCACAAATCGTAACATCAAAAAGCCACAGAGAAGAGCCCATAGAGATAGGGAGTGGGCTTTGAGAAAGTCGGTAGCTAACGCACAAGAAATAGTACCCGAAAAGAAAAAAAGGAAAGTTACTTACAAAAATAAATGAGATCCCAAAAAAACATGCATACGCATATACAAAAACGCCAGTCTCGCAGCCTGCGCAGTTTATTCTACCGTAAAAAGTTGTGAGATCTAATTTTAAACCAAGTCGGATAATTTAACCAGTATCTGTGTATGGTAGAATCTTTCCAACAACTTTATTATCGTATACTGTTAAGTAACTACCTAATTAGTTAACTAATAACATTTATAGTGATCGGATCAATATAAGACATCCTTATTTCTTCAATAATAATTAGAATAACTTGGCAATCGCGCTTAACTGACCACTCTATAGCACCCAGAGCACAAATGAATATTATTACTCAACACAACACATCTCTAAATAAAGATAAACTTAACTAATAAGAAAACAACGAATTATTTCGGAGCGAGAGCAATAGGTACATTACGTTGCACACACGGTCCTATAGTCGACAACTTTTCTACGTGCGATTGCCAAATCATTCTAATTATTATTGAAGAAATAAGGATGTCTTATATTGATCCGATCACTATAAATGTTATTTATTAGTTAACTAATTAGGTAGTTACTTAACAGTATACGATAATAAAGATGTTGGAAAGATTCTACCATACACAGATACTGGTTAAATTATCCGACTTGGTTTAAAATTAGATCTCACAACTTTTTACGGTAGAATAAACTGCGCAGGCTGCGAGACTGGCGTTTTTGTATATGCGTATGCATGTTTTTTTGGGATTATAGTTATACAGCAGACCCAGTAACGCAAAACGTGTTTAAAAACAGTAACTAAGAGCCTGTTAGAGCCCCAAACGCTTCAGTGCGTCCATCCATAGTTAGAAGTCCCATCGACGCATCTTTCCTTTTAGGAGCTCTGAGAACAATGGCCTATCTATACAGAAAAACATCCGCAAAGGTGTCGAATGGCACTCGGGAATTCCAAGAAATGTTTATATACGTTTGTGCGCACGGGGCAATCAATGAAAGTGTAACAAACGTACAACACTTGTTTATTGGCTAAACGTACTACCCAGTCGAGTTAACTTGAGATCTACCTGAATCATGACGTTATTACGGCGCACATGGCAATTGCATTCTGTTCCGGGGTATCCGGAGCTATGAGACTGATATGACTGAAAGACTGATTAAACTGATAAATAAAACTGTATTGAATTGAAATACTGGTAAAATTCTATGGATCATGAAATGAGCAAATTATAATGAGAACGCGAAAATTTGCAAAGGTGCAACAATGAACGATTTTATACAATGCTGATATTACTATGGTACGTGTTAGCACGTACGTACACCCCAACGAGGTCTTGAGTTAGTAGTTAGCACGTACACCCCAACGAGGTCTTGAGTTAGTAGTTAGCACGTACACCCCAACGAGGTCTTGAGTTAGTAGTTAGCACGTACACCCCAACGAGGTCTTGAGTTAGTAGTTAGCACGTACACCCCAACGAGGTCTTGAGTTAGTAGTTAGCACGTACACCCCAACGAGGTCTTGAGTTAGTAGTTAGCACGTACACCCCAACGAGGTCTTGAGTTAGTAGTTAGCACGTACACCCCAACGAGGTCTTGAGTTAGTAGTTAGCACGTACACCCCAACGAGGTCTTGAGTTAGTAGTTAGCACGTACACCCCAACGAGGTCTTGAGTTAGTAGTTAGCACGTACACCCCAACGAGGTCTTGAGTTAGTAGTTAGCACGTACACCCCAACGAGGTCTTGAGTTAGTAGTTAGCACGTACACCCCAACGAGGTCTTGAGTTAGTAGTTGGCACGTACACCCCAACGAGGTCTTGAGTTAGTAGTTAGCACGTACACCCCAACGAGGTCTTGAGTTAGTAGTTAGCACGTACACCCCAACGAGGTCTTGAGTTAGTAGTTGGCACGTACACCCCAACGAGGTCTTGAGTTAGTAGTTAGCACGTACACCCCAACGAGGTCTTGAGTTAGTAGTTAGCACGTACACCCCAACGAGGTCTTGAGTTAGTAGTTGGCACGTACACCCCAACGAGGTCTTGAGTTAGTAGTTGGCACGTACACCCCAACGAGGTCTTGAGTTAGTAGTTGGCACGTACACCCCAACGAGGTCTTGAGTTAGTAGTTAGCACGTACACCCCAACGAGGTCTTGAGTTAGTAGTTAGCACGTACACCCCAACGAGGTCTTGAGTTAGTAGTTAGCACGTACACCCCAACGAGGTCTTGAGTTAGTAGTTAGCACGTACACCCCAACGAGGTCTTGAGTTAGTAGTTAGCACGTACACCCCAACGAGGTCTTGAGTTAGTAGTTAGCACGTACACCCCAACGAGGTCTTGAGTTAGTAGTTAGCACGTACACCCCAACGAGGTCTTGAGTTAGTAGTTAGCACGTACACCCCAACGAGGTCTTGAGTTAGTAGTTAGCACGTACACCCCAACGAGGTCTTGAGTTAGTAGTTAGCACGTACACCCCAACGAGGTCTTGAGTTAGTAGTTAGCACGTACACCCCAACGAGGTCTTGAGTTAGTAGTTAGCACGTACACCCCAACGAGGTCTTGAGTTAGTAGTTAGCACGTACACCCCAACGAGGTCTTGAGTTAGTAGTTAGCACGTACACCCCAACGAGGTCTTGAGTTAGTAGTTAGCACGTACACCCCAACGAGGTCTTGAGTTAGTAGTTAGCACGTACACCCCAACGAGGTCTTGAGTTAGTAGTTAGCACGTACACCCCAACGAGGTCTTGAGTTAGTAGTTAGCACGTACACCCCAACGAGGTCTTGAGTTAGTAGTTAGCACGTACACCCCAACGAGGTCTTGAGTTAGTAGTTAGCACGTACACCCCAACGAGGTCTTGAGTTAGTAGTTAGCACGTACACCCCAACGAGGTCTTGAGTTAGTAGTTAGCACGTACACCCCAACGAGGTCTTGAGTTAGTAGTTAGCACGTACACCCCAACGAGGTCTTGAGTTAGTAGTTAGCACGTACACCCCAACGAGGTCTTGAGTTAGTAGTTAGCACGTACACCCCAACGAGGTCTTGAGTTAGTAGTTAGCACGTACACCCCAACGAGGTCTTGAGTTAGTAGTTAGCACGTACACCCCAACGAGGTCTTGAGTTAGTAGTTAGCACGTACACCCCAACGAGGTCTTGAGTTAGTAGTTAGCACGTACACCCCAACGAGGTCTTGAGTTAGTAGTTAGCACGTACACCCCAACGAGGTCTTGAGTTAGTAGTTAGCACGTACACCCCAACGAGGTCTTGAGTTAGTAGTTAGCACGTACACCCCAACGAGGTCTTGAGTTAGTAGTTAGCACGTACACCCCAACGAGGTCTTGAGTTAGTAGTTAGCACGTACACCCCAACGAGGTCTTGAGTTAGTAGTTAGCACGTACACCCCAACGAGGTCTTGAGTTAGTAGTTAGCACGTACACCCCAACGAGGTCTTGAGTTAGTAGTTAGCACGTACACCCCAACGAGGTCTTGAGTTAGTAGTTAGCACGTACACCCCAACGAGGTCTTGAGTTAGTAGTTAGCACGTACACCCCAACGAGGTCTTGAGTTAGTAGTTAGCACGTACACCCCAACGAGGTCTTGAGTTAGTAGTTAGCACGTACACCCCAACGAGGTCTTGAGTTAGTAGTTAGCACGTACACCCCAACGAGGTCTTGAGTTAGTAGTTAGCACGTACACCCCAACGAGGTCTTGAGTTAGTAGTTAGCACGTACACCCCAACGAGGTCTTGAGTTAGTAGTTAGCACGTACACCCCAACGAGGTCTTGAGTTAGTAGTTAGCACGTACACCCCAACGAGGTCTTGAGTTAGTAGTTAGCACGTACACCCCAACGAGGTCTTGAGTTAGTAGTTAGCACGTACACCCCAACGAGGTCTTGAGTTAGTAGTTAGCACGTACACCCCAACGAGGTCTTGAGTTAGTAGTTAGCACGTACACCCCAACGAGGTCTTGAGTTAGTAGTTAGCACGTACACCCCAACGAGGTCTTGAGTTAGTAGTTAGCACGTACACCCCAACGAGGTCTTGAGTTAGTAGTTAGCACGTACACCCCAACGAGGTCTTGAGTTAGTAGTTAGCACGTACACCCCAACGAGGTCTTGAGTTAGTAGTTAGCACGTACACCCCAACGAGGTCTTGAGTTAGTAGTTAGCACGTACACCCCAACGAGGTCTTGAGTTAGTAGTTAGCACGTACACCCCAACGAGGTCTTGAGTTAGTAGTTAGCACGTACACCCCAACGAGGTCTTGAGTTAGTAGTTAGCACGTACACCCCAACGAGGTCTTGAGTTAGTAGTTAGCACGTACACCCCAACGAGGTCTTGAGTTAGTAGTTAGCACGTACACCCCAACGAGGTCTTGAGTTAGTAGTTAGCACGTACACCCCAACGAGGTCTTGAGTTAGTAGTTAGCACGTACACCCCAACGAGGTCTTGAGTTAGTAGTTAGCACGTACACCCCAACGAGGTCTTGAGTTAGTAGTTAGCACGTACACCCCAACGAGGTCTTGAGTTAGTAGTTAGCACGTACACCCCAACGAGGTCTTGAGTTAGTAGTTAGCACGTACACCCCAACGAGGTCTTGAGTTAGTAGTTAGCACGTACACCCCAACGAGGTCTTGAGTTAGTAGTTAGCACGTACACCCCAACGAGGTCTTGAGTTAGTAGTTAGCACGTACACCCCAACGAGGTCTTGAGTTAGTAGTTAGCACGTACACCCCAACGAGGTCTTGAGTTAGTAGTTAGCACGTACACCCCAACGAGGTCTTGAGTTAGTAGTTAGCACGTACACCCCAACGAGGTCTTGAGTTAGTAGTTAGCACGTACACCCCAACGAGGTCTTGAGTTAGTAGTTAGCACGTACACCCCAACGAGGTCTTGAGTTAGTAGTTAGCACGTACACCCCAACGAGGTCTTGAGTTAGTAGTTAGCACGTACACCCCAACGAGGTCTTGAGTTAGTAGTTAGCACGTACACCCCAACGAGGTCTTGAGTTAGTAGTTAGCACGTACACCCCAACGAGGTCTTGAGTTAGTAGTTAGCACGTACACCCCAACGAGGTCTTGAGTTAGTAGTTAGCACGTACACCCCAACGAGGTCTTGAGTTAGTAGTTAGCACGTACACCCCAACGAGGTCTTGAGTTAGTAGTTAGCACGTACACCCCAACGAGGTCTTGAGTTAGTAGTTAGCACGTACACCCCAACGAGGTCTTGAGTTAGTAGTTAGCACGTACACCCCAACGAGGTCTTGAGTTAGTAGTTAGCACGTACACCCCAACGAGGTCTTGAGTTAGTAGTTAGCACGTACACCCCAACGAGGTCTTGAGTTAACTCGACCGGGTAGTAGGCACAAATGTATCTGCCACCACTTTCGTCCATTTGCCATCAAATCAAATGCATTTATTTTCTGTAGATATTTACAAATATACTTAGAACACGCAATTTATTTGCCTCTGTAATCATCAGTGATCGGAGTAGGCAGAGCTATTTTATGTACTTGCCATATGTAAGAATAATATGGATACTCCCCGAATCTGATTTGAATTGAATTCTAGTGGTGCAGAAAGAGACAAAAACAGGTGGGGTCACTCTTGTTTTCGTTTCGTTTCGAGGATCACCCCGCTATTGTTTTTGTTTGGCGATATCACGACGAGTTTCAACAAAGCGGCAACGTCGCACGTTAGGAAAAAAGTTTGGCAACGTGTTGCTGATATAAAATTTACAATGTCGCTCATGCGCTTATTGCCTTACATAAACCATGTTTTATACTTATTGATAAAAACAATTATATTTATTAAAACCCCGGAGTATCAGTCCCAATACCATGGATTATCCATAATAATATCAATGTTTGCGGTCAATGAACCTAAATAGCTCTGCCTACTCCGATCACTGGTAATCATTAAACAATAAGCTATCTAGCCGTGGCTTTCACATTACTAGTTAGATTTGACAGTTGTGCTGTGGAAGTTACGTCAATGACCCCATCTATCTGCAGAATGAGGATAGATAGGTTATTGAAAACGGACGTTAGAGTAAAGGCATGTGTGGGTCTACCTTTTGTTAAATATTCCTGTCCATCCTAGGTTTGTTGGAAGAGTAGAGTAAAGCTCGCCTTTGACGTGTTTTTTCCATTAATGTGTCTGTACAGGGTGTAACAGAAAGGTGTAGTCATATTTTAGGGGGTTGTTAAGGATATCATTCTGAGCAACTTTCACTATGAAACCGATTTGAAGAGCAACTTTAATTTTCACTTCTCTATACAAATCAGCTGACCGCACGGACTAAAACCTATGGATCAATGAAAAATAAAGTTGTTCTGATAAAATCGGTTTTATAGTAAAAGTTGCTCAGAATGGTCTCCCTAACAACCCTCTAAAATATGACTACACCCTTCTGTTACACCCTGTATAGTTTCTGTGCAGTAAAGTATAACTAAGGGCCATATTTCACTAGGCCACCACTGGTGGCGAGACCATGGTGTCCTAATGAAATATGGCCCTAAGTGCGCGTGTGTGTAGGGGCCTGCTGTCAGCCCACGTGCTGGCGGAGCGGCTGCGCGCGGAGACGCCGGCGCTGCGCTGGTACGCGGGCGAGCTGCTCACGATGGCGACCGACCTGGGCCGGCGGCTGCTGCCGGCGTTCAACACCACCACCGGCATCCCGCACGGACGGGTAACCGAACGGGGGGGCAATTCTGGCGCTAGCGAGATCATGACCAATGGTCGAAATATCGATTTTGAGATACCGAAATCTCTATCAAAAACAAGAAAAAGCTGTTCTTGCGACTAGCCTTTCGACGAACCGAGATATCTCGACCCGTTTTCGATCGAAATAAATATGAATCGTGATCGTTTTCGACGGATTTAGGCGGTATCAAAACCGATATCTCGACTGGGGAAATGATCTCGATAGCGCGAGATTCGGGGGCCAGACCAGACCACACATAACATAAACTGTCTGCTGCAGGGAACCCTGTGTGGTGGGAACCGGAAACAGCAAGAGTATAAACTTCCAAGACCTGGTATTTTATTTTTCTATATCCCCAGCCGGGAATTGAACCCGGGAGCTCTCACAGAGCCAGGCTGCGCCATAGAGGTCGTCAAACGTCACGCACATAGAACACACAACATTATACCGAACTAGAAGCAGATAAAAGTCACGTGGCAATGATGCTGCTCTTATATTAATTACCTGATGTTCCCTACTCGTACTCCAACCAATGATGTGTACCTAGAGAATCTGTACCGGATCCTAATTTGTAAAGAGGTTCGAGTAATGGCGCTGTTTACTAATAAACTTGAAGTATTTAAACTAATGCCTTAGTTGTCACATCCCAAAATGGATTCGGCCGCGGTGACCGCTGTGTGACGTGCCAGGCAACAGGTCCGGGAGTCTCGTACAGGAATGCCATCACGGCCCAGATGTCTGACTAGAGACCAGAATCAGCGATGTCACACAATTATAAAATTACGTATTAGTATTACGCGTACGCGGGCTACACATACGCCAGCCGCAGGGGCAATCTAGGTTGACGACCTCTGTGGCGCAGCGGTTGCGCATCTGCCTACCATGCAAGAGCTCCCGGGTTCGAATCCCGGCTGGGGACGAAAAAAAACCCAGGTCTTGGATGTTTACATGTTTGTGATGTCGCTGTTTCTGGTTCCCACGACGCAGGGTATCCTAGTGTGGGGCCAGAAGCAATGTATGTGCCTGTATATAAATGTGTATGTTTATATTTATGAATAACTGGCCAAGTGCGAGTCGGACTCGCGCACTAAGGCTTCCGTACTACTATCTATAAAAAAATCGCAAAAAATAAAACGTAAGTTGTATGGGAGACCCCTTAATAAAAATTTCTTTTGTTTTTTAGTATTTGTTGTTATAGAGACAGAAATATATCATCGTCCGCGTGAAAAATTCAACTGTCTAGCTACCACGGTTTATGAGATACAGCCTGATGACAGACAGACCGACAGACAGACGGACGGACGGACAGCGAAGTCTCAGTAATAAGGTCCCGTTTGGCACCCTTCGGGTACGCAACCCTAGAAAGTGTGTTGCACAGAAGCCGCCTGGTGTGTATGAGTCCACCGCTCTGATCACAAACAGCAGGTGGCTTTAACCTTGATTGCGGCTGGCGTCTGAGTAGCCCACTTCATCCAGCTGGCATCCGAAGCGTGACCCTCGCTCTCCTGACTGCAGGTGAACCTGCGCCACGGCATCCGCGACCTGCTGGAGTCCCGCGAGACCTGCACCGCGTGCGCCGGCACTATGCTGCTGGAGCTGGCGGCGCTCAGCAGGCTGACCGGCGAGCCGCAGTTCGAGGCGAAGGCACACCGCGCGATGGACCGCCTCTGGAAGATCCGGCACAGGTAGTACCTGACATACCTGCATAGCTGAACTTTGTTACTGCAGTCTATTCATGACACCATGATAAGAATGCAGTGAAATTTACTTTTCATCACATCTATTCAAAAAGAGCTACTTTAGTCCCGGCAAACAGGGACTAAAGTAGGTCATTTAGTCCCTAGGGACTAAAAGTAAGTTTTTAATTTTGTTGCCAGTACAAAGGAAAAAAATTGCTGTCACTAATCAGTTTCACTACCATTCAGGCTGATAAGAGAGATCGATTCCAAACGCAGCCAATTTAAAAAAATAATGTTGTACTGAAATGCGTACTCGACACAGATTAGATAATCCGATCGACCGAATCGATTGACACCGATTGGTGACAACAGAGAAACAACCTTACAGAATTGATATCGAAACACGGACCAAATAATTAAAAAGTTGTGGAAAATTTGTAAACAAAGCGCGCCAAATCTGAATGCCGTAATTATTTCAATTTCGTTTGCGGATATGAGTAAAGAATATGAGTGAAAGTGAGTGTCCAACTCCAGATGATAACAACAAACGCGAATGACAAATAAGTACAAGATCTGTTACCAATAAAATCACGAGGAATATGGGTATGTAAAAACTGTAATCCTGTAGAAAAATTTAACAGGAATAAAGAGGTTATCTGAAAATGCTTTTTAAACCAATTTTCAAGATTTAGCCAATACTAAACATATTCGTAATTAGTTATTTCTTTATTGTACTAACACAAGAATGACATACAGAAAACTTATAATAGATAGACAATGTACAAAGGCGAGCTTATCTCTAACAAAAGATTTCTTCCAACAAACCATTACACACAACATATCACGGCAATTGTGTAAATAAATACGGGGTGTAACACAAAGGGGCGTAAAAGCCGAAAGAAGGTTGTTAGGGACATCATTCTGGACAACTTTCACTATGGGACCGACTTGATCAGAGCAACATTATTTTTCACTCCAACATACAAACTAGTGGCTCTGTGAGCTGTAGACCTCGCGAGTATGTCGGTGGGAAAGCTGAACTGCTAACACACATAAAAAAATAACCCAAATAATTTTCTTTCAATAACACATACAAACTTATGAATGTACCTGGTTACGTACATGAAGTATGAAAGTAGCCGCACCAATAATTTTGTAAACTACATTTCGCGATCTTTAATACAACCTATTGACTTTTTACTATAATTATATAGTCTGTTTCACTTTCATGATCTTTACGAATCCAACGACACCTCATTTGTTAATATCCATCGAGCCGTTTGGGTTGTAGCGATTTTTTTACATTTTAAAACCCCATATCTCCGCCATTTTGAAAAAAATCTAAAAACTGGCTCGAGTAAAAAATTCTATTTATTTTTCCAACCTGCTCACAAAATTTCACGAGAATCGGTTCATAAATGCGACCTGTAGAGTAGAACAACCGGACAGACATACGAAAGCATTTTTGCCCAAACCTGAAACGGAGACGCTTCGCACGCTTCGCTCGCTCGGTCAATAAGCTGGGCGCTAGGCCCGAAATGTATCTACTGAGTTAATAAATGTAAAGTTGCTCTGATCAAGTCGGTCCCATAGTGAAAGTTGTTCAGAATGATGTCCCTCTTTCCGCTTGTACACCCCTTTCTGTTACACCCTGTATAGACATACACATAATATGTTATTTTATTGATTACTTACTACTTTTCTCATAGAGGGTGATGAAAAGTAGAGTGTCCACCTCAGGAGTAAAAACTATTTTTGGCTCGAGTGATGTACTTTGAATCCCTCGCTCCCTCAGGATTCTACTTTTGAGTCCCTCGTTACACTCGGGACTCAACTCTAGAATCCCTCGGTCGCTCAGGATTCAAAAAACACTCTCGCCCTAAAAATAGTTCTTTATTCCCTTGGTAAACAATCTACTATTTAAATCTGTTAACACACTCACAGGACAGGACACAACCTTCGCGTTCGAAAGTTTGCCTTCAACTGGTCACTGTGAACTTAGCTTGATAATTGGAAACGATTTGATTGGTTACGGGGCGTTGCTAGGCCGCCGGACAGTGATGACTTTACTGCATTCTTATCACGAATAGACTATTGGACAGATGCAATCCAGAGCAACTTTGATATCTGTCCACATAGGCAGATTCATACTGTATTTATAGTTGGATATTTCAATATAATAAAGAGTTATTAATGGTACGCATCTCGCTCCACTGCTCTCTCCTATATACCTAGCCTTAGGTACAGGAGAGTCTCCTCTTCAGTACTACACGTGATCACCTCTGCCTACCATGCGAGAGGTTCTGGGCTCGATCCCCGGCCAGGTATAAAGAAAACAAAAAGAAGATTCTCTGATTCCCACGAAGTGTCTGGCAATGTGTGTGCCTGCCTGTATACCAGGTTTTTGTAGTATGGTGCGACAAAATAATTCACCAAGTTAAAAACTTAAAAAAAAGCCGACCTCATGATCTTTTACGTGGTCCTGTCCGCGTGGAATGCGAATGACGTGGATTCACAATATTACACAAAATAAACGAAATTGTTCCTTACAGCCAGAATTCATATACACCACAAAGTCACAGAAAGGCAAAAATATGTAATTTTGGATACCTGGATGACAGTATTTACTACGTAGAAACCTAAGTATTGGACCGATTCCTGATTTTCAAAAAATGGGACCAACCTAAAGGTCCATTCTTTCATATAAAATAATTAATACCTAGTTAATAAATATTTTTTGAAATCGGTTCACAAATAATACCAATTTCGAGATAACCCCCCCCCCTTTTTTGAAGTCGGTTACAAAAGAAGCCCCTCTGATTCCCACAAAGTGTCAGAAGCAATGATTTTTGCTTCTCGCCAACGGCGCGGCGGTTTGAACCCGCCGTTTGTTTTTCTTCTGCTACAATGTGTTCCTGTTCTGTGTGACGTCTGAATAAACGCTTACCTTATCTTAACTCGTATTCAGAACAAGCGACCTCATGGGCACCGTCATCAACATCCACTCAGGCGACTGGGTGCGCAAGGACTCTGGCGTGGGTGCCGGGATCGATTCCTACTACGAGTACTGTCTCAAGGCGTACATCCTGCTCGGGGACGAGAAGTACTTGGCGCGGTTCAACAGACATTATAATGCCGTGATGAAGTATATCAGCAGGGGGCCGGTGATGCTGGATGTTCATATGCACAGGTTAGGAAATGATACTTTGGGGATTCGGTAGTAGGAGTAAAAGAATAATTGTGTATCGAAGACGATATATTTTGCGTTCCACTATTCCTAACTATATACAATATTTAGCTATCCTACGAATAGCAGCCGGCGCGATTATGCACGATTTCATCGCCGTGTCTCAAAACCGATACGTCGTAAGTCGCGAGCGTAAATACATCGCTGCGCCTCCGCAGAGCTTCAGTATCCCACCGGCGGCCGTGCCGTGTGGGTTTCTTTCTGCCTGCGGCGACTGCTACATAGCTCTTCCCCAGCGAAGCGTACCGGTGGTTTGGATGATCTTCCTGAACGTGTGATATAATGACTCTTCGCTTGTATGACGCTGTTATGATTTTCAGCTTCTTCATCATGTAGCAGGAAAGCCGGTTTAAGTCTGTCGACAGATATTCTTGCTATTCTCTTGTCCAATTGCACGGTGTAGACTTTCCCGTCTCGCTGTAAAACTTTGAATGGCCCGTCGTAGGTAGGAGTCAACGGCTTGCGGTATGCGTCATTGCGTATAAATACGTGCGAGCATGAATGTAGCTCGTCGTGTATGAATATTGCTTGATGCTTGTGGCTTCTTTTCGCAGCTTGCATTCTTTGCATTGCTTTCGTTATTGTGTCCTCGAAGTGGGTTGTTATAGTTCCAGGTGGTGTTTCGCCGTGGAACTCCCCGGGTAACCTCATTGCTTTTCCATACAAGGCTTCTGATGGTGATGCTGAGTCACCGTTGTCCTTAATTGCCGCGCGTAGGCCGAATAACACCGTTGGTAATTCTTCCGTCCAGTTGGAGTTTTGAAGTCTTGCGGTGAGGGCTGCTTTTAGCGTTCTGTGCCATCTTTCGATCATGCCGTTTGCTTGTGGGTGGTAAGCGGTTGTTCTTGATTTTTCGATTCCCATCCTCTTCATTAAGTTTTTAAATAAGTTGGCTTCGAATTGTTTTCCTTGATCACTGGTCAAGCGGGAGCAGCATCCAAAACGTGTTATCCACCCTTCGTAGATTACTTTTGACACTGTTTCAGCGCTGATGTCTGATACTGGGAAAGCTTCTGGCCATTTCGTTGCTCTGTCGATCATTGTTATGCAGTATCTTTTTCCATTCGATATAGGTAGTGGGCCCACGATGTCTACATGAACATGTGATAGGCGTTCTGCGTTTTGATATTCTTCCAGTGGTGAAATTGTATGTCGTTGAACCTTCACTCTTTGACACGCGATGCAACTTTTTGTCCAATTATTGACATCTGTGTTCATGCCCGGCCAGAAGAATCGACGAGTCATAAGTTTTCGGGTTGCTCTGATGCCGGGGTGACTCATCTCGTGTATCGCTAAGTGAGAGATGTGACGTAGTGCCTCCGGTAGGTAGGGTCTAGCGATGCCCGTGGATGTAATTGACCTGACTAATAATTTCATGTGGTGTTTAATGTAATCTATTTTATAGTTTATACTTTGTACAACGAATTGGATTTCTTCTGTCATGTTGTATGAATTTACTTTAAATAAATAAATAAATAAATAAATGTTTCACATAATATTTTTTTTGCTTGAGTTCGGAGCAGTTACATACTTGAAATCGAGTTTTTGATTTTTCATGACGTCTTCTAACGACGGGTCGGTTTTTTGGCTTTGTGATAATTCTTCGTAGTCAATTGGAGATGGACTTGTGATGTCCTCTATTCGTGACAGTGCGTCTGCAACTGTATTTTCTTCACCCACTACATGTTCGATTCTTGATGTGAATTGACTGATGTAGTGCAGGTATCTGGTGCGTAATGGGGTTTCTGTCTTGCTATTTTTTCGTGATAGCGCGAACTTTAGTGGTTTGTGGTCCGTGAAAACCACAATTTCTTTTCCTTCGAACATTTTACGGAAATGTCTGATAGCCAGATATATAGCTAGTAATTCTCGATCGTATGTGCTATATTTGCGCTGGGCGTCGTTCAATTTCTTTGAGAAAAATCCAAGCGGCTTCCATTGTTCTCCATTGTTTTGTTGTAAAACGGCGCCAACGCAAGTGTTTGAAGCATCGCACATGAGTGAAATCGGTGAAGTTGTAGAGGGGTGCGATAACTTAACAGCGTTCTTGATGCCATTTTTGCATTCTTCAAATGCTTCCTTCTCTTCTTTTGTTAATTGTATTTGCGTCTTGTCGTTCTTCTTCGCGGCGTGTAGGTATTTATATAGTTTTTCTTGGGAGTGGGCGGCATGGCGAATGTTATCTCTGTAGAAATTAATAATCCCCAAAAACCGACGAAGTTCTTGTATGTTTTTTGGTTCTGGATATGCCATTATGGCAGAAACGCGTTCTTCGATTGGTTCTATGCCGTCTTTTGAGACCATGTATCCCAAAAATTCCAGTTTTTGTTGTCCAAAAACGCACTTCGACACGTTTATTCGCAGCTTATTTTTCTGAAGCGTTGAAAATAGGGTCTCCAGGTGTCTTCTGTGTTCTTCTTCTGTGTTTGACGCGATCAGTAAATCGTCGACGAATGGGAACACGAAGTTCATGCCTCTCAGTATGTTGTCGATGTGACGCTGGAAGGTTTGTCCTGCATTACGAAGTCCGAAGCACATTCGTGGAAATTCGAATAATCCGAAAGGTGTGATTACAGCAGTCTTCTCTATATCTTCATCATTCATTCGTATCTGGTTGTAAGCCTTGCGGAGGTCTATCTTCGAAAATATCTTTTTGCCGGCTAGATTGTATGTGAAATCACGAAGTCGAGGGATTGGGTATCTATCCGGTTTCGTGATCTCGTTCAGTTTTCGGTAATCGCCGCACGGTCTATATTCGCCATTCTTCTTCTTTGCCAAGTGAAGTGGGCTTGCCCATGGAGAGTTTGATGGGCGGTATATTCCTTGATCCATCATTATTTGGAATTCGCTCTTTGCTATTTCGTATTTATGCGGCGGTAGAGGACGGGCTCTGCAGTATACAGGGGGTCCAGTAGTGATGATGTGGTGTTCGACTGCGGTGTCGCTCGGTTTGCTGAACATTGCTGACGTTATCTCGGTGTATTTATGTAGCAGGTCGTGGTATGGGTCCAGTTTGTTAATAGTGATTATTCTTGGCGTAGTGGTGTGCGTGATGTCTCCCTCGACTGATAATTCTGTCTTCTTGTCGATGAGTTTTCCAGCCCGAAGATCGACTAGAAGGTTGTGATGACGTAAGAAGTCTGCCCCTAATATTGGTCTCTGCACGTCTGCTACGATGAAGGTGCACCTGAGTGGTCTTCGTAATCCCAGATTAAGTTCGAGTGTTTTCTCGCCGTACGTCTTGATGCTCGTGCCATTTGCTGCATACAGAATATCTTTTGTTGGCTTCATTTTTCGTTTAGTAGATGGTAATACCGATATGTTTGCTCCGGTATCGACGAGAAATCGTAAATGATTTTTGCTGTCATTCACGAATAGACGGTATGAAGAAATGCTGTTGACCTCAGGTTCCGTCTCTGCTGAGATCTTCTTTAGTTTTCCGCCGGGCGATAGTTGCATGGTTGTCGGCACTTCCATGCTGTACCTCCGAAACGTGCGTGGAAGTAGCATAGACCGGTACGCGTTGATGATGACGATGACTCATGCTCGCCATTGCTACTGTGTTGCCTCGAGCGCGAGAGTGTGCGTGAGCGAGACCGGTACTGATCTTGTCTTCGTGACGGCGGCGGCGGGGTCCGATTCCATGAGCGCGATTGTCGCATTTTTAACTCGCTGATTTCGTTAGTGAGATCTTCGATCATGTTGCGCAAATCTTGGTAGTTATCTTGCTTTGAAGTTGAAGAGTGACATTCGCAAATGGAGTTGACTTCTTTGTTCTGTTCCTGCATTTTGTCCGCCATAGCTGCTAAAATATCGATGTCGGTTTCGTTGCTGACTGACAAAACAGCCCTTGTTGACGATGGTAGATGTCCACACCACAACATTTGCAGGGTTGGGTCCGGAATCTTGTCTCTTGCTAAGTCTTTCATGCGACGAAGTAGCTGGCTGGGTTTTTGGTCTCCTAGTTCCATTTCATTTAGAAGTTTTTGTAGTTGCTTTGTTTCCGATTCTTCATATACTGATAATAATCTTCTTTTTACTTCGTCGTATCTCTTGCTGCTCGGGGGAGACATAATGATGTCGCTTATCTGTTCCACGTCCGTTTTTTCTAAGTTTCTCACGACGAGGCTGTACTTTTGTTCGTCGCTAAGTTTCTGACCGAGTAATATGGCCTCAAACTGAGCAAACCATAGCCGAGGTTTATCACGCCAGAATGTAGGAATCCGACTCTGAACGGAGATTGTCTCGATGCGGCTTGCATTTTCTGCCGTGGCGATTTCATTATTTTTTTCTTCCATCTTGATCACGTCGGGGTCACCAATTTGGGGATTCGGTAGTAGGAGTAAAAGAATAATTGTGTATCGAAGACGATATATTTTGCGTTCCACTATTCCTAACTATATACAATATTTAGCTATCCTACGAATAGCAGCCGGCGCGATTATGCACGATTTCATCGCCGTGTCTCAAAACCGATACGTCGTAAGTCGCGAGCGTAAATACATCGCTGCGCCTCCGCAGAGCTTCAGTATCCCACCGGCGGCCGTGCCGTGTGGGTTTCTTTCTGCCTGCGGCGACTGCTACAATACTTACTTGTTGATTGAGATCCGATACATATTAGATTCACCGTGGCATTTTCAATTGAATAACTGGTGCCGCCTGCTGTGTGCGCTTGGAGTGGTGAACTCACACATTACAGGCGGCTCCAGTTTTACAAACTTTTTAGCTTTAGATTGCCCCTGCAATAGGCTTGTGGCCTGTCAAGTCAAAATAGATACTTTTTATGAACTTTCAAAACGGAACTTTTGTTCCTGAGTTCTATGAAATAACAACAGAATGACGTCATGTAAAAGTGCCATCTAATGCTGTCTTTTTTTGCACAAAATTGGATATAAAAAATATCTGCTGGAAATATACAATTCTGAGAATGTCAAGCCATTTTGTACATAATGCTTCAACTTAAGACTTGTTCCTAGATTTATTGGATTACCTTGACCACAAGCCTATTTTGTGAGTGGCCGGCTTAAGTATTAGCACACCTCGGACACTCCATAGAACGCTCGTAAAATAAGCACCTATTACTACTACATGACTAAATGATGTTTGTATACGTGCAAATGTGTGCGTAAATATTGCTAGGGCTGGTAGCGCGGCAAATGCAGCGATTTGCGTCGGGCGAACCGAACGACGACGGCGCGACCCGAACTGTCCCGAACACAAGCGTTTGCATTATTATGAAGTGACTTTGTAGGGGCGCTGCCGTTTAAACATACCTAGTCGGGTTCTCATTGAAATCCTAAAAAATGTTAATGTTCACTTTGATCCTTCATACATTAAGTTACAAAAATAGAGTAGGTAGGTATCGAATAACTGTCTAAAAGTGGGCACAGTGCCTTTGCCACCTCTTATGGGAAAAGGCGTGAAGCTATGTTATGTTGTTGTTACCTACTATTACTTATTCTGAAGTAGGTAAGAGACACTTGGCGTGAACTGTAGGTAGGTACCTACCTATGTAAAAACATCGTTAGGATTGTACAATATTCGAATTTTATGTTAAGTAGGTACCTAGTCTCTGAGAGATTCAAAACAACCAAACCACTACAGGGTTCGAGCGAGACCCGGCCGAAGCTCGCTATATGTGGACCCAGCTAATGGCGGCGCGCCGCCGCCGCGACAAAGTTAGTGCGTGCGTACTTGGGTCAATCAACTTAACCCACACTTTTCTGTCAACGCACGCACTCTCTCTGAAAGTTCTTCGAGGACTGCAGCTCAACGGCACTATCAAAGGACACCATACCGCGCCATGTGAGCAAAAAAAAACACAAACGAAGATCTTCGAGAACGTAATCAAGTTCCCCGTAGTGCCTGCTAGCTTAGATACTATTGTTATATTCGTAAAATGTGTAAATTTAACCATTTAGCGTATTTTAATAATAAATGGTCGGGGACAGCAAAGTGTGGGTAAAATAGTTGATTGACCCACCTACTACCTACTTTTCAACTCGAAGTGCTTCGTTCGCGTTGTTGAATCGCACCAACAACGGATAGCACGAAATGAATACCTATAATAAATGTACTTTATTGATAATTATATAATTATGTATTACGGAAGGTTTAGTACTAGGTATCTTAGAAAATAAAATATGAAAGAGAACCTTTAGAGAACCTTTCCTTTTTTGAAGTCGGTTAAAAATAAAATATTACGACACTGACTTATTATCAATTATGCTCCGTAATCTCGTCCTCATAATTTTGTACTATGTAGTATGCACCTTGTACTACAGCGCTGTCACAATCTTCAAAGATGAATGCACCTATTCATCCAATAAACTGAACGCAGCCTTTATGGTTCGGCCGGTGGCGCCCTCTACCTGGAGCTGTCATTGTGCTTTTTTGTGCCGCACGCTGTTGCACGTTACTGGAATTGATACGTTTTTTTTCGGTGAAATACTGGGTAAATAATGGGTAAACACAAGCGGAGGAAGAGGAATTCGACGGACGAATTGAATGAGCGGTTGCGGAGGCTGGAGAAGTGTCTAAACAGTCGGAGTCGTCACGACAGTACCGGTGAGATATAGGTTATTTTTTCTTCCACAGCAGGTATGCTAATCAAAATTTTCCAGGACTAACATCATATCACACCTATAGTTTTATATAGGTTTAAGTCTCAAGAGTTTTCACGAGAGGTTAACCACGAGAACATACTAGTGTCCCAGAAATAGGAATAGATTTAGTGACCCTAGAGCTTTCACGAGAGGTTAGCCGGTGGTACACACGTACGTTTTCCATTAGGAAATGCGCTTTAACTGCATCCCTTGAGCTTTCACGAGAGGTTAGCCGTGGATACTATAATCTCAGAAACGAGAATCTAACTAAGTTCATCTTTCTTAGACGATTACTTGAACTACGAGCATCGCTCCATCCAGTCACGCTCCAGAAGCCGTTCATCCCATCGCCACAGAAGCCGTTCATCCCATCGCCACAATAAACGTGACCGATCGCGACGCCGCCGTCATCGTTCACCGTCCCAGTCGCCCTCATCTGTCATTGATCACAATGATAATTTTTCTCAAGGAGGAAAACAGGGGGGGGCAAATCCGGAGGAGACAGAGGCGACAGAGGCTCCACCAATTGAGGTACCACAAGAAGATAATACAGCCTTACCAGACAACATCGAAGGACTCCTGGGACCAGAGGGTACCTCCAGCACTAACAATGCCTATAATCTCCACGAAAGCCTAGTGAAGCGCTGGATGGTTATCTTACAAGACGGTCTCGACTCGGAGGTTAAATCTAATATGGTAAAAAAGTATGTTCTGCCGAATAACTGTGGCCTATTGGTGCCTCCCAAACTTAATGCAGAAATTTCTGCCGCAATGAACGAAAGTGGCCTAAAGCGAGACAAAAGAATTAGTGACCAACAGAGCACACTAGCAGCAGTAATTACTGCTATTGGAAAGACGCTGAATGAGATGATAAAGAATAAACAAGATGAATCAAGACATAGAAAACCTGAGTGATGCAGCCAGATTGGTATGTGAACTACACCATGAAAACTCAATAACACGCAGATCACTTATCCTCCCCGGCCTTAACAAGGATGTAAAAGAATTAATGGAAAAGAGCTCCATATCGGAATTTCTCTTTGGTGACAAGTTACAAGACAAAGTGAACACATGCAAAGCTGTAAAAAAGGCAGCACAAGAATTAAAGAACACTCCTGCTCAGAAGTTGACGAACAAAAAGAAGCCTTTAAACTACCAAGGCCCACAACGACAACCACGTCTGAGTGGGCAGAAACAGAAACTGAAACAACCTGCATATCAAGCATCGACCCTGAGGATGAACCGACCCAGGAGATCCCCACTCCGACACCAGCAGCATCGTCGTCAGGGCCACCACCACCGTCGCTGAAACAGGTACAAACAGGCAGATTAAAATATTTTTCTGACCAATGGGATAGTATCAACACTAATCCCACAATTCTAAGTTGGATTAGAGGTTATACTATACCTTTCAAGGAGGAACCTGTACAAACCTCTTGCCCAAAAAATAACAATCTCACTCGGAAAGAATCTGACCTAATTTCTATAGAAATAAAGAAATTGTTAAAGATAGGTGCCATAAACAAATGTTTTTCAGCAGATGGTCAATTTCTATCCAGCATATTTTTACACCCTAAGTCAGATGGCAATTGGAGGTTCATATTGAATCTTAAGAAACTGAATGTTTTTGTCAAAACTGTCCATTTTAAGTTAGAAGATATAAGGACAGCAACAAAGCTCATGACCCCAGGATGTTACATGACTACAATTGACTTGAAAAATGCCTATTATTTAGTGCCAGTGAAAGAAACTGACAGGAAGTATCTGCGGTTTCAATTTCAAGACATCTTATATGAGTTTACTTGTCTCCCCTTCGGACTAAGTACAGCTCCATATGTCTTCACCAAGATCTTGAAACCAGTCGCCTTACACCTGAGGTCAATGGGTCTTTTGTCTGTCATCTTTCTTGATGATATCCTCTGCCTTGAGGATTCCTATGAGAAATGTTTAAAAAATGTTTCTATTACCCAAACTCTTCTGGAAAGTCTGGGGTTTATAATCAATACAGAAAAAAGCTGCTTAGAACCTAGACAGTCTTGCCAATATTTAGGTTTTATTTTAGATTCAGTCCAGTTCACCTTATCACTTCCCCAACAAAAGATAAATTCTATACTTCTGTCTATAGAAAGAATTAAAATTAAAAAGACATGTAAAATCATAGATTTTGCTCGACTAGTAGGCATGTTATCAGCTGCCTGTCCAGCCGTGGAGTATGGTTGGCTCTACACCAAAATTATGGAAAGCAATAAAACTGCAGCTTTGAAATTTAGTAATGAAAATTATAATGGGTGTCTTCCTATTACCATGGAAATTATATCAGATCTGGAATGGTGGTCATCCCACATCCAAAGGAGCTATTGTACAATAAAACAATTTAATTTTGAGCTAGAAATTTTTTCAGATAGTTCAAGGACTGGATGGGGGGTGGTATGTAATGACATTAAAAGTCATGGACACTGGACTGAAGAGGATAAATCTTTTCACATAAATTATCTTGAACTATTGGCAGCATTTATAGGGTTGAAAATATTTGCATCTAAACTAGAATACTGTGAAATTTTGCTGAGAATAGACAATACAACTGCCATTGCCTATATAAATAAAATGGGTGGCACTCGTTATCCTCACTTAAATTATTTAGCGAGAGAAATTTGGCAGTGGTGCGAGAGGAGACATATATGGGTATATGCGTCTTACATAAGTTCTAAAGAAAACACCATTGCTGATGAAGAATCTAGGCGTTCAGACACAGAAATAGAATGGGAGTTATGTAGCATAGCTTATGAAACAATAGTTAATAACTTGGGCAAGCCACAGATTGATCTGTTTGCAAATGGGTCGAATCGTAAAAAGTTGTACATGTTGAATATTTTTTTTGACCCCGTATTCTTTTCTTTAAAGCATGTACATTATTTGATTTGTTGTTGTTTGTTACATTTTATGGGATGGTACATGATTGTGTTATGTAGGTGATTCCACAAAATCGACGCTATCTCTTGAATTAGTATTTTTTTTATTTTGTTTTCCAAAGGTCTTACTTTAACTCCCATACAAAATTTTTTTGACCCTCCCCCGATTTTAATGTAAAAACTGCCATCACCTCCAAGATGGGATGTCTGTCCCACATTTTCAAATTAGGATACGTTCTATGATACTTGCCCTACGTGTCTCTAAAAAGATTACGCTAATTGATAACACAGTTATTGTTTTATTATTTTTAGGGTTCCGTACCCGAAGGGTGCCAAACGGGACCCTATTACTGAGACTTCGCTGTCCGTCTGTCCGTCCGTCCGTCCGTCCGTCCGTCCGTCCGTCCGTCCGTCCGTCCGTCCGTCCGTCCGTCTGTCACCGGGTCCGCCTGCACGAACCGTAATAGCTAGAAAGCTGAAATTTTCACAGAATGTGTATATCTGTTGCCGCACCAACCACAAATACTGAAATACGAGAGATATTACAAATTGAAAGTGGTCTCGGTACAAGATACGTCTTCACAACACGCTTGAAAAGTTTATACCAAGGCCATTTTGTTTTGGTAGGTAAGCCTTCTTTTAATGAAACTAAATTTAAATGATATGACAAAGTCGTCCCCGGACTTCTACAAAGACTTTAAATATTAATTGATGAATTACGACGTCTGTATTTATTCTGTAGAACTTTTAGAAAATAATTATAAAATTAACAGTTTTTAATTACTTTTGTTTTCATAAAAATCTCAGAGCTCAGAAATTAATTTTTTCCTTTTGGCCACTTCAAGTTTGGCTGCCAGTGATGTTTTAATTAAATACTCTTTGGTGCGTTGAAATGATGTTTTGCAGTCTGCATGACATTGACATAATGAGTGAGTGAACCTCATTGTACGGAAATTGTAGATGGGCGTCTCACGTTTTCCAGTAGGAGTAGGTTGTAGACAGTGCTGCTTACGGCGGCGTTTAGTAGGTACTAAAGGCCCTAAAAGCGCGGCAAGCTTTGAATCAATTCAAATGTTATTTTTCAACTAGCTACAAAGTTATTCTGACATAAGATGATAATTTGAACAAAACTTTTTGGGTATTTCATGAAAAATACAGTTACAGATCACACATATACAGGGTGGAACAAACGAATGGGCCCTGGAGGGAAAGTACCTTAAAATCTCAAGATATCCGTCCGTCCGTCTGTCTGTCACCAGGCCGTATGACGTATTTCTGTTCCCGCTATAACAACAAATACTAAAAACAAAATAAGTTTAATATAAAGGGGGCTCCCATACAATTAACGTGTTTTTTTGCGGTTTTTTTAACCGACTTCCCAAAGGAGGAGGTTTACGATTCGTCCGGATGTTTGTTTTTTTTATTTATTTTTTATGTATGTGCCTCGATAGCGCCTAAACGGATGGACCGATTTGGAAAATTAGACCGATTAGACCTATAGTGATTTTTGTGTTTTTCATAATAACTCGTGCAAATGCACATGGTAAGCATAATATTGTGATGCGGAACTGCTGATGAAGACCACATATGGCCACCAGATCTGCTCAATACTAGGTACAAATACAATGCGTGGCTGACGGGCAGGCAACGCATAGCCTAAACCGATGGACCTAGAGCCATGAAACTTTGTACAGGGGTTCCTTAGTAGCGTGGGGTAGCACTGATATGGGATTTGACAAAATTAATTCCCCTGGGGGGGGGATAAGGGGTTACAGTTTGTATTAAACTCAATCTAATCAAATAGGGTTTGTGGAAGTCGGTTTTTTCTAAAGTTTACTTTTTGTTTCAATTATATAGATAATGGTACGGAACCCTTCGTGCGCGAGTCTGACTCGCACTTGGCCGGTTTTATTTAAACATTTGTCCACTTTTTTAATGAGTGTGTAACGTCATGACTGTAACGGTCTTTACTTCCACTTATCGGAATAACCCGGACAGTTACCATACTTTTTTGAGTGGCAACACCATTGATCACGACATGGCAACATTAAAAACAAATAAACAGCCATTTTTTCGCGAAGAAAAAAGGTAAGAGTGGTGGACGAGCGTTTTGTTGCAAAAAAAACGTGGATATTCCTAGTTGGATTCCGAGGTGAGTAAGCATATTCTGTCTCACTTTTATACATCATTATGAAAGTTTATTGTCACATAATCCAATGAAACTACTGATCAGTCCGAGTTTGTCCGCAACAAAAAGATAATATTTATTTTAGGTTAGGTACCACGCTTTTTTTGTCATGAATGTAACGATGTGTAACGAAATGCGTTACGTTACAGTCATGACCAATTCTTAAGTGTAGTCTATACTGTGCACTGAGTTCAATGACTTCAAAATAGGGGATTTTTTTTAAAACTCAGATTTATTGAAACAAAAAAAGTCGATAGTGATACAGTGCCTGAAATTTGTATAGTAAAAAAAATAGGATTAATATTATATTCAAAAGAGTATTTTCTGAAAGATGGCGATAACCACATTTATTTTTAAGCGTACGTTTCGTTCGATTCACAGAATAATAAATTCCAAAAGGAAAAGATCTCCTAATTTCATACAAACATAGAGATTAGTAAGCGTCAGTAAATAAGTCTATTATTATAATTATAATATATTGGATGATTTCAATAAAACTCTGATTAATGAACTATGTTTTATTTCTTTACTGCCAATATGAACTTAGCTTTATAATAGTCATGACTGTTACATTCAGTCATGAACGTTACGATGTGTTATGGTGTCATGAACGTTACTGTACAACTTTTTACGATTCGACCCAAATAGAAACAACACAAAGTGTCAGGATTATGTATCATGGCTTCCAGACCCAGACGCATTCTCTATAGATGCTTTCACGTTAAAATGGCTTGATACTTTCTTTTATGCCTTTCCCCCATTTGCCCTCTTGAGTAGAGTGTTACAAAAAATAAAAAGAGAAAAAGCAGTTGGTATTGTTGTTGTTCCACTGTGGCCATCTCAGCCATGGTACCCACTGTTCACTTCTATGATTATATCTCAAAAGATAATACTACAACCTCGTTCTGATCTACTATTATCTCCTTCCAGGGATCCACATCCACTGCACAAGAGTCTCACACTGGTTGCTGCGATATTATCCGGGAGGCATTCTTAAGAAAAGGAATACCACACTCTTCGGTGGACATAATGCTGGCTTCCTTGTCAACCAAGACCAGAAAACAATATGAGTCCTCTTTAAATCAGTGGATTCTCTTTTGCCGAACGCGTGATGTGGATCCTCTTTCTGGCTCTATACCCATGGTGATATCCTTTTTGACATCTAAGTTTGACGACGGATTGTCATATAGTACACTCAACTCCATTAGATCAGCAATTTCCTTTGTCATAGGACCCCACGTGGGGACGGATGAGAGAGTCTTAAGATTCTTCAAAGGTATTTTTAAATTGAGACCTAAGAAACCCAAATTTGACGAAGTATGGGATCCCAACATTGTTCTGAATTACCTATCTAGCCTATTTCCTAAGGAGACCCTTAGCCTAGAATTATTAACTAAAAAGATGGTGACCCTTCTAGCTCTTGTGACTGCACACAGGGTCCAAACGTTATCTCTTATATCCATAGATAACATTTCCATAAATGAGGACAACATCAATATTAAAATTATGAAGAATATTAAAACATCTGGACCGGGTAGGTTTCAACCTAATCTGATTTTACCATATTTTAAAGACAATATTAATATCTGCCCGGCAAACACTTTGCTATGTTATTTAAACAATACTAAAGTTATGAGACAAGATTGTAAGACATTAATACTAACACTTAGGAAACCACACCATGCCGCTTCCACGGCATCTATTAGCAGGTGGATTAAACAGGCTTTATCTGATAGCGGATTGGATGTTAGCAAGTTCACAGCACACAGCACAAGGCATGCTTCCACCTCGAAAGCTTTTGAAGGAGGCATTAACATTGAGGTCATAAGGAAAGCAGCAGGCTGGACTACAAACTCGTCCACTTTTGCTCGTTTCTACAGAAGACCTGTTGTTGGTGATCCCAATGATTTCGCTCAAGCGGTGTGCTCTATAAATAAGACTAACTAGTCTTATTTATCTAAAGATTTATTATATTAGCATATCTATAAGTCTCTTCTTTATAAATTATAAACGATATAAGACTGATCTAAACTGAACCTAGAATTTATGCTTTCAGTTATCTCATTGTTAAACAATGTAACAATTATTCAGGAATAAAATATTCGTGATTATTAACACAACTTTCTTCTTTAAACATCTACATAGTACAAAATTATGAGGACGAGATTACGGAGCATAATTAATAAGATCGGACTAACTTACCTTGTGACGTCCGATCCTCAATTATGTGAAGTAATCTCGTCCTCATACTATTCCCAACCCAACCCAGACTTTGATGATCTAACTCTAAACTTAAGTTATTTACAGATTGAAGCCCTATTTTGTTTAAAAGTTGTGTTTGCTTTGAAGTAATGACAGCTCCAGGTAGAGGGCGCCACCGGCCGAACCATAAAGGCTGCGTTCAGTTTATTGGATGAATAGGTGCATTCATCTTTGAAGATTGTGACAGCGCTGTAGTACAACGTGCATACTACATAGTACAAAATTATGAGGACGAGATTACTTCACATAATTGAGGATCGGACGTCACAAGGTAAGTTAGTCCGATCTTATTAATTATCGTAGTCAGTAGCTAGTAAGTACTACAAACGTATAACTCTGTCTCTGTCTCGCACAAAGTCTGTCCTTGTGAGAGAGCGAGACACACACAGCAAACGCTGACCAAGTTACATTCCGGGAGTTAAGGTATTAGAATTTTTATTTCTCAAAAGAACAACAATAGAGTTGCTGTTGCTTACCTTCTTTCATCAGTCGGGAACCGAAAGAATCTCCTGTCTTTGCTGTTTCTAGTTGACGACAGACACACAAATAATGCACAAAACTTCACCATATTATATTACCGGTTATTATTCACCGTATACGCGCGGTCACTCGTCAGGCGTTCAACCGCGTCTATTGATATTTCAACCAGGCCCTAGACGCCAGGGGCGGGGTGCGGTATCTGAATCAGCGCGGGGAAGGGAGTGGCCGTTCTGTACGGAGTACTATTATCTCTTCTGTGGTATTAGACTGACTGCGGTGTAAAGCCCGCCGCACATGCACACACTCGCATTGCAATTCACGAGCCGCGCGCGAGTGGCAGCATTTGAAAGCTATGTTTGACGTCCACGTGAGAGCAAATTAGTTCGGTACTGGTCCCACTAATTGAGTTCCTTGTATATCTCCCCCCCCCTCCCCGCTACATACCCGCCGGCGGTGGTGCGCCTAACCTTAACCAATAAACTGAAGGGGTTTGGTATTAGGCCTCCTGCTCCGCATATCGATCTATTGCTAAGATAATCCCAGATTGTTGATTGTGTTGCAGACCACACCTGCAGTCTCGGAACTTCATGGACGCCCTCCTTGCCTTCTGGCCCGGACTCCAGGTAACCACATCGTTCGTTCCCGGGAGTGCCAGATGACGAGAGGGCAAGCTTGAGCTATTGCACTGCATACCGAGAGTAGCACTACTGTTCAGGTGCGGGCTGGAGAATCACAGTGAGGCGTACAGTTGACCACTAACTTATTACTCCACACACGCAAGCCCACAAGCATATTATACAAGTATTCCTGAACAATTAATCTCTATGACCTTGGATCATATAGGGTTTTGTTGATTTTTTATGAAACCTAGGAGTAGAAACATAGTTTAACGGTTAAGAATTATAAAAGAGCTATAATCTTACTTTTTTGACCGAGCGAGCGAAGCGAGCGAAGCGTCTCCGTTTCAGGTTTGGGCAAAAATGCTTTCGTATGTCCGGTTGTTCTCCTCTACAGGTCGCATTTATGAACCGATTCTCGTGAAATTTTGTGAGCAGGTTGGAAAAATAAATAGAATTTTTTACTCGAACCAGTTTTTAGATTTTTTTCAAAATGGCGGAGATATGGGGTTTTAAAATGTAAAAAAATCGCTACAACCCAAACGGCTCGATGGATATTAACAAATGAGGTGTCGTTGGATTCGTATAGACCATGAGAGTGAAACAGACTATATAATTTTAATAAAAAGTCAATAGGTTGTATTAAAGATCGCGAAATGTAGTTTACAAAGTTATTGGTGCGGCTACTTTCATACTGCATGTACGTAACCAGGTACATTCATAAGTTTGTATGTGTTATTGAAAGAAAATTATTTGGGTTATTTTTTTATGTGTGTTAGCAGTTCAGCTTTCCCACCGACATACTCGCGAGGTCTACAGCTCACAGAGCCACTAGTAATATATATAATTGAAACAAAAAGTATACTTTAGAAAAAACCGACTTCCACAAACCCTATTTGATTAGATTGAGTTTAATACAAACTGTAACCCCTTATCCCCCCCCCTCCTTGGGGACTTAATTTTGTCAAATCCCATCTCAGTGCTACCCGACGCTACTAAGGAACCTCTGTACAAAGTTTCATGACTCTAGGTCCACCGGTTTAGGCTATGCGTTGCCTGCCCGTCAGCCACGCATTGTATTTGTACCTAGTATTGAGCAGTTCTGGTGGCCATATGTGGTCTTCATCAGCAGTTCCGCATCACAATATTATGCTTACCATGTGCATTTGCACGAGTTATTATGAAAAACACAAAAATCACTATAGGTCTGCCTATAATATTTGAAGAGTTCCCTCGATTTCTCCAGGATCCCATCATCAGATCCTGACCTGGTGTCAATGGGACCAATGGGAAGGTAAACCCTTTCAAACAAAAAAATATTTTTCCAAATCGGTCCATCCGTTTAGGCGCTATCGGGGCACATACATAAAAAAAAAAATTAAAAAAAAAACAAACATCCGGACGAATTGTAAACCTCCTCCTTTGGGAAGTCGGTTAAAAAAGAGTACAATATGATGAGGTTCATTTCATCTGGGCTGCGACTCGCGTACTAAAAATCTCACGGCAATAGTTATAGCTTGTCGACGGCTACCAACAAACCGGCATTTTGCGCCCTCGCTTACCTATTCTCATGTGATTCAGTGCGTGAATCGCTGAACTCGATCGGGTGTATGCCAGCAAGTATCGGGTGTATGCCAGCAAGTATCGGGTGTATGCCAGCAAGTATCGGGTGAATGCCAGCAAGTATCGGGTGAATGCCAGCAAGTATCGGGTGAATGCCAGCAAGTATCGGGTGAATGCCAGCAAGTATCGGGTGTATGCCAGCAAGTATCGGGTGTATGCCAGCAAGTATCGGGTGTATGCCAGCAAGTATCGGGTGTATGCCAGCAAGTATCGGGTGTATGCCAGCAAGTATCGGGTGTATGCCAGCAAGTATCGGGTGTATGCCAGCAAGTATCGGGTGTATGCCAGCAAGTATCGGGTGTATGCCAGCAAGTATCGGGTGAATGCCAGCAAGTATCGGGTGTATGCCAGCAAGTATCGGGTGTATGCCAGCAAGTATCGGGTGTATGCCAGCAAGTATCGGGTGTATGCCAGCAAGTATCGGGTGTATGCCAGCAAGTATCGGGTGTATGCCAGCAAGTATCGGGTGAATGCCAGCAAGTATCGGGTGAATGCCAGCAAGTATCGGGTGTATGCCAGCAAGTATCGGGTGAATGCCAGCAAGTATCGGGTGTATGCCAGCAAGTATCGGGTGTATGCCAGCAAGTATCGGGTGTATGCCAGCAAGTATCGGGTGTATGCCAGCAAGTATCGGGTGTATGCCAGCAAGTATCGGGTGTATGCCAGCAAGTATCGGGTGAATGCCAGCAAGTATCGGGTGTATGCCAGCAAGTATCGGGTGTATGCCAGCAAGTATCGGGTGTATGCCAGCAAGTATCGGGTGTATGCCAGCAAGTATCGGGTGTATGCCAGCAAGTATCGGGTGTATGCCAGCAAGTATCGGGTGAATGCCAGCAAGTATCGGGTGAATGCCAGCAAGTATCGGGTGTATGCCAGCAAGTATCGGGTGTATGCCAGCAAGTATCGGGTGTATGCCAGCAAGTATCGGGTGTATGCCAGCAAGTATCGGGTGTATGCCAGCAAGTATCGGGTGTATGCCAGCAAGTATCGGGTGAATGCCAGCAAGTATCGGGTGAATGCCACGCATATATTGCGAACTCGCTGGGCACTCGCCCCGCTTTCAACTCGCTCGCAACTTGCTAGTAGTGTGATGATAAGGCACTATACCCTATCCAATATAACAGGCAACTTGACAGCTAACCTAAAACTTCGTAAAATCCACTTTTTAAACACTAGGGACGTTACCAAAACTTTGTCATCGCCATCACTGCTATCAGCAATTAAAGATATTATTATTTTGATTTTATGAAGATTTAGGTTAGCTGTCAAGTTTCCTGTTATATTGGATAGGGTATAAGTTGTTAGACCGCCATTGTGTGTGTCAGGTGCTACTGGGCGACGTGCGGCCCGCTGTGGAGACGCACGAGATGCTCTACCAGGTGATGCAGAGACACACCTTCATACCGGAGGCGTTCACATCAGACTTCCAGGTCAGTGCCAGTCAGTCGGTCAGTCGGCTCAGCTCAACCAGACATGCAGCTGTCCGACGATCTATTCGCGCGTGAATGTCGTTTGAATGGGGACGGCAGGTGTACGCAACGAATCTGCCAAAAAGCGTTATAGTCTATTCGTGATAAGAATGCAGTAAAGTCACGTATGTATTCGTTAATAGTAAAAAGTAAATGTAGCCCATTAACAGCACCCGAAACAAATGCCACATAAAACGGGTCACGCCTCGTTTTTCGTATTGTTAATACCTACAGAAATAAAGATGTTTTGAGTTTGAGTTTGACGCGTGGTTGTGTGTGTGGAACCAAAAGTACTCAAAATTCAAAATCATTTTATTTTCTGTTGATATTTACAAATATACTTAGAACACGTCAATTTTGTTCTTCTCTATGTTGGACCACTGTTAAGACGAATCAAATGAGCCCAAACTCGATAGGGTTGCGTCGTTTGGTAACCAAGTTCCCTTGGCCACCTTCCGTCTCCATCATCAATCAGCTCCATGTCAGAAGAAATTTGCATACTTAAATCTTCAAGTACCGTAAAATTCTGAGACAATTCAGTTTGAATATGTAATTTAGTCATTTATTTACATAATTAAACTGAATTATTTACATTTTGTCAAACAATATTTGTTATTTCTCATTAAATTGACGAAAAATGTGACATTTTAGAGAATTTCAACTTGAGGTAACCCAGAAAAGTTCGACGTTCTTTCAGCTCCACCGGAAAACGGGAAGTGGCTCGAAAGAGCGTTCGAAGATTCCGTTACAAAGATACAAGTGAAGCTAATAAATGTGAATGTGTCAGGTGCACTGGGCGCAGCACCCGCTCCGCCCGGAGTTCCTGGAGTCGACGTACTTCCTGCACCGCGCCACCGGCGACCCGCACTACCTGCACGTCGGCAAGTCCGTGCTCAAAGGTACGTCTCAGTGGCATACACTAGATACTCAGTGGCATACACTATAGTCAGTGTCATACACTATACTCAGTGGAATACACTAGATACTCAGTGGCATACTCTATAGTCAGTGTCATACACTATACTCAGTGGAATACACTAGATACTCAGTGGCATACTCTATAGTCAGTGTCATACACTATACTCAGTGGAATACACTAGATACTCAGTGGCATACTCTATAGTCAGTGTCATACACTATACTCAGTGGAATACACTAGATACTCAGTGGCATACTCTATAATCAGTGGCATACACTAGATACTCAGTGGAATACACTAGATACTCAGGGTCATACGCCCGATACTCCGTGGTATAAGCGGACTATTAACACACCTGCCGCAGTGATAATAGGAGCCGCCTATTGTGTTTGAGTACACCGCCCCAAGCAGGCTACTTACAAACAGCTGGCGGCTCCACTTTAACACTCTTTTACTGCACAGAATGCCCGATACTCGCTCCCTTTATTGGCTGGCTTACGCACGATACCCGCTGGCACTGGCATACATCCGGTACTTGCCGGCAAACTCCCAATATCCGCTGTCATACATCCAATTCTCAGTGGACACTTGACACTCATTGGCTATCCGCCGATCCCAATAACCTATCCCTATCCGAGATCTGCAGATTAGATAAGCGTTACATTTGACAGTTGCGCTATGGAATTTATGACAAAATAACACTAGCAATCTCAATCTGCAGATTATGGATAGAATTTTCGGCCCTATACAGGATGTTTGGAGTATGGAGTGACAAAAATTTTAGGGGACATCATTTTGAACAACTTTCACTATGAAAGCAGAGCAATTTTTTTGACATCTCAATACATTTTAGGCCGAGTGGTTATCAGATGATTTGTATAGAGAAATGAAAAATAATGTTGCTCTGATCAAATCGGTTTGATAGTGAAAGTTGTTCAGAAAGATGTCCCTAACTCCCCAAAATGTTTTGTCGCTCCATATTCCATATACCCGGTATGTATGACCTTGCATGTAAACTATTCATCCCAATCCGTCCAGACGGCGGCGTGGAAGAGTAACAAACATGTAAACATATAGACTATCACATTTATAATATTAAGGCCTACGCAAACCGGGACGGCATGGCAAGGTTTTACCAATGGACATTCAAAAGCATCGATATCGAAATAGACATAAATTGCTATGGTTTAAAAAAATTCGTGGTATCCCGCGGGATCCCTAATTATTTTAAAGCATATCAATTTATGTCTTATATCTGCATCGATACGTTGGATGTCCATTGGTAAAAATTTAAAATCCCTTGCCATGCCGTCTCTGTCTGAGTAGGCCATTAGTGAGAAGTTTGTCAACACGCCCGTGACTGGTCCCTCAGCTCTTCAAGCGTACGCGCGAGTGCCGTGCGGCTACGCAGCCGTGGGCGACGTGCGCACGCGCCGCCACGAAGACCGCATGGACTCGTTCGTGCTCGCCGAGACCTTCAAGTACCTCTACCTGCTCTTCAACGAGGACTCGCGCCTGCCTGTGCCCCTCGGCGAGTATCTGCTGACGACGGAGGCGCACCTGCTGCCGCTGTCTCTGGGGACGCACGCGGCGCCGGCGCTCAATGCCACCTACTACACGCTGAAGATTGATGATACGGATCCCGTGCAGTATAGGAAGTGAGTGTCGTCTTCTTTGCACCCCGTTCTGGAAACGTACTATACTACAGGATGCATTCTTTGCTACATTATTTTATTTTTAATGTGTTTTACCTCAAAATTGGTATAGTATTTGTGAACAGAATTCAAAAATTATTTCTTTGTAAGAAAGGGAAGCCCAATGTGTTTGGTACAATTTTCAGGAATCGGTCCAGTACTTAGGTTTCTACATGAAAAAAAATTGTTTTTACCTTTTTACATCCAGTCTTTTTGGTGCTTATACTCATTGTCGTGAGATAAATTCTAGCTGTTAGGATCGTTTATTCTGTTATACAGGAAGTAACAGAAAGGGGTGTAGATGCTGAAAGAGGGTTGTTTGTTAGGGACATCATTCTGAACAACTTTCACCGACCGACTTGCTCAGAGCAAATTTATTTTTCACTCCACCACCATACAGATCAGCTGAGCACTAGGCGCGAAATGTAATGAGTTAATAAAAATAAAGATACTCTAGTCAAGACGGTCCCATAGTGAAAGATGTTCAGAATGATGTCCCTAACAACCCTCTTTCGGCTTGTACACCCCTTTCTGTTACACCCTGTATAACACGGATGTATGGACTTCACTGTCAGGAGACAGATTTCGTAGGCTCGGGTCTATAGACGACATTTGTGTACCGAGCGGGCAGAACTAATAAATGATAGGCCATAAAGTAGGTTTCTTTTTAACCGACTTCCCAAAGGAGGAGGTTTACAATTCGTCCAGATATTTGTTTTTTATTTTTTATGTATGTTCCCCGATAGCGCCTAGACGGATGGACCGATTTGGAAAATTATTTTTTTGTTTGAAAGGGTTTACCTTCCCATTAGTCCCATTGACACCAGGTCAGGATCTGATGATGGGATCCTGGAGAAATCGAGGGAACTCTTCAAATATTATAGGCAGACCTATAGTGATTTTTGTGTTTTTCATAATAACTCGTGCAAATGCACATGGTAAGCATAATATTGTGATGCGGAACTGCTGATGAAGACCACATATGGCCACCAGATCTGCTCAATACTAGGTACAAATACAATGCGTGGCTGACGGGCAGGCAACGCATAGCCTAAACCGGTGGACCTAGAGCCATGAAACTTTGTACAGAGGTTCCTTAGTAGCGTCGGGTAGCACTGAGATGGGATTTGACAAAATTAAGTCCCCAAGGGGGGGGGGGATAAGGGGTTACAGTTTGTATTAAACTCAATCTAATCAAATAGGGTTTGTGGAAGTCGGTTTTTTCTAAAGTTTACTTTTTGTTTCAATTATAAGTTTTTAAAGGTGAGATATTGATCCCGTTCCCGCCCCTGCGTGACTACTGTGGTTCAAGCAGCAATATTTACCAGATCTAAAGTGTTCGAGTTCAGATGAAATAAAATCTAAAATCCTACCACTCTAAAATCCTACCACTCTAAAATCCTACCACTCTAAAATCCTACCACTCTAAAATGGTCACGTAAGATTAGATAAGTTAGCCTTTATTCCATAAAAAGTTTACAAATAGTTTACATGCTTCATTTTAACTTAGAACATTTTAACTTAGTAAATAAACTGAGTATTAATATAATTCATTCAGCATTATATATCTCAATTAAAATTACAATAAAATAGTAATATTTTTCATTTTAACTCTATCGTTAAACATATTATTTACTTTTATTTATTAGATTGGTACATATTATTATATTATTATTTTAAATTATGCGGTCGCCCATTTCTGGGCATAGGCCTCCTCCAGTCTTTTCTCGAGTCCATATACCTCCGGCGCGGCGGTCTCTACAATGTCGTCAGACCAGCGAGCACCGCTCGGGGCGTCCGCGCGATCTTTGTCCGTCCGTAGGGAACCAATGTAAGATTGGCTCGCTCCAGCGGACGTCAACTGTTCTGGCAATATGGCCTGCCCATTTCCACTTCAGTCGGCAGACCGTATGTATGGCGTCGATAATCTTAGTCTTTTATATGATCGGCTTTGACTCTATCTCATCAGTCGGCAACTGGCGGACCGCGGTCCGGATCCGGACCGCGAATGGCCAAAAGCTGGCCCGCCAAATTACCCTATTCAATTTATATAATCTAGCCTTTTTCAGGCACCGAGCGAAAAGTATATACTAAAGTAAAAGACTTAGGTACTTGCTTTTCTGCGCAGTCAAGGTCAGTGGCCTGTGCTATGTAGCGCGAGACGGAGTGCATTGGAGTGTGAGGGGGTGCAGGCGGACGGTGCGGCGGCGGTAGTGATTTTTGGGTGCGTGCGTACAGGCAGGCGGGAGTAGTGTGCATGTTTTGACATGTTTGTATTCTGTCACAACAAACAGTCAGCAGTCGCAGTTACTGGGTTGACGTTGTATTGTACGGAGCTTTCTTATCTACTGTGATACCTACTTGCTCGTGTAATAAAACGTTTTTACCTACCTGTTACCTACATCCAAAAATGGAACCAAAAAAGCGAAAAGTTTACAGTGAAAATAGGAAGTTTTTGGTTGAGTGGAAATACATAAAACTACATCATGTGAAGAATTTTGGGGCAAACATGTAGCAGAAAAGTATGAGATCTGTAAAAAACTAGCCA